>CM061161.1:2326945-2824445 GCA_030710495.1 Labroides dimidiatus | reverse complement strand
CTCCACCTTTAAGAGGAGAGAAACCGTCCAATGAAACGTTCACAGAGGTTTAAAGACACGTGAGAAAGGAGGAGAGCAGAGCCGAGTGTGACCGCACCTCGCTCTGGATCTCTGACATGTGTTTGGCGAAGTGGATCTCAGCCGTCTCAGGGAGAAGGTGGTAGAGTGACGAGGACGCGTCCCTCTTAACGCCCTCTTTGTACTTCACCTGCATCACCAATCAAACACACAGGCCACATTTAACATCTGTGTTTGACCTGAACAAACCGAGTCTGCTGGCTTTAAAGAGACAGATTTAACGGCTCCTTCTGGTTACAAAATGAAAACGTTTGTCTCACCTGGCTCTGGAGCTCCGTCACCTCCTTGGCCAGCTCCGTCTGGAGGGTCTGAGGCAGGGTGGAGAACAGAGAGGACGACAGCTCCTTCTGCAGGTCCTCTTTGTACTTCATCTGCAGGGACAGACGTGAACCGCGACAGAAGTCTTACTGGCAGGAAGTACATACATGTATCCATTCATTCATTCACTTTTATTCAGGGTAGTTTAAAGAGAGGGTACTTTGCTTTCTCTAAGGCTTTATTCTGTCCCTCTGGGGCCCCCGGAGTAGCTTTACATGATTTTCAGCTCTAAGAAATCCCTTTTTCTCACACGGGTGTTTAAAAAAACTCTCATTTCAGCCTCTGTCTGAAACATGTTTTTCACACTCTGGTGATTTAGAAAGCTTTGCTTTATAGCTGCTGTCTCTTTAAGAATCTGCGCTCAACAAACCCCCTTCACTCTGATTGGCCGGCCCTCTGGAAACCTTTCAGGGCGGAGCTATGGTGCTTGTGGCCTGCTCCTCCAGCCTATCATGAACCAGTAAGGAGATCCTTATGTGATGATGTCATTATTTTTAGCAAATCTCGTTAAGATCTCGTTAAGATCTCGTTAAGATCTCGTGTTATTTAGTAAATTTTAAACCGTTCACAGACAGATTCAGGGACTTCTGCAACAAATGAATAAAAAGAGGTTTGAAAATCTGTCCATGTTTGGTTTTAGTCTGAACATCCTGCATTGTTACACTCAAAAAAATTAACTTTGACTTAAATTAAATTCATTATATCAGCTGATTCCATGTAAATGTATTATGTTCACTGAAAACAATGATTTCAGCGTCAACTAAGATGAACTTGAAATTATTCCGGTTGACAAAATAAATTTAATCAAAGTCAATGTTTCATTTTTTGGAGTGTACTTTATGACGCTCTCTGGGTTTTGGATCTCCGTACCTGGCTCTGGATCTGTGAGGCCTGCTTGGCGTGTTGTGTGTCCAGAGTTTCAGCCATCACGGAGTACAGAGAGCCGCCGGTCTCCTGCCGCCCAGACTTCTTATACTTCATCTGAAAAAGGGAGAAAAAGTTCAGACGAGTTGTCAGCACAAAAAGTCGGCCTGTGTTTGGAATTTAAGAGGAAAGAGCTCAAATCTCACCTCGCTCTGCAGCTCAGAAACACTCTTAGCAAACTGCGTCTCGCTGGTTTCCGGCAGCTGAGAGTAGAAGCTCTGAGAGAGGCTCCTCTTCCCGTCCTCTCGGTACTTGTTCTACAATCAGAGACGGAAAACAGACTCGTTTTAACAGGAAACACCTTCGTTATCGTCTCTGTGCGTGTTTCTGCTCTCACCTGGCTCTGCATGTCGGTGAGCTCTCGAGCAAACTGCGTCTCCAGAGTGTCGGGGAGCTGATGGTAAACTGGACACGACAGATCCTTCTTCACAGCTTCTTTGTACAAAATCTAACAGACAGAGAAGAAGTTGAAGTTCCTCAGCTGATCCAACCTGTCAGAGCTTCATGTCACGTGTGTTTACCTGACTCTGCAGCTGTGACGCCTCTTTGGCGTGCTGCGTCTCCAGAGTCTCAGGCAGACGATGATACAGAGACGATGACGCCTGCTTCTTACCGGCTTCTTTGTATTTAGCCTGAACATACAAGAAGGAGTTTGTTTTTCAGACTTAAAGGAGATGCAGACAGTCAGAGGAAACACATTCAACAAGAGCTAAAGACACACACTGTTTGACCTCACCTCACTCTGCAGCTGCGTCGCCTCTTTGGCGTGCTGGACGTCCATGTTGTCAGGGACCAGAGAGAACAGGTTGGTGCTCAGCTCCTTCTTTCCTTCTTCTTTGTACCTGACCTGGAAGAAATAAAGGTAGGTAGGTAGGTAGGTAGGTAGGTAGGTAGGTAGGTAGGAAGGTACGTAGGTAGGTGGGTAGGTAGGTAGGTAGGTAGGTAGGTAGGTAGGTAGGTAGGAAGGTAGGTAGGAAGGTACGTAGGTAGGAAGGTTGGAAGGTAGGTAGGTAGGAAGGCCGGTAGGTAGGTAGGTAGGTAGGAAGGTAGGAAGGTAGGTAGGTAGGAAGGTAGGTAGGAAGGCAGGTAGGAAGGCAGGTAGGAAGGCAGGTAGGAAGGCAGGTAGGAAGTAAGGTAGGGAGGAAGGTAGGTAGGTAGGTAGGTAGGAAGGTAGGTAGGAAGGTAGGTAGGGAAGGAGGAAGAAAGGAAGGTAGGAAGGTAGATAGGTAGGAAGGTAGGTAGGTAGATAGGAAGGAAGAAAGGTAGGTAGGTAGGTAGGTAGGTAGGTAGGTAGGTAGGTAGGTAGGTAGGTAGGTAGGGAAGGAGGAAGAAAGGATAGTAGGAAGGTAGGAAGGTAGGGAGGAAGAAAGGTAGGTAGGTAGGTAGGTAGGTAGGGAAGGAGGAAGAAAGGAAGGTAGATAGGTAGGTAGGTTAAGAGGGAGGAACAAAGGAAGATAGGTAGGTATGAAGGTAGGTAGAGAAGGAGGAAAGGAAGAAAGATAGGTAGCAAAGTAGAAATGGAGGGAGAAAGGTAGGTAGGAAGGCGGTAGGTAGGTAGGTAGGTAGGTAGGTAGGTAGGTAGGTAGGTAGGTAGGTAGGTAGGTAGGTAGGTAGGTAGGTAGGAAGGTACGTAGGTAGGAAGGTTGGAAGGCCGGTAGGTAGGAAGGCCGGTAGGTAGGTAGGTAGGTAGGAAGGTAGGAAGGTAGGTAGGAAGGCAGGTAGGAAGGCAGGTAGGTAGGTAGGTAGGTAGGTAGGTAGGTAGGTAGGTAGGTAGGTAGGTAGGTAGGTAGGGAAGGAGGAAGAAAGGATAGTAGGAAGGTAGGAAGGTAGGGAGGAAGAAAGGTAGGTAGGTAGGTAGGTAGGGAAGGAGGAAGAAAGGAAGGTAGATAGGTAGGTAGGTTAAGAGGGAGGAACGAAGGAAGATAGGTAGGTATGAAGGTAGGTAGAGAAGGAGGAAAGGAAGAAAGATAGGTAGCAAAGTAGAAATGGAGGGAGAAAGGTAGGTAGGAAGGCGGTAGGTAGAGAGGGAGGAAGGAAGGAAGGAAGATAGGTAGGTAGGGAGGGAGGTAGGTAGGGAGCTGCCTATTCAAAGGGTGCAGATAGCCTAGCGGTCTGGGTTTTTGCCCCATGAGATTTGTTCTTAAGTGGGTGGACCAGGTTCAGATCCAGCCTGCAGCCTGTTTCCTGCTCTCTGTCTGATTAAAGGCATGAAAAAAAAAAAAAATAACAACAAAAGAAAAAGCTTCTCTCACTCTAATCACACAAAGAAACCTGTTTGTGTGTGTGTGTGTGTGTGTGTGTGTGTGTGTGTGTGTGTGTGTGTGTGTCTCACCTCACTGAACAGCTCCGTCTGCTGTCGAGCAAACTGAGTGTCGATGGTTTCCGGCATCAGGTGGAAAAGGCTGGACGAGTCGTTCTTTGAGCTCTGTTTGTACTTCAGCTGAAAGGACGACAGTCACACTTCTGGTTAAATAAAATCCAGACCAGTAAACACGACCAGAATCAGTGTGTGTCAGTGTGTGTCAGTGTGTGTCAGTGTGTGTACCTGACTCTGCAGCTGTGAAGCCTCTTTGGCGTGCTGCGTCTCCAGAGTCTGGGGCAGAGTGGAGTACAGAGAGCTGGACGCTCCTTTCCTCCCTGCTTCTTTGTACTTCATCTAAACCACAGACAGACGCTTCGTTTGATGATGATCTGCTGATTATTTTCACATGAATGAATAAAAACAGGGATCAGGACAGGTGACAGCTCCTGTCGGTCTGAGCGCTGACCTCGCTCTGCAGCTCAGACACAGATTTCACAAACTGAGTCTGGCTGGTTTCTGGAAGCTGAGAGTAGAAACTCTGAGAGAGGCTCCTCCTCCCGTCCTCTTTGTATTTGTTCTGGAAAAAAAAAAAAAAAGAGATGATTTTGTTCTTGGAGCATTTTCTCCTTCTGATGCTGACGTGTCCTCAGGTCTCCTTTAACTCGCCTCGCTCATCATGTCGGTCATCTCTCTGGTGAAGCTGGTCTCTGACGTGTCAGGCAGGGTGGAGTAGAGCGAGCTGGACATCTCCTTCTTCCCGCCTTCCTTGTATTTGATCTGAGAAATGAACAGAGCTCAGCTTATAACTCCGGTTCATGGAGACGAGCTCAGATAGAGATTAAAAGAAGCAGCATGTTCACCTCGCTGAGCAGCTCTGCAGCTTCTTTAGCGTGCTGCGTCTCCATGGTGTGCGGCATCAGGGAGTACAGGTTCTTCTTCACCTCCTTCTTACCCGCCTCCTTGTATTTGGTCTGTAGAATCACATGCACAAGATAATCTGCTGAAGATCCTGTTTTTAGATTTTTCCTTCCCTCCAAAGTCTGCCTGAGTCTCCTCCACATCTCTCTCTCTCTCTGATCGGCTCTAACTGGAATCGTTAAAGCTTGTAAAAACCCGCCGGTGTACCTCGCTCTGCAGCTCAGACATCTGTTTCGCCAGCTGTGTCTCTGTGGTCTCTGGGAGCTGATGGTACAAACTGCTCTGAGTCCTCTGCTTCAGGCCTTCTTTATACTTCACCTGCAGGAGGCAGAATCACAGGATGTTCAAAAACAGCACCATATGCATCCTGTTCTGCAGCCATCAGCTCGCTCTGGAAGAGTCTGCGGAGCTGGCCCGTCCTCCTGGAGGACGACGCCAGCGTAAAAATATCTGAGCGTCCTTTAAAGCGGGTTCAGTCCAACTTGGACGGGAACCATGGGAAATGTAGAGAGGACAAAATCTATTTCAGAGCAGAGATTTACCCAGACTCGGATGTTTGTGTACCTCACTCTGCAGGTTCGACGCCTCCTTCGCGTGCTGCGTGTCGATGGTTTCAGGCATCACAGAGTACAAGTTGACGCTCATCTCCTTCTTCCCGTCCTCTTTATATTTCACCTGTAAGACAAAGCGAGTCGTTCATTTCTCGACGAAACAGATGTTTCTTTAAGCATGCGGCGTTTCCTCCGTCCTGTCTCCACCTCGCTGAGAAGCTCCGAGACCTCCTTGGCGTGGGCGGTCTGGAAAGTCTCCGGCAGCAGGTGGAACAGGCTGGAGGAGCGTCCTTTCTTCAGAGCCGCTTTGTATTTGAGCTGAAAACGATGAAAAGCACAGACAGCGTTGGATAAGCGTTCAGCTCTGGAGGATACGGGGATGATTCTCTGATCATTACAGCGTGACGGGGTGCGTTCTCACCTCGCTCTGCAGCTCAGAGGCCTCTTTGGCGTGCAGCATCTGCAGAGTCTCCGGCAGCGTGGAGTACAGAGAGGTGGACACGTCTTTCTTTCCTCTTTTATACTTCATCTAAAATCAAAGCAGAGAGAAAAATACTCGTTCTGTTTTGGGTTTTTTTTTTTGAACATTTTTATTCAGCTTTGCATGTTTGTACATACAAACCTCATTTGCTGAAATACATCCAAAGTTTTTCAACAACTATTTACATTTCGGCGAATGTATAAAATTTGAACAGGTCAAAATATATTTATGTGTAAAAGTGGAAAAATAAATATATAAATAAAAGCTCATGGCAGCATCTTCACCCACATAAAGAGGATTTCATTTATACAGTTGCATCCTCTTCGTCCAAATATCTAGCATATCTGTTTTCTGCACATAGACAGTTCATAAACCATAATAAAGAGAATACATCTGTAAATATTTATACATACCCACAAATACAATTTAACACATATACACCTACCAAACAGTCTGATAACTCACAGGTAAAGCAAAATAAGAATTAACAGGAGCCCATAGAGTCTCAAACACGTCCCGTTTTAGGTGAAGTTTGGCAGTAATCTTCTCCATCAGGTAAACTTGTTTCAATCTTTCCTTCCACTGAAGAAGGGTGGGAGGTAGAGGATGAAGCCAGGACAAAGTTATCATTTTCTTTGCTATGAGGAGGAGGATGTGCAGCAAACGAGTTTTTTCTTTATTGATTGTACCTTGCGGAATTAAACCTAAGACAAAAAATGGTGCAGTTAAAGGTAAATTTAATCCGAGAATGGTTTTAATTTCTGACTGAATCCCTTCCCAAAATGTTTTTTTAGTTTAGGACAGTCCCAAAAAATGTGCGTGTGGTCTCCGATTTGTTTACAGTCTCTCCAACATAGATTTGTTTTGATGTTATGAGTGGGGTCTTGAAGTATCTCACTTTTAATTTCCAGCTAAATTCTCTCCAATTTGGGCTGTTAGTAATCTTGTGTCCCATTTCACATGCCTCCTCCTTTTCTAAAAGTACTTGTTTTGGTGAGATTTACACTGCGAAAAATTGAAATCTTAGGAGGTGCTTTTGTCTTATTTTTATTAAAACGTCTTTTTAGACTTAATCTGAGCCTCGTTCAGCAGAACAGTCCAGAAACACGTCTCATGTAAAGATATTTAAAGACAAAAATCAGCTCTGAATTGTTTGTAACAAGTAAAAAAATCTGCCAGTAGAGCAAGTGAAAGTTTTTTACCTGTTGCAGGTAATTCAGAGCTTATTTTTGCCTTTTAATATCTTGAACTAAGACACGTTTCTGGACTCGTCTGTTGAATGTGGCTCATATCAAGTATAATAAGACAATTCTTACTTTAAATAAGACAAAAACACACACGCTCAGATGTCAGTTTTTGCAGTGTAGAGGTTCAGAGTTCCAGATCTGCAGCTTCATTCGGATGACGTCCTTAAAATCAAAATAAAAATGAATTAAATATCAAAGCTCTCCTCACCTCGCTCTGCAGCTCAGACACAGTTTTTACAAACTGAGTCTCAGACGTCTCGGGCAGCTGAGAGTAAACGCTCTGAGAGAGACTCTTCAGGCCGCTCTCCTTGTACTTCGACTGTTGAGACAGAAAATTAAAGACATTAAGAACACGGTACTTTTGTCCTTGTTTTCCAGTTTGATGCTGTTTTTGTTGATTTATTATCTTGTTCTCTCCAGCTCTGCTGTGATTTTGTGTTTTTATTCTCTTGAAAATAAAGAACGTACTCTGAACGTTGCACGTTTGGGTCTTTCTCTTGGATCCTCGTCACAGTTCGTCTGTAAATTAAAAACTAACTTCTTTTTGTGTGTTTTTGCGTGTGCTTCATGCAGACCTCAGGGCGCCCTCACAGATCAGCAGACACATCCACGCGGACTGTGTCAGAGCATCGTGGAGAAACGCTGATTGAAGCAGCGACACAGACCAGCTCTTTGATCCTTTATGATGCTAATCACACCTCTGATCATCGAACCAACGCAGAAGAAAAAAAGCTTTCTGCAGGTTTGATTTCATCCTCTCACCACCCGTGACAAATGTCGTGCCTGCTAATGGAGCTTTTGTTTTCATGCGCGTACCTCGCTCATCATGTCGGTCATCTCTCTGGCGAAGCTGGTTTCTGTCGTGTCCGGCAGAGTGGAGTAAAGTGAGCTGGACATCTCCTTCTTTCCTCCTTCTTTGTACTTAATCTGGAAAGAGTTAATCCATCAAAACAGCAACATTTAAGCTCAAAGTCCTCAGTGTTTAATGTCTTTAAGATGTTTTAAAGTCGCTCTTTACCTCACTGAGCAGCTCTCCGGCCTCTTTCGCGTGCTGCGTCTCCAGAGTCTCAGGCAGAAGAGAGTACAGACAGCTGTTCACTTCTTTCTTTCCAGCTTCTTTATACTTCGTCTGCAGACGTACAGAAAACAACCTTTAGATCACACTCACATTCACACGTTCAGTAAAATAACGTTTATTTAGTTACAATCCCAATTCCACTGAAGTTGGGACGTAGTTTGTAAACCCTGTTTAACCTAAATTCAACTGAATACACAACAAAGACGAGATATTTATTCTGCAAACTGATAAACTTTGTTGTTTCTTTGTAAATATTCACTCATTTTGAATTTGTTGGCTGCAACACGTTCCTAAAAAGCTGGGACAGGTCTCTTCATAATGCTCCATACATTTTCAATGGGAGACAGGTCTGGACTGCAGGCAGGCCAGTCTAGTACCTGCACTCTTTTACTACGGAGCCACGCTGTTGTAACAGGTGCAGAATGTGTCTTGTCATTGTCTTGCTGAAATAAGCAGGGACGTCCCTGAAAAAGACGTGGCTTGGATGGCAGCATATGTTGCTCCAAAACCTGTATGTACCTTTCAGCATTAATGGAGCCTTCACAGATGGTCAAGTTAGCCATGCCATGGGCACTAACACACCCCCATACCATCACAGATGCTGGCTTTGAGACTTTGACCTGAGAACAATCCAGATTGTCCTTTTCCTCTTTGGCCTGGAGGACACCACGTCCATGATTTACAAAAACAGTTTGAAATGTGGACTCGTCAGACCACAGCAGACTTTTCCACTTTGCGTCAGTCCATCTCAGATGAGCTCGGGTCCAGAGAAGCCGGCGGTGTTTCTGGGTGTTGTTGATATATGTCTTTGTCTTTGCATGGTAGAGTTTGAACTGTCACTTGTAGATGTAGTGATGAACTGTGTTAACTGACAATGGTTTTCTGAGGTCTTCCTGAGCCCACGTGGTAATATCCTTTACACAATGATGTTGGTTTTTAATGCAGTGCTGCCTGAGGGGTCAAAGGTCACGGGCATTCAGTGTTGGTTTTCAGCCTTGCTGCTTACGTGCAGAGATTTCTCCAGATTCTCTGAATCTTTTGATGATATTATGGACTGTAGATGATGAGAAACATTGTTCTTAAACTGTTGGACTGTTTGCTCACGCAGTTGTTCACAAAGTGGTGAACCGCACTCCATCCTTTCAGGGATGCTCCTTTTATACCCAATCATGACACTCACCTGTTTCCTGTGAACCTGTTCACCTGTGGAATGATCCAAACAGGTGTTTTTGGAGCATTCCTCAACTTTCCCAGCCTGTTGTTGACCCTGTTCCAGCTTTTTAGGAACGTGTTGCAGACATCAAATTTAACATGAGTGAATATTTGCAAAGAAACAACAAAGTTTATCAGTTTGAAGAATAAATATCTCGTCTTTGAGGTGTTTTCAGTTGAATTTCGGTTAAACAGGATTTACAAATGCTTGTATTCTGTTTTTACTTATGTTTTACAGAACGTCCCAGCTTTATTGGAACTGGGGTTGTAATTAGATGGCACCTTTCATGTTAAGTAACTCCAACAACCCTCCTCTGCCTTTACAAATCAGTTATTTTGGCTTTGAGAGGAGCGATTTTCCATGAAAGCGTGGGATGAGTGGGAAGAGATGCTTCAGAGAGTTGAAGTAGTTCAAACTGCAGCTCTACAGAATTCAGGATTTTAACATCCCATAATAGAACTTCATATTTAGCTTAACCCTCCTCATGTGGGGACTGGTTTTACCTCCTGCTGCCGCCGTGGAAACTGGATTTTCTCTCTTTAGAAAAATAAAGAGGAAGTATTTTAAACACCTCTTTCATGCGAACACGTTGCCGTCTCAGTGCCGTCTGCCTACCTGCCAGCATCAGGGATGAAAAGAGGAGCCTGAATTGTTCTCATTCTGCCGCTCTGCCATCCTGATTTCACCCAGCAACAAATACCAGGAGACGAGTTTGAATATTCAAGAGAAAGATTTTAAAATAATCTATTTAGTCTTCTTCGTTGGTGTCATCTCACAGCTCCTCGTCCTCTGCAGTGCTTCCAGTGTGTTAAAAATACAAATCCGTGCACAGCGTTGGCTCAACAGACTCTTTTTTCTCTGCAGGAGACCTTCACATGGAGCGCAGACTGGAGCTGTGAGGAGAATTCAAGAGATCGTCCTTTTTTTTATAACCTGAAGGGGTGAACAGGGAGGAGTGGGATGATTTTAACCACATTAAGCGTTCAGAGATGCTCCTTTAAAGCAACCAGACAGAAACGGACGATTAAACCTGATGATTTTTTAACTCTGTAATGACTTTTTTAAAGATAAATTCCTGAGCTTTCATTGAAATGTGAGGATGAGAGGGAAGTCACAGCATCAGATCGGATGGACTTCAATTCAGCTCTGAGACCTCAGAGTAAGATATGAAAAACTGGATGCAGGAGCAAGAACGCATCAATCGGGACAGGAAGTAGGGCATTAAAACAACCACCATCCAGAGACTTTCAAAATAAAACCAACTGTGTCGACACCAAATCAGATTTAGCTTCAGGAGGGAACAGGTTTGAGGTTTCACCACCCAGCACAGACGAGGAGAGGATCTTCGTTAAAGATTCACAACTCCAAATCTTGGGAAGACGAAATGCACCAATCCTAACCCCACTTCCTGTTGAATCATTGTTACAAACAGAACCGGTGCCTCTCTTTAACGTTGTGTACCTCGCTCTGCAGCTCAGACATCTGTTTCGCCAGCTGTGTCTCTGTGGTCTCTGGGAGCTGATGGTACAAACTGCTCTGGATCCTCTGCTTCAGGCCTTCTTTATACTTCACCTGCAGGAGACGAGAAGAATCAACTCACCTGAAATCAACACTTCATCTTAAAGATAACGAACAGATGCAGAAGAAGCCTTAAATGTCAAATACGATACCTCACTCTGCAGGTTTGACGCCTCCTTCGCGTGCTGCGTGTCGATGGTTTCAGGCATCACAGAGTACAAGTTGACGCTCATCTCCTTCTTCCCGTCCTCTTTATATTTCACCTGCAAAGATACCATAAGAACAAAATGAGCAACAGTGATACAACTTTGATGAAACTGCTAATAGACTTCATTTGATGTGATGTTTTTGTACCTCGCTGAGAAGCTCCGACACCTCCTTGGCGTGAGCCGTCTCCAAAGTCTCCGGCAGAAGCGAGTACAAACAGGAGTTCACGCCCTTCTTTCCGGCTTCCCTGTACCGCATCTGAAACACATCAACCTTTTAACACATGAACGTACGCAGAGATGGAACAGCTTTGAACTGAAGCTACGTTTCCCTCACCTGGCTCTGCAGCTCAGACACCTCTCTAGCGAAGTGGATCTCTGCGGTCTCTGGGAGCTGGGAGTAGAAACTCTGAGAGAGGCTCTTCCTGCCGCCTTCTTTATATTTACTCTGAGAGAAGAAAGGCATTTTTTATCAAACCCTCAACCACAGCACACATTTCAGGCTCTTTATGATCCAATAAAATGAGTTTCAGGACCAGAGCTCAACTTAAGCTGATTAAATCGTCTTAATTGAGAGGGTAAACTACCTCGCTCTGCATCTCAGTCATCTCTCTGGCAAACTGGATCTCTGCCGTGTCGGGCAGCTGAGAGTAGAGAGAGGACGGAGCTCCTTTAACCAGCAGCTTGGGACGATAGTTCACCTGAGAGAGAGAGAAGACGAGAGGACACAAAACTTACAGCTCAGAGCTGCTTGATTTCAAACAAGAAGAAACACAAGATGAAATACAGCAACCTGAACACCAACCAGATCAAAGACCAGGAGATAAAGTTCTCTACACATGCTCGATGTGGTGACGTTGTAGGAATTCAGTGCATCTCTTGGTAACTAACTAACCTCCTAAATTTTCAATTTGTTTCACTAATTTTAACTTTTTCTCAAATATTTTTGACTTTTTTGTCACACATTGTCACATTTTTGAGAATATCTTTCTCAAAATGTGAGAAAAACGTTGCTACTTTTTAAAGACTTTCACAAAAATGTGCAACTTTTTCTGCAAAAAATACACAAAGTCTTTTCACGAATCTGTGACTTCATTCTCCAAAACGTGTGATTGATTTCACACAGATTTCCACCTGCGTCACTTATTTGTAACTTTAACTTCGTCTCATAAATTTGCAGCATTTCTTCACAAATTTGTGATTTTTTTTCTCCCACACTTAGCGGCACAATTGTGAGGAAAAAAGTTGCAACTTTTTGAAAAAAAAAAAAACACATCGACTCAATATTTTTCCACAATAAATCTAAAATATGTTACTTCATTCTCAAAAATGTGTGAATATTTTCTTACAAATTTGAAGCTTTTCTCTCACATATTTGAAGACATGTTTTTTTAAGTTTCCAAAAATTGAGAAAAAAAATTGCAACCTACCATCTATTTTTTTCTTTTGGGATTTAGTGATTTTTTTTCCATAAAACTATGTGACTTTTTCCTCAGGAATTTTAATATTTGTTGAAAAAAAAAAATTTTTTGTGACCTTTTTTCTAAGGAATTTTAATTTTTGTTGAAAAAAAAACAGTTTTTGTGACTTTTTCCTCAGGAATTTTAATTTTTGTTGGAAAAAAAAAGTTTTTGTGACCTTTTTCCTCAGGAATTTAAATTTTTGTTGAAAAAAAAAGTTTTTGTGACCTTTTTCCTCAGGAATTTTAATTTTTGTTGAAAAAAAAAAGTTTTTGTGACCTTTTTTCTCAGGAATTTTAATTTTTGTTGAAAAAAAAAAGTTTTGTGACCTTTTTCCTCAGGAATTTTAATTTTTGTTGAGAAAAAAAAAAGTTTTTTTTTCCCCCAAAAAAACTCAATCGGCCATTAAAAGGTGAATCCCAGAGCTCTAAATTTTATCCTTCACTTGCATCTCAGTCTGCCCCAAAAGAGATAGCAGGAAATGAAGAGAGAGAGGGGGGTAATGAGGAAGTTGTTTAAGGCAGTTCTCGTGTCCTCTCTCATCACTCTCATATATCCCCACACGATGCTGCTGGTCAATAAAGAGTTGTATCATCTGCATACATAACTGCTCCAGCTCATTTAGAACAGGAGGAAGGTCATCTGTGAAGAAAAGCAGTGGTCCCAAACTACAGCCTTGAGGTACACCGGGATAATTGTAGAGATGAATGTTGTCATTGTGCCTTTAAAACCTCATCAATTAAGATTAAATGTTATAAAAAAAAAAACTCAGGTTAAAAAACACTGGACTAACACTTTAAAGGCATCATGAAGTCTGCCTCCACTCGTTATTCATGTTCCCACCCTGCTCGTGTGCTTGTCTTGGTGTCTTGTGTTTTGTTACCTCACTCTGCAGCTGTGAAACCTCCAGAGCGTGCTGTATTTCTGGAGTATCGGCCAGTTGGGAATAGAGAGAGATGGAGGCTTTTCTCTTCCCGTCTTCTTTGTACTTTTTCTTTAAAAAAAAAAAAAGATAACAATGATGAAGGAGTCATATCAGGTAAAATCACATCATCTCATTTCCTGAAGTTCATGCAGAGATGCTTCAAAAAGCCTCGATGTGTAGAAACACTTAAAGCCACACAGCAGTGTTGGGACATGACCTCACGTAGAAGTGGCTCTTGCGTTACGATAACTTCTCCTGCTAGCTGGAGTTCCAGTGAGATTTCTGTTTGCTTTCTGTGTTTAATTCATTTGCAGTGAGACACCTCGCAGCCTCATCAAGCCTGCAGCTGCTGCTCTGAATGAAGCCTGTGCGTTGATGCCCAGACTGAAAATAACTGATGAAATATGTTGAAACACAGCTGCTGTTTAAGTCGGGATGAATACCGTGTTGGAGTACCTCGCTCTGGAACTCGTGGACGGCCTTGGCCAGCTGCATCTCCGAGGTTTCAGGAAGCTGAGAGTACAAACTGCTGCTCATCTCCTTCTTGCCTTCCTCCTTGTACTTGTTCTGAGGAGCAGACGGAGCAGAGATGGTTTAACTGGGACTGTTTGAATTTAATCTGAGCGCTGTAATACCAATCGTCTGTTCTTCTTGTTTTTATTCATCCCTCCATCATCCTAACCCAGCCTGTTAGTCATCCAACAGACTGTCAGACTGTCCATCACTTCATCATTCCTTCTCCAACCAGATATTCATCCACTCATCCCTTCATCACCAATCTGTTTATCAATAAACCTGATTATCAGTCTATACATCTGATTATCCATTCATCAGTTCATCCCTCTGTTCACTGATCTGTCCATTTCATGACCTACGATGATGTCATTCGTCCATTTCTCCTCAATATGTTCAACCAATCGTCTCACAGTCTTCCACTAAATCATCTTCAGATTCATCATTCAGTCATTCAACCATGTGACCATCCATCCAGTTCTCCCAATCAACCTTTCTTTCATTCTTTCATCCTATGACCATTAATTTCCATCCGTCCATCCATTTGTCAAGACATCCTTCCATTCATCCAGCCGGTCCAATCATCCATCCATCAATCTACTAATTCATCGAGCTATCCATCAATTCATCCATCCATCCATCCATCCATCCATCCATCCATCCATCCATCCATCCATCCATCCATCCATCAATCTACTTATTCATCAAGCTATCCATCAATTCATCCATCCATCCATCCATCCATCCATCCATCAATCTACTTATTCATCGAGCTATCCATCAATTCATCCATCCATCCATCCATCCATCCATCCATCCATCCATCCATCAATCTACTTATTCATCAAGCTATCCATCAATTCATCCATCCATCCATCCATCCATCCATCCATCCATCCATCCACTTATTCATCGAGCTATCCATCAATCCATCCATCCATCCATCCATCCATCCATCAATCTACTTATTCATCGAGCTATCCATCAATTCATCCATCCATCCATCCATCATTTCCATTAATCCATCAATTATTCACCCATCCAGCCAATAATTTGTCAATCATTACATCCATCCAACAATACATCCTTAAGTCTATTGGTCTAGCCATCCATCAATCAATACATCCGGCCAATCATCCCTCCAATCATTCGACCAATCCATCTGTCCATCCAACAATCTAACAATCTATCCATCTATGCATTTGATTTATTTGTCCATCTATCCATTTTCATTAATCCATCAATCATTCATTCATCAATCCAGCCAATTATCCATCATTACATCTACCCGACAATCCATCCATCCTGTTGGACTTATCTATCCATTCAATTTATTTTTTTCATCCATCCATCCAATCATCAAAGCATCCACTTTCCGTCTCTCATTTAGACTATCAATCCGTCCATCCATCCATCCATCCATCCATCATCCATCATCCATCCATCATCCATCATCCATCATCCATCATCCATCCATCCATCATCCATCCATCCATCCACCCATCCATCATCTGTCCGTCAGTCCGTCCATCCATCCATCCATCATCCATCCCTCCATCCATCCATCCCTCCATCATGTCTTCACCTCGCTCATCATCTCAGTCAGCTCTTTGACAAACTGGGTTTCTGTTGTTTCTGGCAGCAGAGAATAAAGAGAAGAGGAGATTTCCGTCTTCACGTTTCCTTTGTATTTAATCTGGAAAACAAACAGAAGAACGGACTCAGAGCTGTAATCATGTTTTAAACACAATCATCCACCAAACACCAGCTACAGTCATCAGGTCTGACAGCATCAGGGGGCTAAAACCACCCAGGTCATGATGGTACCTCACTCTGCAGCTCTGAGGTCTCTCTGGCTCGTTGAGTTTCAGGGGTCTCAGGCAGGATGGAGTACAGAGACATGGACGCCTCCTTCTTTCCCTCCTCTTTGTACTTGGACTGAAATAGTTTCACATCATCAAGTGAGCGCAGGAGTCAATAAGTCAGCGTAGATTCACTCTTTTGTTTTATCTGAGTCCTCACACTCTGGTCCTTCTTTCTCTGAATGTTTCCTGCAGTGTCGGCACGTACCTCAGAAATCACGGCGCTGATGTTCTTCGAGTGGATGAGTTCAGCTCCTGGGACAAACAGACTCTGACCCCTCATCTTCTCAAAGTCCTCCTTGTACTTCACCTGCAGGAGGAAGAGAGGAGTGTGTGTGAATGTGTGTGTGTGTGTGTTTGTTCTGCATGCAAACTGAACTTCTGCTGCACTCCTGCTTCATCCCCAGGAGGAACGCTGTGAAAGATGCTTCACAAAGTTTCATGCATAAAAGAGCTCTTGTTTGTATAAATTAATATTTTCATTAACTGAGCAGGAGTTAGGATTTAATAAAGTGCATCAATTTAAAACAAAACGCTCGACTTTCAGGATAAACATGAGCAGAACTGCTTCATTTCAAGCATGATCTGCAGTTTGTGGTTTGGCTCTTATTGGACGTTTGGTTTGGAAAACAGGCTGTGGAAGAGTCCCAGGAGAGCAGCTGAATTAATCCACAGATGACAAGCTGTCCACCCCAATCTGTGACAACAGGAAGAGCTGCACGGTGCCAGCAGAGACGTGACGCAGAAACAAGTCACTCAGTAATCTGAAACCTCTCCCTGAGCCCACACTGCAGGGTCAGGTTTAAAAACTAAAGAAGGTGATCATCACGGAGGAGGAGGAGGAAGAGGAGGAGGAGGAGGAGGAGGAGGAGGAGTAAGAGGAGGAGGAGGAGGAGGAGGAGAAGGAAGAGGAGGAAGAGGAGGAGGAGAAGGAAGAGGAGGAAGAGGAGGAGGAGGAGGAGGAGGAGGAGGAGGAGGAGGAGGAGGAGAGGATGGACCTGGATGATGCAGGCAGGTGGGAAAATCTCAAAGTCAGGGGGCCTTTCTTAAACTAGTCGGCTTAAGCATGTTTTTTTTTTTTTTTTTGTAACTTATTAAACACGAATTTGATGCTTTATCTGTAAAGTTTTACATATTTTTCTCACATATTTTCTTCCATTCACTTCATTTAATTCAACTTTTTCTCATAAATTTGCAGCATTTCTTCACAAATTTGAGAATTTAAGCATTTTATCCTTTAGTTTTTTTGTGATTTTCTACCACAACTTTTATAACTACTTTGTTTTGAAAATTTTCAACTTTTTTTGTCAGAAATTTTGCTATTTTTTCCATAAAAATTTGCACAAATTCTTTCTCTAAAATGTTGTTACTTCATTCTCAGAAATGTGATTGTTCCTTACAAATTTGAAACTTTTTCTCAGAAATGGCAAATATTTTGAGCTTCTAAAATTTGAGAAAAATTTGCTACTTTAAAAAAAAACTTGGACTTAATCTTAAAAAAAACTTCTTCTGAAAGTTTTTTCTTTTTAAATTTTTTTCTTTTAATTTTTTTCTTTTTTTTCTGAGTTTTTTTGTCAGTGATGTGCAACTTTTCTAGAAAAAAAAAGTTCATATTCTTTCTGAAAATTTTGTTACTTCATTCTCAGAAATATTTGGTACTTTTTTCCTCAATAATTTAAAAACTTTCTTCAGAAAAAGATAATTGATTATTTTTCTTAATTTCTTTTAATCTTTTTTCTCAAAAGAAATACTTTCTTTCAAAAATTGCCTCTACTATTTTCAAAAATTTGTGACTTTTTGGCAGAAATTTTAGACTTTTTCCCACCAATTTGCTACAAAGTTCTCAAAATGTTGCAACATTTTTCACACAAATTAGTTTTTTTTTTTTTTCAAATAATTTGCAGCTTCAGTGACGCAACTGTTGGCACTGCAGCCTCACAGCAAGAAGGTCACTGGTTCGAATCCCGGTTCGCCCGTGGCCTTTCTGTGTTTAGTTAGCATGATTTCCCTTTGCATGTGTAAGTGCACATGAATTAGTGGATGTTTTATTTGTAGATTCAGAAAACAGAGTTTATAAACATCAGATTAACAAAGTGCAGATGTGTGTGAAAAAGAAATGTAACCATGGAGACAGAGGTTTCTTTCTCACATTGTGGAGTGATTTTCAGATTCTGCTTGAAGGTTATTTTTGTAAACGAGTTTTTGGTTGTTTCACATGGAACCAAGGTTACATAAAGTTCCTGTTTCTGTGGGAGTGACGCTGCTTGTCTCCACCTGAGTGCTTCATTCAGAGTGAGAGAGGAGGGGTTGGTTTGAGAAAGCCTCTGTGTGTGTGTGTGTGTGTGTGTGTGTGTGTATCCTCTCCGTCCCTGGTATCTTGCTGAATGAAGTTTTACGACACACGGAGGACGCAGAGAACCAGCAGCTGGATGAAGACTTAAAGCTGATTCTATGAAGTGGGCTGACTCGTGTCCACCGGAGCTGATGAGTCACTCTGCTGCTGCCGCGTTCGACTCACAGCGGGGAATCAATATCTCACCCTCCCACATCCTCCGACAGCATCCTCCCTCATTCAGCGCTTTAACTGAGCAAACCAAAGGAGCGGCAACCTGCTGCTGCTGCTGGAGTCTGAGGTGTGTTTTCACACTCACACTCATCATCCCCCTCAGTGCTGCTCTGTCAGCATCTGTCCGTCATAAGACCTGAACACAAACTTCACCTGGAGACCAGCTTACCTCACTGACGAGGAGGCTGCACCTCCTGTTGAACGCCGGGTCTGGGAGAGGAGGTCTTGAATCAGAGGAGGCCTGAAGACACAGAAGAGCTCTTCAGCAACACAAAACTCCAACTTTTATGAGTTTTACTCAAAATTATTTACATCCTTACCCCGCCTGCTGAAAAAGCAGAACTCAGTGTTTCTTAAAGGATCTGAAAATGCTTCTCTAGGAGCAGCAGGGGGTCTCATCTCTGCTCCTCGGGCTGATTGGTAATAAAAACACAACACTGGCAAACTAATTCATCCGTCTGAGCCCGCCAATAATCCCGAGGAAACTTTCCTTATTCACGCTCCGTTAATCCCTCGCCTCACTTAACAGGCCCGATTGAGTCCTAAAAACCCCGCTATCAAAAGCTAATAATGGCACATTTTCATTTGTAGTTTCACTAATCCTCTCTGAGCCTGCATGAAAACCTGCAGAGCCAGGCGATGCCCCACGCCAAGGTCAACACAAAGAGTCCCAGCCTGAGCTGAGGGGGGGGGGGTTCTGAGCAGACAAACTAAATCTGCCTCTCAGCAGACTTCTTCAAAGGACGGCGCAATCCTCAAAGACGTTCAGTCGTACACAGCTTGGGGACCATGTGCGGAGCGGTGTAGTGAAGCAGGAAATATGATTGGTAGAGCGAGAACCTGAGATAACGTCACGTTTCAGAGCGAAAGAAACGAGAGGGAGCGCTTCATGTCTGTGGGCCTTTAAAGGGGCCGAACTGACCGCCGTCTACTGCTGCTCATACAACTACGAGTGATGTCTCTTTAGCATCCCTCTGATAGAAATGAGACTACAGACTGAGCTCTGAGTTTTCCGGCTCTCTAAAACCTCTCACCTCAGATTCCCAGGCTCCCAACAACTTCTTCGCCCGACTCTGCTCCTCCTCTCCGCTCTCTTCTCCTTCCTCCGTCTCTGCTTCAGTTTCCACCTCCTCCATCTCTTCTCCCTCCTCTTTCTCCTCCTTCTCCTCTACATCCATCCCGACAGCAGCGGTCTCCACAACCCTCGTCACGGTGGTCACTGTTGTTTCCACCGTCTCCTGGGAGGAGACGGTGGTGTCTCCCTCCATCGTCACGACTTCTGGATCGTCTTCAGCAGACATCAGAGTCTCTGGAGCCTCGTCTTCCTCCATTTAATGCTGTGAGATGGCTAAAACATTAAAATAAATGAAACGTGTTCTAAATTAAGCGTACATTTTCCCTCAAGGAAAACCAAAATCTATCTGGTAACGTCTCACGCTTGGACCGTTCACAGGAACTGAAGAACTCTTAAATTAATGTTTTTTTTATCAGGATGTGAAAATGTGAGAGTTCAAAAAACACATCAGAGGACACGAGAGCAGATTAAAGTGAAGAAATGGAGCAGAAAATAGTTCAGAATGCAGGATTAAAAAAATATTTGGGGCTAAAAATGTCGTTATTGAAAAAACAAGCTTGAAAAAATCCTGATCCTGCCTTTAAAAAACCTGCCATATTTTCCTCATATCGCCCCCTAAAGGAGAACATTATAGAAACAGTTGAATAAATAATTAACAAATAGAAAAATACCAGCTGAGCTACGCTGGTGGTTAAGCAGAGCGCCTCGTGTACCGAGGCCGCAGACGACCTTTCGCTGCCTGACCTTCCTCTCTCTCTCTTCCAGTTTCCTGCTCTACCTCCGCCCTGTCGTCTTAGAATAAAAGCTACACAAAAAAAAGCTGCGTACGACATTTCACTGACCCCAGAGAATCCATTACGCTGTCGCCTCAGCTCTTGCTTCCCATCAAGGTCACCTTTTCCGCTCCCACAAAGTCAACGCGTTCGGTTCCTCACTAACTTTCAGATTCTTTCAGCTCATCGTCATGCCAACAGAAATCCCTCTGGATGATGTTGCGTAATTAATGTCGTTACGATTTTTATCGCATCCTCGGTATCCGATTCTGACACTCACCTCGTCTGTTTCACGGTCGCCTCTTTAACAACTTCTCCTTTTCACTTTCTAGCTGCTTGGTTTGGCTTAGAGTTTCCAGATTTTCGAGAAATATCCCACTGAAGTATTTTACCCGTCTGAAGACGTAATGGATCAGTATTTTCTCATGCTCCTCTCTCCCTCTCTGTTTCTTCGGCGTTGGTTTCTCCTTCTCGCCTTCGTCCTCCTGATGGTTTAATTTCCAAACCTCAAAGCGACCAAACTGCTTCGTGGAGCCTCGACCGTCCTCCGTGATGGCGGACTGTCTTCTGGGTGTCGTTTCATCGGGTTCCTTCTTATCACGCTGGACTTCCACATTTAGCCTCTACTCGAGACCTTATCACCAGCGTGCCCTTCATCCCAGTGCCACTGTGTGTGTGTGTGTGTGTGTGTGTGTGTGTAGTATTAAACTATGAACTGATACCTACTGTATGAGTGTGTGTAGGTCAAAGTGTTGAAGGTGAGTAAGCTGGAAGGAATGTTAAATCTTCTTTTCCAACAAAAAAACCTCTAAAAAGCTCAGCTAACTATGTTTAACTATAACTTTAAGTCTATGATGTCATATTAAATGGACAGGCTATCCCTCAGTGTTTTTTTCCAGGTGAAGGTGGAGTTTTACAAACCTTCCAACCCTCCAGAATTAAAGCTACATCCACTGTTCCACATAATGCCGAACAATTTCACTTTGTTGACCATGATGACTAAAACTTTGAACGTGTCCACCAAACAGATCGAAAGCCTGTAAAGGGCGACGCAGACGCTCGTATTTCCTTCTGAAGAAGGCAAACAGCTACTGTGCTAACCCAGTTATTGCGCTAACCTCCATACAGATGACTTCCTGTCGCCTAGCTTTCTGCTTAACTCATCAGACAACAACCCAACCTCGACTTTAGTCCATTTAGCTCAGGAAGCTAAGAGCCAACCACCAACCCATTCTGAAGCTCCACCCCTTAACTACCTGGACTTTTTTTTAATGTTTTCCTTAAAAGAGTCCAAAATCATACTCGGAAAGTTCATCTTCTCTTCTTTCAGGAAATGTATGATTTTTTTTCTCTTGCCCAAATAGTTGAAGATTTACGGTAATGAGAACAGCTTGTGATTGGAGCGTCGTTGGGGTGGATTCCTGTGCAGTATGTAAAACCCTGAATGTCTTTTCTTCTTAAGGAGCCGTTTGATTTTTTTTTTTTTTTTTTTCGGTAGCCCAAGCGGTTGAGGAGTTCCGGTAATTTTAAGAGCACTTGTAAAATTGGAGCGTTGGCGCTCCAGTGGGTTTTATTTATTTATTTATTTATTTATTTAGGTGCGTGGTATGAGGCAAAAAATGGTGCTTTTAGTGCCCGCTCGGGCAAGGTAGCTTGCTGTGTGGATTCAGCAGATTGCCTGACCAAATGCTCTTCCTTGTCGTTTTTTTTTCAGCCTCGGGTGTTTTTGTATGAAGTGACACTGAAGTTTCAATGGTTTTTGCTGGATAGCAGTTTGATAACAGGCGTAAACTGCCAGTTGACACAGATGCCCAAGTTCAAACTGTCACATGACGTGCGGTTAGGTACAATCTGAAACTCGAGAATCTGACCATTACGCAGTTTACGTGTTGTATGTTCAGATTGCCTGACCAAATGCTCTTCCTTGTCGTTTTTTTTCAGCCTCGGGTGTTTTTGTATGAAGTGACACTGAAGTTTCAATGGTTTTTGCTGGATAGCAGTTTGATAACAGGCGTAAACTGCCAGTTGACACAGATGCCCAAGTTCAAACTGTCACATGACGTGCGGTTAGGTACAATCTGAAACTCGAGAATCTGACCATTACGCAGTTTACCTGTTGTATGTTCAGGAAAATAATTATATAAAAAGAATAATAAAAAAATAAAAATAATTTGATTCTCTTTTTTCCTTTTTCCTCCAATTTTCTGAGGCCCCACTAGCACCCCCTGGTGGCCCCCCAGGGGACCCCGGCCCCCACTTTGAAAACCACTGTTTTAGTTAACCCTTATTTCAGCCTCGTTTCATTTTAGCTGTGGTCTCTTTAAGGCTCTCCCCTTCCCTCTGATTGGCCAGCACTCGGATGGCCTGTCAGGGGCAGAGCTATGAGCAGACCTTGATGTTCCGATTCCAACAGGAAGTCAGAACAGCATTAAAAGATCAGGTATTTTCAGAATAAAATACCCAGCGTTCAGATTGGTTTTCCCTGAACTACAACAACAAACCGCACGATCGAGCAGAGCAAGGACTAGAGTGAACAGGTTTGAGGTTTTCAAAGGAGAATAACAACAACATGGATGAGGAGAGGATCATGAATGTAGGAAATCCAGGGCCAAACCACGACATGAATCCAGAGGAAGTTAGAGACATCGAGAGAACGAGACAGACTGAAAAACAGGAGAACATCAGCCAGTAACATCTAGTTCTCTTCTGGACTTCCAGAAACAACTCAGAAAAAAACATGGACTGATAAATCAGGTCTTTGAACACGTGGTCCCTTCAGTGGCCTGAACAGCAGCTGAGTCCTGGCTGCACCTCCAGCCTGCAGCCATCTCTGTCTCACCCCGGATCACAGTAAACACGGCTCTCTGAGGACTCACGGCTTTGGTGAGACGCGTCTCCGCTCAGAGCTGAAGTGGGAAAGACAGTTTTCAGAGACGGTAAAAAAAACAACTGAAGGCCGTCTTGAGACCAGAAGCTGTGTCTTACTCTCTCCCTCTGATCTCGTTAATGAATTTGGAAACAAAGCTTCTCCTGGGAGAGATCCGAGGGATCTCGTCCTGACGTGAACCATCGGTTAAACCTCAGACTTCTCCGTCTGTGTGACACTCCGAACACCTTTGTTCGGTTTTTCCTCGCTGCTCTGTGAGTTTATCTGGTTCGTATCCAACAGCTGTGAGCGGGCATAACTTCCTCCTTCATCAGCAGGTCAACCTTGAAAACAGCTGAGTGATACCATGAAAAATGTGGGCGGCTGAATGTCACACCGTTTGACGGTGAAGCAGTGTGTGTTTGTGTCAGTTAAAGTGGAAGAAATGAGGAGGGAGAATGGGTGGTGTATTTACACAGCGGAATAATGAGATCACACGGTCAGGTAAACAGAGGAGGACAGGACGAGGGTGGGAGGGCGGACGATGGATGGATGGATGGATGGATGGATGGATGGACAATGAGGAAAAGACAGGAAATGAGGAGGAGGTGCATCTGTTTTTGTTCTAATCATCTATAATCAGCCCAACACATCAAACTATCAAATCAACTGAATTATGAGGAGGAACAGTGAGAGGAAACAGGTGAGCTCTTTACCTCATCCTGACTCGCACGACTCTAGGTCGAGTTTATGGTTTCCAATATGGCCGCCGTCGTTGACGTGCTTCAAACTCTGCATCAGAAACAAATGTGTGAAGTCACAGAGACTACATCCTTAAATCATTCAGTCTACGGTGATAAAGAGGAAAAATCGACTCATGATACAAGAAATCAAAATCTGTAAGTCACATAAATTTACTCTTTTTATCAGCGTTGAGAGTTTAGATCATTTCAAACTGGATTATTCAAACTGGATTATTCAAACTGTGGTCCGTGTAGAAGAGCTGCAGCCGCCTGCGCTTCGTGCGCTGCTACAAAGAGAAGAAGCTTCAGACTCCTGCATGTGAAAGCATGAAGGCTGCAGCAAACAGCGACCTCCTAAAGGTTTCCCTCTCACACGGTTTGAAACTGTGTGTAAGGTGAAGGAATGGAGTCATCAAATAAACAGTGTGATGACGAGACAGAGTCTTTGTTCTGAGTGGATGAAGGATGACGGCTGAAGTTACATCAGTCTGATGCAGATTATTAAAACAAACAGCCACGAGGACGTCTGTGTTCACCGCTCTTTACATGAGACACAGCATGTTTGTCTTAATGAACAGGAGAGAGAGGAGAGAGGGGGGGGGGGCGGGGAAAGAGAGGGAAGAGAGAGAGAGACAAAGGAGAGAGAGAGGGAGAGAGGGGGAGAGGGAGAGAGAGGGAGAGAGAGAGGGGGAGAGGAGAGAGAGAGAGGGGAAGAGAGAGAGAGGGAGAGGGAGAGGGGGGGAGAGGGAGAGAGAGGGAGAGAGAGAGAGGGAGAGGAGAGAGAGAGAGGAGAGAGAGAGAGGGGAAGAGAGAGAGAGGGAGAGGGAGAGGGGGGGTGTGAGAGAGAGAGGAGAGAGAGAAAAAAGAGAGAGAGACAAAGGAGAGAGAGAGGGAGAGGAGAGAGAGAGGGAGGGGGGGTGAGAGAGAGAGGAGAGAGAGAAAAAAGAGAGAGAGAGAAGGGAGAGAGAGAGAGGGAGAGGAGAGAGAGAGAGGGAGAGGGAGAGGGGGGGAGAGGGAGAGAGAGGGAGAGAGAGGGAGAGAGAGAGGGGGAGAGGAGAGAGAGAGAGGGGAAGAGAGAGAGAGGGGAAGAGAGAGAGAGGGAGAGGGAGAGGGGGGGTGAGAGAGAGAGAGGAGAGAGAGAAAAAAGAGAGAGAGACAAAGGAGAGAGAGAGGGAGAGGAGAGAGAGAGGGAGGGGGGTGAGAGAGAGAGGAGAGAGAGAAAAAAGAGAGAGAGAGAGAAGGGAGAGAGAGAGAGGGAGAGGAGAGAGAGTAGAGAGAGTGACAGAGAGAGAGAGGAGAGAGACAAAGGAGAGAGAGAGGAGAGAGGAGAGAGAGAGGAGCACACTACCTCATCTGCCGGGGCTCACTGGGTCACCAGGACACACCTGTATCTGCTCACACACACACACACACACGCTCACACAAACACACACAGACACACACACAGAGTTAGGGTAACTTTCATACTTCAAACTGAAAAATGTGTTAAATATGAAATGAAATCATTTCCACTCACTGGATTCAGGAAGAAGTCGTCTTCAAACAGCTGATGTCTTCATCCTCATGGGAGGTTAGGTGATGCTGATGATGTGTGTGTGTGTGTGTGTGTGTGTGTGTGTAGCTTTGTGTATTTACGCTCACTGACTTGATAGCACCCCACTCTTGCGCTCACATTTCAAACACACACACACACACACACACACACTCCAGCGTGTTCATACTCCACGAACAGACAGATGTTATACACACCATACTGATCTGCTCCTGAGTCTTTCTGAGTCTTTGCATCTCTGGAGTGTCGGACACGATGCTGAACCCTCGACCTTTGCTCTCCTCAAAGTCCTTCTTGTACTTCACCTGCAAAAACAAGGAGAGAGACGTCATTAAAAGAGATTTATCCTCAAAACCATTTGACAGACTTAAACTTTCTTCTCAAGCAGCTACTTCGAGCTAAAATTCAATAATCAAAATAACGCGGCGTCCCTGTGGAACAGAGATTAGAGCAAACAAATTACATCCCTCAGACGATAACAACGAGCGAGCAGCAGGAGGTCACTCCACACTCGACCTTTAGTGAAACTCTGCCGCTCATTCAGCCAGAAAGTCGTCCTGCTGGTGTGTATCAGGCATCAGTATCAGTCCATTAACCCTCAGAGTTACATAAGGCTGTTAACTGCAGGAATATGACTCAGACTGAGTGTGTGTGTGTGTGTGTGTGTGTGTGTGTGTGTGTGTGTGTGCGCTCTGCTATCCTGCTCTCTGTGATTGTTCCCAAACACAAAGCAGATTAAAGCGGCATTCATCCATCGAGGGTTTCCTGCAGCGCTAATAAGACGAGCTGACGAGGTTCACCGCAGAAACACACACACACACACACACACACACACACACACACACACACACACACACACCTATAGGGGATGAAACTCACAAGTGAAAACTGATGTTTGGTTCAGTGGATGTGGGACAGAGCTTTGACTCAGAGGAGGGAGAGATGATCTGAGAGACGATCGACGATGAATGAACGAATGTTTCCAATAAAGTTTTGAATAAAACTCTTAAAAAAAAAAACCAACAACATAATGTTTATATTAAAGATCCACTGCACACACATGATATGCTGTTTGTGTTCTACTATCCACCTGAACAGGGTCCTTTAATCCAATCCAGTCCCTGGACAACCTGACATGCTGGTACTAACAGGGAGGCCCTGATCAGATCCTGGTATCTGGTGCTGGTCTGATGCTGTTTATTGGTGATCTCCTCTTTGCTTATCGACTGTACAGTTTCTGCTCTGCAGAGCTCAAACATCATGAAGGAAGTTGGAGATATTTCACCAACAACTCTGAATACGCCTCGTCTTTCGGTGCCAAGTTTAGTCACTTGATCACATGATCAGGATCTCGTAATGCCACCACTGATTGGCTGTAACGTTACATGTGGTTGCAGCATGCAGCGAATCTGTCGTTAACTTTAGTGACTCTTCAGATTCCTCAAGAGACTTTATTCATAAAAGTGACAAATCCAGCTCTCCCCGTTCACTCCAGATGAGCTGTGGTCAAACTGGAAAATCATAGAAATGTTTCTCTGATCCGTATGCTGTGGTGATATTTAGATGTTATTGGGCTGCATTTTTTTCCTTAGTTATTACATGTTAAAACCACAGACTGTATAATTAATGGACGTAGTCTCCGCGACGTCACCCGTCTGTTCCTGAAACAGACTTTTGAAGCCAAACGGCCGGCGCGGCCATATTGGAAATGAGGCGTGCTGTGAGTCTCCACAGTAACAACCATAGGACGCTCCACAGTCACGTGATCTGAGCTGTGCCTCTGATTGGACGAACTGGCGAGCTTGATATTGTGGAAACTGCTGAATTAGAAAATAATTCGTCCCCCGTACAGTTCGTGCTGTTAGTGAAATCAGCGATTCAGACGGGAGACATTCTTTGTACCAGGCTGTAAATGTGCTGATTTTGGCTGTGAAAACGTCTTTTTTTGTCTTGGTGTGTTTGTGACTTCCGGTACTTCCGGAGCCTCAAGAGGACACTCGAGAAACAGCAGACTTTAGCACTTCCACATTGCCTCATATTATCAGACTGGAGGTTGCCGCTTGGTTAAAACAGAGTTTTACGTCTCGTTTAACGATGATTGACAGCTGCCGTTCTTGTGTTGTTTTTTAAGGAATAGTAAAATATGTCAGGAAGGCAAGTTAAGAAGAGATTAGACCGTCCAAAAAGATATATATATATATATATATATATATATATATATATATATATATATATATATATATATATATATATATATATTTTTTTTTTTTTTTTTTTTTTGTCAACTGGCTCCACTCAGAAAAAAAACGTCACTCTACTTTTTTTAATCAAATGAAACAAACGTCCTCTAAAAAGTAGTTTAAACCGTCGCCTGCCTTCATCAAAAATAACCACAAACTGTCTCTGACACGCTGAGTCTTCAGGATGTGATGCCTTGAAGCTCGCATGCTTCGTGCTGTGGTGACGTCTCAGATTACGAATTTATAAAATTTCGTTAATCTTTGAGTTTATTCTCATAAATTTACTTTTTAATTTAAAAAAAATGTCACTAATCCTCTGTCGTACTTTCAGAAAACTTCAGATGTAAACAAAGATTTTAGGACTTTAAAGCGTCCGGCATTGATCCGTATGGATGGACTGAAGATTCTGACAGCATCAGTACCAGTTCTGTGTAATGTGATGGATGTGAGATCTGACAAGAGGCGGTTGAGTCAGGCTTAAATGATGCATGAAGGTTGCAAGGGAGGAAGAAAGTGGGGTAGGAAGTAAGGAAGGAAGGAAGGAAGGAAGGGATGCTGCGAAGGATGCTACAGAGGAGGAGATACAGGTTAATCAGGACAAAGGAAGCATGTGAGGATGGACGCAGCAGCTTCCTGACAGACTGCATGAATTCATGTCAGATCCTCGTCAGTGAGACGACACCAGCTGGTCACATGACGACGATGATGTCACATCCCCTCCCCTGCACCTCCAAGTAGGTCAGGGCTGAACATGAGGAGCTTCTCCCACAGCGTGAACGTTCACTCACTCTGCACACTGTCACCGTCTGTTACAATCAGTCTCCTCAGCTGCACCGGAGAGCTGTGGCGCTAATGTGGAGTGATTTTCAACATCACCTCCGGGGACGACACACACACACACACACACACACACACACACAGATCAGAAAAGTTAAAAGAAGAAGAGGAGGAGGAAGAGGTTGAGAGAATGATTCACATCAACTCTCCTGGAAGTAATGAGGAGAAATAAAGCCGCTGAGGAAGTTACGTTAAAAAAAAAAAATCGGTCTGAAGAGACCTTCGATTTCAAGATTCTCCCCGAACATCTGAAGTGTGGCTACGAGCGGATCATCCGGCGTGTTTATTCAATATTTGATGTAAAAATGTGGCGAACTTGAACCGTGCTGCAGCAGACAGAAGTGTGATGAGAGTACGAGGCGGAGGGAGGGAGGGAGGGAGGGAGGGAGGCGAGGACGGAGGATAAATCTCAGGTCTGCAAATGACAGAGTGGTAATAAACTGGTTTTTATGAGGGCAGAGGAGCACAAACAAACACACACACACACACACACATACACACACACACACATCACGGGACAAACAGCACGTCCCCTTCTGCTGACTGCTGAGTGGACATCTGTCCTTTTGTACTGCAGTCTGTAGAGCTCATACACACACACACACACACACACACACACACACACACACACACACACACACACACACACACACACACAGGATGAGGACATATGGAGCAGAAGTGTAGCGTGTTTCTTCCCTGGTATGTGTTCTTTGTTTGCGCAGCGACTCATCTCGTCTTCAGGAAGCCGTCACGGCAGCTTTCTCTGACACACCTGAGCGTTTGTTTTCCCCACCATGTGGAGCCAGAGGGGCGGAGATAAGAGCCAGAACACGAATACGGTCAATTAAACCGAGATGATCCGAGTGTAAAGTGGTTTATTCATCGGTCCATCAGAGATGCGTCTTCAAGGTCAGAACTAGCTGGTAGTCTCACTGAGCGTCTGACTCAGGGGACAGGAAGCTCACCTGTCTGATGACCTGAGCGGTCTGAACGGTCCTGTACGAGCAGCCCACTTATAAGCCGTTAATACTTTAAAAATCTTTCCTCCATCAGCCCGTCACCTCCAGCTCTGGAGCCGATTCTCCAAACTGAAATACAAACACTCTCAGAGGACGTCAAAGCAGCTACCTGCTCCGTGAGTCAACATCTGAAGGCTGCAGTCAGTGTGTAGGTGTGTGTTTGTGTGTGTGTGTGTGCTCACCTGGCTTTGTAGCTCGCTCTGCTGTCTCAGTCTCAGGTTCTCCGGCGTGTCAGCCACGATGGTGAACGACGTCTTGGGGTAATGTCTGAGAGGAGAGAGAGCGGAGGCAGACAGCGTTTGATTCCACTGAATTCAGGAGTCACGTTTTTGTCAGTGAAGTCTGCTGAGGTCCATTCCACTGAATCAGTGTGTTTGTCTTTGATCTGATCGCATCTTTAATTAAATTAATTAAAAAGATTTATTGAAGCATCTTGAACACTGTCTGTCCTCGCTTCCTAAAATTAGACTTTACCATCAAATATAATCATTTAACCCTTCAGAAATGTCAAATGTTTTACATATTTGTGTTCCTCCTTATCCCAACTAGACTTTAAATTTATCTTCTTTAAAACAAGACAATAAAACGTCAGACTTTAGTGGCGTCCCTGGGTTTGACTCAGTCCTGTTACCCTAACACCCCCCCCCCCCCCTCTCTGAAACATGTGGAATATTCCAGGTGTCACATGGTCCACAGGAAGTAGCATCATTCAGATCCTCTGCAGGTCATGGGAAGGCCCACAGTGCGCTGACTCCTTTATGTTTCTGTATGTTGGATGATGTTTACACTCTGACTGAGGGGCTTCAAATCTCAGCTCAGTCCTCTTACTGAAATTAGTTTTTCATCTTGTTTCTTTATTTTTGTTGAATCCCTGTGATGAGCTAAGTGTCAACATGCTATTAGCATAAACGCCATGTGACTATATTTCATGTGTTTGCTAATTCTCTGCTAAAAACTCATTCCTGAGGACCAGGACCAGGAGCCAGTAGAGTCCTCTAGTCAGTTGATTTATTCATCTGAATATTAGTTCACCTCATGCTGATTTTAATCACTTCAGTTGTTGAGATTTCAGATCAGTTCAATGTGAGTTTCATATGAGTATTATCAGATTTAGAGCTGAAAAAAGAAAAAAAATTGAGCTTCATTTTTAGAGTTATAACCCAGGAACAGTTTCTGGTTTCAAAAGCAGGAAAATTAATCATCACTCATGTTTCTTTTTCATCATTTTGAAGCTTCGATTGATTTAAAAAAAAGATGCAAATCAGGAATCTGAAATGCATGAACAAATCTGACACTTACACCTTTATACCTCAGCTCCTGTGAGTCACGCATTTCTGCTTCATTTCATGAATTTTGCACGAACATAAAGGACGGTTTCCTTACAGCTTGATTTCTCGCAGCATTTACCGGACTCTGAGAAAAATCCGAGGAGCTAACGACCCTTCAACATGATGACGGCAGGAACAACAAGTCTAGAAACTTAACTCTGCTTATCTCACATGACCTTCCAGCCTCCCGTAAATGACCTTCAGAGAATGAAACCCAGATATCTAAAAACAGCAGCATTGAGTTTGAATCTACAGCTTCTGTCTGCATGAAGAACAATGGAGCGGTGCACAGAGGTGAGGACGGTGGCTACGTGGGAGACACCACTCCCACGCTCCACCGTGCAAGCTTTTAAAGGTAGATTCACTGACAGCACAGGAAGAGAAACCCTCCGTGTGGGAGTTTCCAAACTCTAGCCAAAAAAAAAGAAAAGTCACAAGCCTTTAGTTATGTCTTTCTGGAACTTTCCCAACACCCTCATGAAACCAACAAAGAATATCACACAAATAATTTGAGAGGAAACACGTCTACGGAGCTCTGCTGATCTCTGCAGTTTGCTCTTGTTTTGCATCCAAATGTAGAAATGAACCGTTAGCATCAGCACCTCCAGGATCAAATCTGAAAGAGCAGTTTATTCAAATGCAGCACAACAGCTGCAAACTGTGCATGCAAACATAAGAACATAGGAATAATACTGTCAGACACCAGCTGACTGATAAAACTCCTGAGGTTCCAAAACATTTGGAGCTCCCCCTACAGACAGGCTGCAGTATGGGTTCTAAAGCACGACTCCTCCATGTCAACAGATCAAAATAAAGGTCACATAAATAAATAAATAAATAATAAATAATAAACAACGCTGCGTTACAAGATGACATCGGTCATCTGAGCTTGTTTACATCCGGGTAGTGGAGCTTTATGGCAGAGATTAACTGAAGCAAGAGGTGAGCGCATGTTTGTCTCTGCCCTCAGACTTTAAAGTCTTTATCCTGACTTTTAAGGGAAAACAGCGCCCTCTACCTGCCGTGTGCTGCCAAGTGAACAATGAGGTTACTGACCGAAGGATGAAGATTAATAAAACAGGAAAACAGAAACTAAAGTCCACTCGCTCTTTATCATGTACCTCCTGCTTCCATCTTGCTTCTAAACCGACCCCCTTCTCTCTCATATCTCTCATTTTCTGTCCTTTACACACAAACACATAAAGACTTCCTGTCCAGGTTTAGTTTGCTTCAGAGACCTCTGCAGAAAAACACAGCCGGAGGCCATTTTTAGTGTGTGAGTGTGAAAACGCTGGCATTTCTTTCAACCAACACTCCCTTTGTTTCACTTCTGTTACTCATAGTTTAGAAAAACACACTCTCACACACACACACGCGCGCACACACACACACTAATGTCCCCCTTCAGTTTCACTTCACCTGTTACCGTCTCTACTAGCAACCATGGATGCTTTGTTCGTTCGGTGCAACCCAATCCTCTGAGACAAAGAGCTGCACTGTGGGATATTTCACACACACACACACATACACACACACACACACAGCCAGCCAAGGTAACTGCGTGCTGGCTGGACAAGCAGCTCGGGACAAAAACTGTTTGTGCGGAGTCTTTAACAGCCAGCTGACGTCCAGACGACTGCAGCAGACAAACAGGCTGCTCTACTCGCTTCTTCTCACATTTTGGGGTTTTTACCAGAAACAACAAACTAAATGGAATGGGCCGCTTTGGGATCTGATTGGCCAGGCCTGGTGCCTCCAGAACATTCTGGACTATAGGTTTATATTTGCCTTGTTGGAGTTGTTGCACTGACCATGGATGTCGTCTCTGTGACGTCATCTTTTGGTTTGTGAAGCTGAGTTTCGGAAAGGTAGATTCGACCTGACTTACAGTTATCCTGGAGAGAGGCAAAGATGATGAATTCAGTCGAGCCAGCCATGACTCTAATTAAGAGGGAGATGAAGTTGTTAGATAAGGTATTTGAACAGGTATAATCTACATATTAGAGACATCGCTGGTCTTGACCAAACGGAGGTTTTAACAGCACTTTGGGTTGATATACGATGGATGGACTCCTATGTCAGAGGTATAGGCTATAATAAATGTCAGGATACTCGATTTCTGGCCACATGTCGATGTTCGTGGACCACTTGTTCTTTGGTAGCTTGTATTGATCAATGTTGAGTCCAATTGTTCTTAATTTCATGTCATATTTCACATTTTTCCCAGTCTCGCTGTGTTTACTGCTTCACTCTGAAATGATGAGCGGGGTTTGTTTGGTCACTCAGTCCAACTAAGGCTTCGTTTATACGACAACAGTATCAGGGTGAAACGCAAAAGTTTTGTTGCGTTTCGGCCTCTCGTTTATACGGAAACGCCGTTTCAGCCGATCTAAAACGCAACTTTTTTAAAACGCCCTCCAGAGTGGAATTTTTCTGAAACGCTGCAGCCTCTGTTGCTGTATAAATGGCAATGACGTCACGCTCCGTTCTGCACGTGCGCATTCCACTTTCGTTGTGGGAACTTCAGTGAACCGGACAACAACAACAGTTAAATGGCGGACTTACCAAGTTGTGCTTGTGCTGCTGAATCTGCTGACTGCCTTTCAATAAAACGTTCATCACTCCTGCACTCAGATAAGACATATTTAATATATACACCAGACGATCAGCCCGCCTCTTCTTCGGCGGCAGACTACCAAAAGACCCTACAGTTATATCGCCATCTACTGGCCGTGTACGTATACTACAGCGTTTTCAGTCCCTCAGCGTTTCCGTATAAACGCAAATTTTTTTCTCCGCGTTTTTTGCATTTTAGGGTGAAACGCTGTTAAGCGTCGTCGTATAAACGAGTCCTTAGGCCCCGTTTATACAACAACGACAACAAGAGGGGCGTAAGATCAGACACATAGACAGGAGAGGGAGACTGTGGGAGGCGGGGTGGGACACACCCCTGCTCGCCAAAGAGACGCAAACACACATCCTTTAATCTGAGCCGAAAGAAAGGTTGAGTGTAGCTTCAAAGATCGGATTAAACGGCCGAGACCCTGACGATGAAGGAGCTTTTTAATGAACTCTGTGCTAACTGTAAATGAGCGGCCGTTCCGGACCAGAGAAGAGACAGAAAACACTGACCAGTTTTACTCTACACACACATTCTGTAGAGCTAAAACACACACATACACACACCGACAGACAAACTCTAAGGTGTTTCAAACCTTCGTCATTCATGCCGCGGGCTAAATATAGTGGCTACCGAAAAACACAGGAACACACACACACACACACACACAACAAATGTGTCCTTTAAACTGTTTCCAATAATACCCTCAGACACATCCTGCCTTTCTCTTACTGCTCCGTTAAGAAACCAGATTTACAATATAACAGCCTGTGTGTGTGTGTGTGTGTGTGTGTGTGTGTGTGTGTGTGTGTGTGTGTGTGTGTGTGTGCAGTGCAGTGGGTGTGTTGTGTATACAGATTTAGATTCACTATTGTCTATAATGTTGCTGTGGCATTTACTAAACAGCCACAGTCTCCTGGCTGCTGCAGCGGTGACGCACACAGTCAGATTGTTTGAGATGCAGAAGAGGAGAACTTTATCTTTTCACATTAAAACTAAAACAACAGATTTTAGTCACTCTCCAGTTTCAGTGTCAGCCAGAATAAATGAGCTACCGTTCGCTGATGATGCAGGATTCTTCTCCCACAGACTAATGAAGTCCAACTCCAAACTCGAATTGAAAGAGGTCAAACTTTCTTGAGACTGTTAGCCCGGCCACGAGATTTTAAGCCACATTTGAACCCAATGGGCCCCTCTCAGAGGTCAGGGGTCATGGCCTGATTTGACCCTCATCACTACTGATTATTTCTCCAAATAATCCTCAAGTGTGTGGAGTCAACAACAACGACAGTACAGCTAATGAAAGGAGTAGACGGGGAAGTGTCACCAACTGGATGTTACTAACTCCAGGAAGGCCTGACAGTCCTCCATGTTTGTTGATCCTCTGAGATCGAAGCACCTTGTCTTTGATCTCAGAATTCTCAGAACTCCTGCTGTCACCTGATTGGTCGTTACCACTCCATCTACAACACTTCTCATGTTCTCATATTCTCATCTGTAAACAAACAGATAAAGAAACAGATTTTCTCAGAATCAACGTGCCTTAAGTTTGCTGAAATAACAACATGACGCAGATTGGTAAAAAGTCAGGCTTTGTCAGGAGAAGAAAACAACTTTTACAATGTTTGTCCGTGAATGGAGGTGAGTACTAAACTTCTATCGGTCAAACTTCTATCAAAAATCTTCATGTGTGTGGGGCTGACGACTCCCGAGTCATGACTTTGGAGTTGTGATGTAGAATGGAATGTAGCCAATCAGGAAGCGAGCTGTCTGAGGAATGAGGAAGCAGATGTAAACAAAAACAAGCATGGAATTTTCCGTTAAAAATAGTCCCAAGACCACCATCATCCCCTCTTCTGTGTCCCCTTCCATGTTGTGTTTGGTGTTAGCCGGTTGTTGCTATGTGTTGCTATTTTTCTTCTTCTACGTTTTTGTAAGATCACGTTTTGTCAGGTGAGATTTCTGTCTTGGAGGACGAGATTTTAGATCTGTTGTGGGACAGAATGGTTCTGTGTGTGTTGAGATCCAAACTGTTCGATGCCTGGTTGTTGATCTTCATGTGTGGGCTCTCTAACAGATAAAACATCTCTGGATTACATCTTTTTCCGCTGACACCTCATTCAAATGCACCCTGTTTTTAATATCTGATGCCTTATGTTTATTCCTGCAGCCTTGAGGAGCAGCAAAATGTTTCATCTATTGTGACAAAGCTATAAAAATGTCTGCCATGTGAGTTGAGGATTTTGTTTCAGCTCGTTTAAATGTTCAGAATCTCTGTTTTCTTTCCCTCCGATGATGGAAAACAGTCTCTAATGCCAGACACATGGTGGAGCAGGAGGCCCGGCTGTGACGGAGGCCGAGCCAGTCACACCACAGCTCCCAGTCCTCCTCCTGTCAGCAGCTCCAGCAGCTCACTGAGAGGAGGACGGAGCTGCGTGTTCAGATACAGGGAAGATGGAGACGGTGGATTGTTTGCGCCGGCTGATGTACGGCAGCGTGGATGCTCTTTTGATGAATCACTGTGAGTAAGACGGAGGAAGAGGAGGAAGAGAAGCAGGGATGGCAGCTGAATGTGTGTTTTGAATGTGTGTTTTTCTCCAGGCGTGTGTGTGTGTGTGTGTGTGTTTGCTGGTCAGTCTGGCCTCTCTCCATGTTCCTGCGTAGGTGTTGATGAATATCTCAGTATGAGCTCAGGACAGATTTGGCTCCTGTAAACCTCTCTGATGGTTCAGGAGCACAGCAGACAAACATGAAACAAAAGGCACACGCTGGATCCACTGAGCGCCGTTTCATCGCTGCAACAAAGTCAAAGGTGAAACATTTCAGGTAAAGGTAGCATCTCATTTATGTTTGCACTCAGTAATCTTCTGCTCTGGACAGGAAACTGAAGTATACGAGGACACGCTCGACAAAAACAAACTCACCAAACGTCACTGAGGCACTGTGATGCTCCTGTAATCAACACACACACACACACACACTGATCTCTGCAGTCCTCCATCGCGGGAGTGTGTGTGTCCTACTTTGACTTCAGACACACTGCTGCATCCTCACACCCTCAGGCTCAGGCTAATCCATGTATGTGACTCTAAGAAGAGGGCGGTAACGTTTCCGCCAGCCTGCTTCATCACAGCATCACCTCCATTCATCAAAAACCACCTTCATCCTCATCATCATCATCATCATGGAGTCACGAGACGCCCCGGCGGCGTGCTCTCAGTCCTGAGAGTCACAGCCTGAAGTTCTACGCCGACTCGTGTTTAATTACTTCACCTTCATCCCAACATTTAACGCCCCTCACCTCCTCTCGCGCTTTCTGTTGCAGGCAGTCGATGATAAAAGGCTGTGACAAATGAGGGGAGTTAATTCAGGCTCTGCTTTTTAACTAAGAGATATTATCACCCACGAGATTTAATAGCCGGCTGCCGGGCTGATCCACGGCCCAGATTAGTGTCTTTCAGAGGACACGGAGGGAGGAAGACGCCGGGAAAAAGGAGAGAAATGATGAAGGACGAGCCCAAAATCTGGAGGAAGCTAATTACAGAATATTTCAGATCTCCTGCAGAAAAAGAGATTTGTTAACAGATGTGTAATGGTGTGCCAGGTTTCTGGTTCAGCCTCCTCTGTGAGACATAGATTTGATTCTGTTATATAATTACCCCAAATAAATACAGCACCCAAACCTCATCTCTGACACAGGAAATCATCACACCTCTCACTCTCCTCCAACACAAAACACACTCATGTTTCTGCCAGGGGACCACGGAGGACAAAGTTATTTACGCTCTGAGCGAACTTCAGCTGTTTGACGGTAAATTCACTAAAAAGAAAGCTGCTCCTCTTTGAATCACAGCCTACGAGTGTAGAAGTTAATTAGTCCAGAAAACAAACACTGGATTATCAACGGATTAACAAAAAGCACATTAAAGATATCACAGCTACAGTCTCCTCTTTATACTCGCCTGCGATTGCTCTCAACGCCGAATGAATCGCAGCAGCACAGAGCAGAAATCTGACGAAATTATGAGCACGAAAGAAACGAATGATTTCACAAAGAGGGGTGGAAAAAAGGGAGAGGTAGGGTAGAAGAAAGAAAGGATAAGTGAGAGTACAGGAAGGAAAGGAAAGGTAACATGTAAGGAGAGAAGGAAAAGGAGATGATATGACATGAGAGTAAAGGGGAGGTGAGGTGGGAAGGAAAGGAGATGAGATATGAGGAGATGAGGGGAGGGAAAGGAAAGTAAAGGAGATGAGAAGAAAAACAAAATGATGAGAGGAAAAGAGATGAGAGAAAGGAAATATTATGAAAGGAAAGGAGAGGAAGGAAAGGAGATGAGAAGAAATGAGATAAGAAAGGGGATGAGAATAGAGAGGAAAGAGATGAGGGAAAGGGAAGGGATGAGAGGGAAGGATATGCAGGAGAGACAAGAAGATGAGAAGAAAGGAGATGAGATAAGAGGAAAGGAGAGAAAATTAGATGAGAGGAGACAAGGGAAAGGTGAGGAGGGGTAGGAAAGGAGATGAGAAGAAAAACAAAGTGATGAGAGGGAAAGCGATGAGAGAAAGGAAATATTATGAAAGGAAAGGAGATGAGAAGAAATGAGATGAGATGAGAGGACAGGAAAGGAAATTAGATGAGTTGCGACAAGGGAAAGGTTAGGAGGTGAGGAGAAAGGAGATGAGGGAAAGGCAAGGGATGAGAGGGAAGGAATTGCAGGAGAGACAAGGAGATGAGAAGAAAGGTGATGAGGGAAAGGGATGAGATGAGATGAGAGGAAAGGAAATCAGATGAGAGGAGACAAGGGAAAGGTAAGGAGGTGAGGGGAAAGGAGATGAGGGAAAGGCAAAATGTTGACAACAAATGAGATGAGAAATAGGGGATGAGAATAGAGAGGAAAGAGATGAGGGAAAGGGAAGGAGATGAGAGGAAAGGAAATCAGATGAGAGGAGACAAGGGAAAGGTAAGGAGGTGAGGGGAAAGGAGATGAGAATAGGAGAGAAGAGAAGAGGGAAATAAAGGCAGGAAAAGAACGGAGGAGGATCAAAGGAGATGAAAGAGAAAGGATAATTAGGGAGAGGAGAAGTTGGGATGAAAGGAGGTATGGAAGAAAGAACCAGACTGAATTCATGTGAATGTGCAGGAGCGTCTGATAAGAAGAAAACATGAACAGACGAGTGCAGCAGAGAGAAAACAGAGCGCTGTGTCATGGCAGCTCTTCTAACACCATGACACTGTCTCCAGTGATCTCCTCTCTGTCTTTCTCTTCACTCAGTCATGCGTGACGCTCTCGGTCAGCCTTCAATGGAGACATTTCTCATCCTCTTTTCCTCTCTGTCTCCCTCTCTTTCCTCCCGACTGAGCCTCTCCATCCCTCTCTGCCCCTCCAATCCCTCACATTTCTATTTATTGACTGTTTAAAAACTGTGTTCGACTCGCTCTTTGTGTGCTGTCCTCTCGCTCGCTCCTGCCCCCCCTCCTGTCCTCTTTCAGCAGATCCTCAGCTCAGAGCAGGAAAGATTAGAAGGAGTGTTACATAAGTTTCCCGTCACATCTCTCAGCAGCTCTCTCTCCATCTTTGTGTCTTGCAGTCGGATTTATTCCCAGTCGCCTCTCTTGTCTCTCTCCTTTTCTCTCTCTCTCTCACACAGTCATTTGTTGTGTTGGTCTCTCAGCAGGTACAGCATGAAATCTCTGAGACGATCCACTCTGATTTCTGCATTGTCACCTTTGTTGTTCTTCAAAACTGTTTGTTAACGATGAAACTTCTTGAATTAGGTCAAAGCTGCACTAAAACTATACAATGAACAACCCAAACATACCAAAAAATTAGGACTCTACCCGTTTGTGAACCCAGGAGACCAGTTCCTGGAGTTTGAAAGTCGATTCTTATCCCATCCTAGCCTAATATTGGATGTCAAATGCTCAACACTTGAGGCTCCCCTTTGTTGTATTTAGTTTTCAGTAAGCAAGGGACTGCAGGCAGGTCAGTTCATCACCTGGACTCTTCTACTACAGAGCCACACTGTTGTGATCTGTGCAGAATGTGGTTTGTTATTGTCTTGCAGCAGGTCTCCTCTGAAGAAGTCATGGTCTAGATGGCGTTAATGGTGCCTTCACTGTATGTAAGCTCCCCATGCCTTTGACTTTTACAATCCTTAATCCTAATTCTTTGATAACAGGCTGGGTGGTCCCAACCAGTGTTAACTTCATAAAATTATTTAAAAAATGTTCTTCAACAACCCATTTTTCTGTGACAAAGACAGGACAATGACAGCGTAACTCTTTAAAACCCATCAGAGCACCAGCGTTCCCATTTCACAAGTCCTCTTTAAAGTACCATAAATCTTCGACCATTTGAGCTAACAAGAAATTTCAAATGGCTCCTTAAAGAAGAAGAAAAGACTATTTTAGATGATATCTGGGGTATTACTTTATGGCACAGGAATCTGCACGCAACAACGTTTCAACCACAGGCAATGTTTGATGCAAGGACTGTAACTCTTTAACTATTCGGACAAGTGAAAACATCCTGAAAGAAGAGAAGATGAGCTTTCTGGGTACGACCTTTTTTTGGGGGCGGGGTCATACCTTTAAACAGAGGGAGGACAACATTATATGGCGCAGGAAATGGGGTATGACACAGATTCAAACCTGGGCTACCCCCTTGAGAGCCATCGAGTTCGCCCCCGAACTGAGACTCTTAGCAAAATAACAAAAACAAGTCAAGGTGGCCTGTGTGATACTTGGATGATGATAATTCGCTGATGATATAACTTTTTGTTTTCAAGATGGTAAATGGTAACTTATATAGCGCTTCTCTAGTCGTTCTGACCACCCAAAGCGCTTTACACATCCACACCACATTCACACACTGATGGTAGAGAAAGATCTATTGTAGACCATCAGTTTTAAACTAACGCATTCATACCCATTCATACACCACTGACCAACAGTGGGAGCAATTGGGGTCTTGCTCAGTGTCTTGCTCAAAGTCGGACTGCAGGAGCTGGGATTCGAACCCTCAACCTTCCGATTAAGAGACGACAACTCTACCACTGAGCCACAGTCGCCCCAGCCTGAAGACTAAAGGAAATTCAGATGTTTGCTGTCTACCGTCACATTGGGAGGAGAGTCCAGGCTGAAGTAAAACTTTGTAATATTACACGAGTAAAAGTTTAGATGCAGATTTAAACACTTGGTATAATCTTAAACAGCTGCCACTACAGAGCAGAGGATGTCCATGATTTCCACAAAGAACGATTAAATGATTCTGATTCATCAGACCATGTGATTTTGACCCAATGCAGCGACTTCCACTACAGAGTCATATCTGTTTTTACTGTAGCGCTGCCCAGAGCCTGAAGATCCAAACCAACCACTGTTTCATGAACTGTTACTGTCAGAAATGGACCATTTTTTGGTAATCCATATGTTGCCAATACATGTATTTTTGTTGAACAGTGTGCAGGAGTTTGCTTGCATTATTTGATGGCCTGATTCTTCCCCTAAGACTTTGCTTTCTACAATTTAAATTTCCAACACAAGAAAATGTGCAGCAACCAAATGGAAAAAGCGCTGCCAGCAATACTTGATTTCACCGCAAGTTTTACAAGGAAAATAACCAATTATAGTTTTAAATTTGGCATGTAGCCACCAGGACGCCCTCTGGACACGCTCCCGGCTATCTCAGGCTCGTAATGTTCCGACTGAGGCTTCAAGGTGAGTCCTCAGTTTTGATGCTTTACAAACTTCAGTGAGAGACATTTCTGGAGCAGATTTTGCATATTGTGTCACATGAATTTTCATGCCCTTCCTTTGCTGTAAAATATAAACTTAGCCTCTGGTCAGCTCTGGGATGAAACAACTTTCTAACAACTGGCGTCTCCACTTTAAAACCATGCAATGACCCTTTAGCTGCACGTTGTGTGCTTTGTGAAGCTACAGCAAACCTACAGACACAATCGGAAACCACAGAGCAGAGCAGCTTTTTTTAGCACTGAAAGGAGTTTTTCCTTCTTTACTGATGGCTGCACTTATGTCTGAAGAGGAAGCACTCATCGATTTCTTCCACCTGCTGCCTCTGAACTGAAGTCAGAATGAGACGCCCTTTAATGTAAATGATATCATATCCTACAGCTGCTGCTCGATCTGTTCCCCTCCTGAAGCTGTGCAGACTCAAGTGAGCAGAAATATTTCTCTCTGCACTGCACAATAAGACAGCAGTTATCTGGGTTATGTGGGCAGCAGAGTTATATAACCACACAGTGGTTATCACACCGATCTGAGCTGCTATTAACACTCTGCCAACATGTAAAAATCATGTGAGGACATTTGTAAGACAGAGAGCAGAGCGGTGACCTCTTTGAGTCTTCAGTCATACGTCTCACATGTCTCCATCACCACATGAAGCGCTGCTGTGCTGCGTTACATAACCAGTGTTGATTATTACTAATTAATATAACCGCTAACTTAATTAAACCAAAATATCTGACAGAAGACGACGCCTGTTCTGGATGTTGTTATCAGACTGTTTCTGTTCTGCTGTAAGCTGGAGCTCAACGGACTCATTTTTTTATTTCAGTTTGAAAAAAAACAAAAACACCTTCATCAGAGCAGGTGACACATCCTGCATTCACAGACCACAAAGTGAGGAGGAAACTGTCAGGAAATCAAGATATATTCAAATTTTTACACCTTCATCCTTTTTATTTTGTTTCCCTGAGTTTGTCCTTCAAAAATTAAAAAACACTTGAATCAGAAACCCAGAGGTATTTCAGCCAAACCCCCCTCAGTCTGAAACCTGTCATCAACAGGGGCTCAACCGAACAATGAGGCAAAGAGGCAATGAGGTAAAGAGGCAATTAGGCAATGAGGGACAGAGGCAATGAGGCACAGAGGCAATGAGGCAAAGAGGCAAAGAGGCAAAGAGGCAAAGAGGTACAGAGGCAATGAGGCACAGATGCAATGAGGCACAGAGGCAATGAGGCAATGAGGCACAGAGGCAATGAGGCAAAGAGGCAATGAGGCAATGAGGCAAAGAGGCAATGAGGTAAAGAGGCAATTAGGCAATGAGGCAATGATGCAATGATGCAATGAGGCAAAGAGGCAATGAGGCACAAATGCAATGAGGCACAGAGGCAATGAGGCAATGAGGCACAGAGGCAATGAGGCAAAGAGGCAATGAGGCAATGAGGCAAAGAGGCAATGAGGTAAAGAGGCAATTAGGCAATGAGGCACAGATGCAATGAGGCAATGAGGCACAGATGCAATGAGGCAAAGAGGCAATGAGGCAAAGAGGCAATGAGGCAATGAGGCACAGAGGCAATGAGGCAAAGAGGCAATGAGGCACAGAGGCAATGAGGCAAAGAGAAAAAGAGGCAATGAGGCAAAGAGGTAAAAAGGCAAAGAGGCAACGAGGCAATGAATCAGGCCTTTAGCCTCTGCTAACAGCTACAGGTTTTCCACCTGTCATTTAAGGCAGCCATGCCCTTATATGGGCAAAACTTGCAAGTTTAATAACTTTAAAATAGCAAGTCATAATAAAATAAGCTATTTAGCCCCAATCGCCCTTGAACCAGGCTATAATCATTAGGGCTTCAACCAACAACTATTTTCATTATCTATTAATCTATCGATTGTTCTCTTGATTAATTGAATAGTTGTTTGGTCCATAAAATGTCTGAAAACGATAAAACGTGATTGTTTCTTGGAGTCCAAGATGATCATCAAATGCCTTACTTTGTCAACAAACCACAGATATCCAGGACTGTCACACAGGAGCAAAGAAACCAGGAAAAAAATCATGTTTATGAAGCTGAAATCAGACAACTTGGAGGTTTTTTCTCACTTAAATACTTATATTATTATTAGTATTAAACATTATAAAATACTTTTATAATTTTTCTTTCTTTGCTAAACTGCCTCAGTAGCAGCTTGTTGCAGCAGCTCTCTCTTTTGTTTTTTCATATTTGGAGCCTGTCTTTACTTTTATGGCTCATTTGTTGACGACTGACTCCAAACTGGTTGTGTTTGCAGTTCTGTTTCTGCTTTGTTCCTGTTTGTCCGATTATATCCTGCATCCCTGGTATTTAGAAACAAATGCAGCTCAGGTCTGCAAACAAGAGGTTTTCTAACAGACTGTTTCTGCTCTGATTTAGAGATACAGAGTTTTAGTAACTCTGTGCTTGAGGCAAAAAAAAATCTTTCCTCCAAAACGTATCACCAAAGAGAAACCAGAAAGCTCAGTGTGACTTTCACCAACTTAAAGAGGAAAAGTTCTCGGGGGTCAAGAGGTGTCCTGGTTCACAGAGGGCAGTCATACACCACAGATTAAATCTCACCACATGACCTGCCATAGAAATCTATACATTTATATACTGATATCTATAAATATATATACATACCGCCTCTACAGGGTTCTATAATTCAGGCTTTCATATAAAAACAGACACATGTGCTCTCCTTTTCTTGATTGTGAAAACTTCTCCTGACAGTACCGGTCCTGGATTAAAGTCAGTGACAGTGTGTTGAGTCCCGTGCTTCCGTAATTCCTCCCCCCCTGTAGAGCTGTGGACAGGGTCTTAAGGAGCACGGGACCTCGGTCATAGAACTCAAAGACCCTCAGGTTTCCTGCAGGCTGGATGATCCAAGTCTGAGATGGATTACATCCAGCAGTATCCAGTATCCAGTCAGGTCTCACTGAACTACATCTGGACTGTGCAGAGGCTACTTGTTTAAAGCTAAATCTGTACATTCAGCAGAGACTCAACAACTCCAACAGCTGACATCTTTAAATGAATGGATTTATAATAACCAGAAAATGTGAGAGTTCAAAAAACACATCAGAGGACACAAGACCAGATTCAGAATACAGGATAAGAAATATCAGAAAATAATGTGAAAATCCCGTTAATTTATTAAAAGACTAAAACTTTCTCCTTTTTCTTTTTTTAACTAAAACTGACTGGAATTAAAACTAAAACTAAAACTTTAGAATTTAGAGACTGATTTTTACAGAAATCACTCAGAGAAATCGATAAAAAAAAGAGTATTTTTGTGTTATTTTCATTGGTTAATAAATATTTACATGGAATGAAAGGTGGCCCTCTTTGAAATGAGTTTAGAAACCCTGCACATTAGGGGGCGAGGCACGACGCGCTGCATGTTCGTATAAAGAGAGGATTGTGGGGACAAAGCTCAACTAACCAGTAAACTAACCAAATATCTGATTTAAAAGATGAGTAAGTGCATCATACGGGAACATAATGTTGCTCTGGTACAACGCTGTTCGACCCATCATCCTCGAGTGAAGCAGCTTCAGAGAACAGACACACAGAGACGTGCAGGGCAGCTCTGAGGCCATGAGATGTTTGTCGTCCCAGTTCAGCCAAAGCTCAACAATGCAGACGGATCAGACGCATGACACAAAAGGCCAAGAAAAACAAAGCCGCCGGGCTTTTTCACAGCACTCACCAGTCATATCTGACTAAAAGCAGTTGGTGTCAGAGGGAGCCGGAGCCCCGCGGAGCCTCTCTTTAATTACAGGACGCTGGTTTGGGCACCGAGCGCGACATGTAGCACTGAGGTACAAACACCAAACTCTCAGTGATGAGTAAGAGCTCACTGCAGGGAGTGTGCAGCTGTTTTCTGCACAGTAAACAAACCTGTCGGTCGAACTTCACATGCAGACTGAGGGGATGAGAGCGAGCAGGAGGCGGAGGAACCAGCTCATTAGAGAATCAGACAAAGTCGCCATTCCAGTCATCTGGCCTCTTCTTTTCTGTCCACTTTGTGTTTCTCTTTTTTCACACTAAATTTGCTCTTTGCTGGAAAGATCTCTATTTGATTTGAACTTGAAAAAATTGTCAATTTGTCTGACCCAAACGCTTCTCGGTGATAAATCTTATACAGTTGGAAAACCTGTTTTTCAGGTCAGACGCCAAGCTCATAGCCTAGCTTTGGTGTCTTGGGGCAATGAAAACAGCTAGCAATGTTATCCGAGTGTTTACTGTGCTTACGGTGTTCAAGCTAAGCTAACTGTTTCCCAACCACAGTTTTAAATTCAGTGTCCAGACACAGAACTGCTTTAATCTTCTCGTAAAAGTAACATAAAAATGATTGACTACTAATATCAAGTGGTGGAATGCTGCTAGTGAGGTTGTTTGCTCGCTAGCTGTGTTAGCCTCATTAGTTAGCGCATGTCCAACCACACAAACAGGTAAAAAAAAGACCTAATCTGACAAAATATCAAAGTATGGGGACTATTTCTTGATTCCCTTGAAAAATAAAAGCATTTTAAAACAGATTTTTTTAACTATTACGAGAGCCGGTGTTTGGCCTGCAAACATTGCTTGTGTGAAGCTATGCTAACTATTCCTAAATTGAATGATTGAGAAATTCAAACTATTTTAGTTTTCAGGACAAAAAAGAACCGGTGGAGATGTTTCCTCTCTAAAAACAACGACGTCAAGAGACTGAACTTTGCAGCACATCTTCACACTTTGCTCATTTATGTTCTATAAAGGGTCAGCTTTGAGCTTTTCAGTGGGTTTACGATCAAACCTTTGACTTTCAGCTCTTACTTTAAGAGTGTAAATCATCTGTACTCTACTACAGGTCCGTCCTGACCTGATGTGAGATTCCCCAGAGAGCAAAAACACACTCCGACAGCGTGTGGAAACTCAGACTCACTCTGAGGACATTAGCTCCTGTGTGTGAAACAGAAAGGTCAGCTGACCTGAATAAACCTAAGTTACATTCACACCTGTGCCTCACTCTGGAAAATTTTCAGTTTGTGTGAACACAAACAGCCAAACTTCCCCCAGACTTTTTCCTCCCTCTGGTGAAATGCCCTCAAGAGGTCCGAGTGGAAACAAAGACGTGTTCATGAAGCTGACAGGAAGCCCTTTTTGACCTCACGGGGTCAAAGGTCACTCTTTCCACTCAACCACTGAGTCTGCTGTTGTTGAGTGTTTACCTGTGTATAATTAAGTGTGTGTGTGTTTGTAGAGGGACAGGACAGTGTGGGTTTGTTCTCTTCCCTGCTGGCTGTGACTCCAAATCTTTTTCTCTCAAACATCTACAGAAAAGACGTGTTCAGTAAAGTTTCAGTGACAGACTTCAGCTCTGACATCGTTAACTTTTAAAGCAACCAAAAAGAGAGGTCAAAGGTCAGAGCCTCAGCCGTCCACAAAGTTTTAGTTTAAACTAATTTAAAACCAACTTCTCTCTGGTTGGCATGGAGGATTTTTAGTTTGTTTTTGTGAATGGAGAAAATGCAAACATGATTTTTTTTTTTTTTTGGGTGGGGGCGATGAATAGTAATTGGTGATGTGGTGTATCGTGTTCACACAGATAATAACAAGCAGAGCATGTTCAGAGCTCAGAGAAGCACAGAATGAGCGAGCAGGGCTGGGCTCTCAACCAAAACCACCAAAAACAACCACAGACCGTAACTGTCGACCACCGCTGCTATAAAAAACCTGAAGGGTCGCCTCACAGATACGAACAGATGCAGATAATAACTCACAGACTACAACCAGAGGAGGGTGTTTATGCTCTGAGAGGGTCACAAATACACCACCAAACACTTTGATTTGACCTGAGAAAGGTTTGACTTTACACTCAGTATTAGTGCAAAATAGTTCTTATGATGAGAGCATGACACCAACAGGCTAACTGCAGTGATGTCGACTTACTGCCCTCTATTGGTCTGGTGGTGTAGTGCAATTACCTTTATTTTTGTCTTGTAAATCACAGGCCTGGTTCGCTCACAGTGGATATCCAAACAAACATTGAGTCACAGGAACCGTGTAACAATCCAACATCACCTGAGCCAATCAGCAGCACCAGAATTACTGGTAGGCAGCCGCTTTAAGAACATTTCGTAATTTTAGGCCTGAATTGTGGGGTTATATGTTGTGTCTCGGCTCTAGCAAAGCCGCCACCACTAGTCAGGGCTACATCCAGCTAACAGCGACCAACATGATGCTTTAAAGCTCTACAACCCTGACAAAAATAAGCACACCGTGGTTTTTCAGGATTCTAATTAATGAAACGGGGATAAAGTTGTTAATTTACTGGTTCAATAAGGGGGCCGTAGTGGTTATTTACGCTGGTTGTTAAAGAAGACACAGCAGGCGCAAAAGCACATGACGACTCAGTTGTGAGCTAATTAGCACATCCTTAAAAAGTATTCTCACCAGTTGGGGAATTTTGGGGGGTTTTTTCGTGAAAAGACGGGTTGTTGTTGGACGCCACCAACCCTTACACCGACCTTTGCCTGAATCATCCTCCAGATTTAATCACAACAGAAAGAGTAAGACTGTCAGTTAGCCATGTGGCCATTAACTGGACAGAAAACATCACATTAAGGGCCGTCTGCTGTATGGTTAAAGTTTTGATGATGACAGTATTTTTTCTCCTGATTGTGCTCTGTGGATGTTCATCAATACGTTTATTCATTTGGTTGCATTTTCACAAATAGTGTTCTCTATTGAACATTTTTTTTAATTGTTTCACATCGTCTTGCCGCCTCCCCATAAGGCTGAATGACTATGGCGAAAGAAATAATCACGACTATTTTGACTGATATCGAAATCAGGATTAATAAACTTGATTATCGATTGATTTCAAAACTTGAGTATTTATTGAACCGCAACTGAAAAGAACAATAAAAAATAAGCGAGTAAGTAGTAAAATAATAATATATTAAATAATATCAAAAAGAAACAATGAATTAAAAAAAATTAACCAATCTACATGCACTCCTGTAAAACTTGCAAAATACACTAAAATCACAGAGACAAACACAACTCAAAAATACTCTTTGAAGTCTTTTCAAAAACCTTTTTTTAAAAACAAAAAAAAGTTTTGAATTGTTTTTCGTCAATTATAATGATTTTATAATCTGTTGAAATCGTTGATTTCAGCCCAATTGTCTAGTCTGTGCTGCAAGGGGGGCCGAAAGCTGGTGGTGCTAGCTCTGCAAGCTTTAGACAGCAAAACTAATACGATATGGTTCACCATCAGGCTCTGTAATCATGTGGTCAAAGAGAGAGAGAGAGAAAGAGAGGAGGAGGAGGAGGGAGGGAGGAGGACTCACGCGTTGCAGTAGGGCTTCTTGTCGTAGCCTTTGTAGTTCTTCATGTTCAGGGTCATCTTGCAAACCTCGCAGTGAAAACATCCTTTATGCCAGTTCTAGAGACGACACACAAACACAGGATCATTCACAAAATACACATTAGCACAGAAATGTAGTTAAAGTTGTTTTTCTCAAAGTTTACTTCTGTTGACCTCTTCCTAGACCCAAATATTCATTTCCTTTTCTCGGAGGTCTGGCATGAATAACTTGGTTTCTGATAAGAAACTTTGTTCCTTTTTCTTTTGTTACCTCACTGCCTGTTTTCATTTCCAGATTCTCAGCAAGATGTTTATTGAAATCCTAAAAATAACTTCTCACACATTGTTCAAAGATCAGAAGACTTCAAAAGGTCTCGCTGGTTCCTGCGCTTCACTTCCACACCCCTTAACTCTGCAGAACATGAAGACTGAAGTGGTTCAGAGCCACATTGGACATGTGCATTCTGACAACTTCTGCAAGGGATAATAAACAAGAAGTGCTGCACTCCTCCTCCCACTCACAGTCTCAGACGAACAGCAGAACAAGAACCAAATGCAGTTTTTCTGTCTTATAGGCTCCACTCTGAGTTTGTGTTTAGCACGTCTGGAAGAGGTGCCACTGAGTCTTGCAAAAGTCCTGATGAAATGGTCTTTTGTAGGAGACAGCAGGGAGCTCAGAAGTCCTTGGACGACGGGTTTATTTCTCTGTTTCTCTCGCCCTCACACTCTCTTTCTCGCTTTCTCCATACACTTCTCTGTTTCTCTGCCAGCCTCCTCCTCTCTAAATCACTGCCTCTTACAGTGTTAAAGCTCTTTTATTCTCTCACTGAGGCTTCAAACATGCCTCCTCGGCTCTCACAGGACAGAGAAGGGGGTAAATGTGTTTGCTTTCTTGCTTTTAACGAGCTGGAACGTCTGTTTTTTTAAGTAATGAAGACGAGGGTTTGAGGTTTTGTGATCATAAACATGATCTGATGCAGCTCTGTGAAAGTGGATCCCTGGTTATCATGTGCGGTGCCTCCATGCTGTTGTGTCATCTGAAGCTTCATACGACAGACAGAGGATGCTGAAGAGAATCAATAATTCATCATCATTATGCAACAGAATATTGGAGGTGTTATCAGGTGAATGCAGAAATCAACTCTCACTACTGTATAATGGCACAGAAAGGAAACCACTATTGTTCCCCTTATTTGGAGGATGTATCACATCACAAAGATCATAAGCCATTCCAAAAATCACAAAAATATCTGAATAAATTCAAATTGACTGGAAAATTTGTTTAATGTGAGCAATTTTACCCATCAAATAGAGCCTGTAGTATTACATCTAAGCTTCCACCCCATCCTGATGCAGACAGACGATTAAACCAGCTAGCAGAGCCTCCCAGTGCTAATTCAGTGTTTTTTTAAAAAAACAGTATTTGGATGAATTTTGAATTAAGAATCAACAACAAACAAATTAACACACAAACTGAGACAAATCTCTTGTTTCCTCATATCGTGCAGGTCTGATAAATGTGATATAAAACTCACTTGTCCACCTAGAAACACTCTGTGCAGCAATCAAACTGAAACCCACAGCAGTCTTTTTCAATTTATCCATTTAATGTGTGGAAAATTAAACCACGGTATTCTTTTTATCACCTCTTTTTAATGTAACACATTGAAAGATAAATATCTATGGAAAAAAAGGCTGTTTTCACTCCTCTTTCATCACACCAAAATATCAATCTGGAGATTATGCAACCATACAAACCCAAACTACACACATACTTTCCTGAAAATACAACTTTTCTGGACTGTTATTCACTCAGCTCTCTGTTAAGTATTGGAATTTGTCATTCCCAGGTCTTGTGTTGTTTTATACCTTGGGCACTGGGAAGGAAATGAGCACACAGGAGAGCAAAACCTGGTCAAAATCCTCCTCACAGCTGGAAAAAAGGCTTAAGACTGAAGGACCAAGCTACAAACAAAAGCTGTCAACCACAGATTATAGACTTAAAAGAAAGTTTTTTTTAAAAGGCAGGCGGAAATGGTTCATATATATAACAAAGAAAGGTATAAATAATAAAAAAAAGTTTAAGAATAAAATTCACTTAAATTCTCTGTTGACCCTTTATCACACTTGTATTTTATTTCAATTTGTTTTTATTTTGCCTTTATTATTATTTTCAAGTCAAACACTTGAATTTCTGGAGGTAACTTGGTGGAGGTGCTCACCTTGTCCAGGCAGCTTACTTTCTCCGTCGGGTAGACGATCTTCCCGCAGCGGGCACACGGAGGGTTCATGCTCCACAGCTCCCCTGAGCGCTCCAGCGGCTGAACGACACTCCTAACACGGAGATGTGGTCAATATAATCCAGAAAGAGAGGCCAGAATATTCCCACCGAACCGTTTCAGCCTGCGACACTGACACAAAAAGTGATAAAACCTGAAATTCACAGAGAGGGAAGGTTGCTGCGTCCTCACTCTGCGGCTCACCGTCCCGGTCTGAAGTGCGGATGCTGAAACCGATCACTTCATGAGCAACAAGCGCACAGCAGTTAGCGAGAGAGAAACAGGAAGTGGCAGTAGGGTTCCATTATAATAATAACCACAATAAAAAAACAAACAATTCAGAGTACGCTAAACTGAAATAAAAATGAATAACTGATTTATTTTCAAACAGGTGATTTATAAGAATAACAAAATAGACAACAAGGATACTTAAACTTTGCCTGTACAATATATTGGCGCAGTCTACGTGACGTCACCAGTCTGCTTCTAATAAAGGAGTTTTGAGCAAACTCGCGATCTTTCCATTTGGGTTTGAAGCTACTGTGAGAAGTTTTTAGCTGAGTGCAAAACAGACACAAATATAATACTGATACAAATATCCCCATGACATTGTGAACAAAAGCAATCAATACCATACTAATAAGACGATTTTTAAAGAAAAAATAGACACGTTTACTGTCTGGTACAAAAATAATAATTAAAGAGCACTCTAAAATAAGAGACTATTCAAATAATTACAGTTCAACTTCCACTTGAGCCAAAAGCTCAGCTCATGGTTAGTAAAGCGGTAAATGTCTCCACCTACTGGCATTTACAGGTACAAAATTATTTTTTCACATATCTTTATAGGAGATTCATAAATTTCATTATCCATTACTACAAAATTGTGTAAAGGTGTCAGTGCAAGCAACATAAAGCAAGGCAACAAACCATGATCACTGAAGATAAAATTTAAAAAGTGGATAAATAATCTGAGAGGGGAAATTAAGAGGGATGACGGATATACTTTAAAAGCAGATGAACAAATTATTGTCTGGATTTTGGCAAAAGATAGAACGGCAACATGCATCAAAGTGCAAAACACATAAATTCACCATAGTCACTGTTTAAGAGTTAATTAACTATTATTAAGTGTTCAAAATAAGTTCATCGTTTAATGTTGATTACCTCTAAGAACCAATAAACTGTTGATATAAAAGGTATACATGACAGTTGGGTTATGACAAATCAATATAAAATTTCACATATAAAACAAAAGACATACAGTTTCCTGTGAAGTAGACAGACAAACTCATTTGTTCATAGTGATGAGTCACATCAGTCCCAGGTGTTCAGAGAAGAAGGGGTCAAGGTCACAGAGAGCCTCGATCATCTCTGAACTCGCAGCTTCACCTTTCCTCCTCACCGTGTCGATAACAAAACGAGCTTTGTCTCCTCTGTCTCTAATCTGGTCTGCTGACTCCTCCTCAGAGTCAGTCATCACCGTTTTCTCCAACAGTTTGTCCAGTAGAGATTTGAGGACTGGTCCCGATACTCCCTTGATGAAGCTGCTCCGTATCTCAAACAGCCTCTGGTTTTGAGGCAGGTTCAGAGCGCTCTGTCCACAGGACTTCTGGACTCCAGACGATGAAAGACAAACTCGTCTCTCCCAGACACTCTGGGAGCTTTTGGTGTCTCTCAAAAACAGCCTCAAGTGGGTCATGGTTTTTTCCAAAGTCACCTGGAATAATGGGAGGTAGTTGTCGTAGTGGTCAGAGTCAAACTCTGCTGTCGTTGGTTCCACCAGGACAAAGTCGTCTTCAGGACTGGTGGACAGAGTGTACTCCTGCTGTGGGTGCAGTTTGCAGTATGGAGGTATGGATATGTAGCACTCGTCTACATCTAACTTCTTCCTGTAGCGCAGCACAGCAGTCAACACCACATTCCTCGGTAACAACAACAGATTGAGGAAGGAGGTGGGGTCTGGATCAGCAGGGGGCTTGTAGAACACCAGAACCATTGCTCGGACCGGGTCAGGTGGTGAGTCTTCATCTTTGACGTTACCAAAAGCAGAGAATCCTGTGATGTTTATGATGACGTGAGTTTCTGTGATCTTATGAGGGCCGATAAACTCGATGCTCTCTCCATCCAAGTGAGCCACCAACAAGTACCCAGCTCCACCTGTGGAGCAGATCTCACAGTGTGGGAGGTGGAGCTGACACACACTCTGCTGCTCACATTTGATGTCAAACAGCGGTCCTGCAGGCTGCTTGTGATGCTGAGACAGCAGCTTCCTGTTCCAGGGAACCGTCCTGTAGACCACGTCCCCTTCTCGCTCCATGTGGAACACCAGGCCTGTCACGCTGCACTGGTACAGACCTGGACCGGTGCACTGAAACCTGCAGGTTTCATCCTCTTCATCAGCAGTGATATCAGGTGTGAACTGCTCACAGCTGCTGTTCATCTGCAGATCAGGTAAGCTCTGTGCTCGGGTTAAGGTTTTTCTCTCTGCAGAGGTCATGTGACTCAGTGAGGGGGGGCTGTGAGAACGAGGCAAAGATCCTGTAGTCCAGGATGGACCTGAAGGGAAGCTCTGGATCTGGGTTTGCAGGGTGTTTGTGACTGAGCAGCTCACAGCATCAACGTCACCTCCAGACTCAGCTTCAGAGTGGACAGATGACAGCTCAGCAGCTCGGTTCCCCTCAGTGACAGTGGAAGAGTTTTGGAGGTCAGAGGAACGGTCATGAGGCCATGGTCTTGAGGTCATTCTTATATCTGCACAAGAAATTATTTGTATGGTCTCTACACTGGGACTGGTAAGCCTGTTTCCACTGTCTGGCAAATGATCAATGTGTGAACTGGGATCATACTCCTTTACATCTGATGTTGGTGAATTCTGATCTCTTTCCTGAATGGTCTCAAGACTGATGTTAGGACGAGACGTCGGGCGGCGACAGGGGCGACACCCTGGACCAGGTCTTTGAACAACATCATAGCCTTCTCGTGCACAGCGGTATTCTAAAAGGTCCTTTTCTTCTGAATGGTTTTTATGCTGACGATTACACCTCTCTTTCAGTCTTCCTGAGACTGAACTCTTGCATCTAAACTTTTTTTCCATTTTTTTTAATTTCTTCTCTTGTGTGGAGTCAGCAGTCTGCTTACAGCTTACTGCCTCCTCCTCCTCATCAGCATCATCATCAAAGGAAGAAGAAGAAGAAGAAGAAGTTTCTCCTTTTTCTTGTTGCATCTTTTTTTTTATCTTGATCTCATATGAAGATTTTGAAAACCTCTTCTTTGTGTTGCTCCCTGTTTTCCTCACTGCTTGACGGCCTTTAAACAGAGAATAAACAGGGACATGAATGTTTTAAAGTATGATGAACACATGGCTGTATAAACACCAATACACATTGATACTCATCACACATCACAAAGAAGAAAGGGAGGGTTAAAACTGTGAACATTTAACTCTGATACCACCACAGGGTGGAAGAACAAATATTGTAATAACTTTGTCCTGTTCTAGAAAGACTGGCATCATTAATGGCTTCTTTACTCCTTAACCCCCTCACTTTAAAATCACCCCGCTCATCCCTCCCTCCTCAGGCTCCGCACTGTTAGATTTTAACTGGTGTTTAGTTTCTTTGAGTTCTAAAAAGAGCTTCATAACATGAACCTATATTTATCATCATTATTGTTTCCTATTCCTGGTGATAATGGCACGTTTTATGTTGTATTTTTATGTGTGAGTAGTACTTCAATATATTTAATTCCCAGGTGACATTAATGTAAAGTACACCATCTTTTTCATTTCCTGTAACATTGTTAAAAACATTTCCCTAAACGCAATGAAATGACTTCCTTCCTTGTAACTGAGTCAGTCTGTGTTCCTTTTTTGTCTTTGTGCTTCTCCTCCTTACTTGAATAACAGAAACATGAAGGTTGAACAGTGACCGAGTCATTACATGTCGTCAGAAAGCTATCACTGAAGTCAAAGGTCGGGTAAAGACTAATGAGCTCTTTAAAAAGTCTGCTCTGAAAAGAGAGATGCTGGTAAACTTCCTGAACGAACTTCACAGCATCTTTCCTTTAATGTTCTCAAACTCGATGTTAGCTGACACGTCACACATGACAGAGTAAAGAAAACTCTAGAACAATCGGAATAAAATGTTTAAAAATCCATCTCTTACCTCAAAGTGATGAGTTATAAAATCTGTACCCGAGTAACTCTTCCGAGCTTCAACTGATAACTCCGAGCGGGTCTGGTGGGTTGGTCGACCGGCTGTGATTGGCTGAGTCGGCTTTTAGTCACCCAGACGTCATCAATACTTTCCCGGTGAAACGTTGGAGGTTGGAACTTCTAAAGGAATCGTGATATCACAGCAGCATCACGGATGCGTGATGACTGTGCGTCCTGCTATGCAAAATGTTAAAGAAAAAAAAGGTCACGATAAAAACACAGTACCAAATATTTTTAAAGAAGTGGCCTCTGAATAATGTTTCAGTGGAGAATGATAGAAAAAAAGGACCTTTTTGACGATCTTTTTGTACTATAAATGTAATAAAACATACCCTGGACCCTCCTCCAGTTCATACCTTTCATTAAGTCTCTGCCTGCCCATTTGATAAATATAGCTTAATATATGTTTATATAAATTTTTATTCATCACGTTTATTTGTATTTTCTATACTTATAAAATGCACCCTTTAGTGACTTTTTGTTGGAAAACAAAAAATATGGACTCATAGTTTCATACAAACAAGGAAAAATTTCCCCTTTCAATGTTTAAAGGGAATAAATGGTGATAAAGTACCTTCAGTCTTACTGAGCTTCATGCAGGAGGTTGGATTCTGTCATTTATTATGAAAGTTTCAGCAGAGGCAGATCTTTGTTCATCTAAATTTTCTGCAGCAGGTGATTTTTTTTTTCTGTTGCATTCAGTATTTTAGTCATGCTCTGTGACTGTGGGGGTGTGAGGATGCTGTAGCGCAGAGGGATCCCGTACAGCAAGGATCAGGAGCCAATTCACAGTTTCAGCTGAGATGGTACAAAAATTTTACACATTTTGTCTTAAAAGACTTCACACAGATTAGGTGGCAAAGAGATATTAAGCAGAAGGTTAATTTTATATCATTTAATAGGAATAAATTAAATTCCCCTTTGAATCCACTGACTCAGATCTTGGTATGTAGAAAAACACAAGGTTTGACTGGAAGTTTTTGTTTGTTTTTTGCTTTTGATAAGTTCTACGAATGGTGTGAAAAAAAAAACGACTTCTTCCGAATCTTTATTTTAAATGCTGTAAATAAAACCACAGACACAGGAGTAAAATACACAAGGTCAAGATCTGTACTTTGTGGTGAACAAATGTCTGATTTGAAATGAAATGTGAACATTTGCATATTGGCTGCTTTGGGCTATTTAAATTGTTCCTGTTTGATATTTTTATGAGTCGCCTGTAAAAGCTGTTAATGCAAACAGCTGAAACAGGGATTGAAGAATTTTTGGTAAATATATTTAAATGTTTACTTGAACCTATTTCCTGCTATGGCTCCAATTAGAGGATTCTGGGAATGAACTATGAACAAGTAGTGAGTAATAAATGAGGTTTATGGGATTTTGTAGGATCTGCTTTTTACATTTTTCTGGTAGTCTACCTCACATTTGTTCCTCTATATCTGGGCCTCGTCATAGCACAGTGGTGTTCTAAACTTGGGGAAGAAAGTGAGAATAAGTATTAAAACAAACAAATGGTATAACAGCAGCAAATTTAAAGACTACTAAAACTACAAAGCTGAACATCATTAGGCTTTATGGTACATTTTACCCTCAAGAAGGGTATCCAGAGGGCACTTGTTTATGTGTAACAAGGGCGAAGAACCAACGTCAAGACAATGAAGATTTCTTCACAAAAGGTTGAAAAAGTTCAAAGGTCAAACAAAAACTTACAAAAAAGTCTAAGAAAGCAAACTACAAAATGGTCCGAGTGAAAACAAGGAAACAAGGTGAAATAAAGATTACAAAAACACAAAATGACAGATATAACAACAGAGATATCACAAGATGACAACAAGCAACAGACAGTTGAGCTCAGAAATGTACACATTAGATTTCTCATAACAGCAGTTTAAACTCCTGCTTTACAAAACTTGCACTCATCCAACTTTGTCTTTTGATAGCATCCTCACAGGATCATTGAAAGCATCGTGAAGCGTTTTTAGACCTGTCTTTTTATACTTAGCCACAGGGTGGCAGTATGGCTCTCCAGAGAGCAATCCAGAGAAGAATTTTCTTTGCACAACAAGCAGCTTGTCAATAAAGGCATATCATTATTAAGTTACACACACTGTAATTTGATGGATGAAGGAAGGTATAGTCTGAGAGCAGTGCAAAAGCATGAAAATACAAAGTACACTCAAATTTAACATTTATAACTGCAGTGATCATTTTAACAAGAGGTTGAAATTGATTGTCATGTTAAATTGATAGCTTAAACAGAGATAAGTTTAAAAAGAAAAAACAAACTGTTGCTGTTCCATCTCCTTTGACCAGTACCGACAGTACTGACACAAAAAAAGGGTCAGTTTCCTGGGGATACTGTTTATTTATCATTCAGACACGTCAAGGAAACTTAAGTGTCATAACCAGTTTAAACTAATCCCTGTATGTTAAAGCTTTTCAATAAAATCCCTCCCATGTGAAGATTTCAATAAAGTTTGGTAAAGATTGAAAAGCTGTTTACACTATATGAAAGTTATAAATATTTACTTTTTAAAAATGTATACACAGCAAAAAGTTTTAATATAATAAAAATACATCCATGCACAACAGACACTAAAATAATGCAGTGTTAAGAGTGAATCTGTCAGTGGTATAAGTCAGTGATGAGTCACATCAGTCCCAGGTGTTCAGAGAAGAAGGGGTCGAGGTCACAGAGAGCCTCGATCATCTCTGAACTCGCAGCTTCACCTTTCCTCCTCACCGTGTCAATAACAAAACGAGCTTTGTCTCCTCTGTTTCTTATCTCATTCGCTGACTCCTCCTCAGAGGCAGTCATCACCTTTTTCTCCAACAGTTTGTCCAGTAGAGATTTGAGGACGGGTCCTGAGACCCCTTCATTGAAGCTGCTCCGTATCTCAAACAGCCTCTGGTTTGGAGGCAGGTTCAGAGTGCTCTGTCCACAGGACCTCTGGACTCCAGACGACGAAAGACAAACTCGTCTCTCCCAGACACTGTGGGAGCTTTTGGTGTCTCTCAAAAACAGCCTCAAGTGGGTCATGGTTTTTTCCAAAGTCACCTGGAATGATGAGAGGTAGTTGTTGTAGTGGTCAGAGTCAAACTCTGCTGTTGGTGGATCCACCAGGACAAAGTCGTCTTCAGGACTGGTGGACAGAGTGTACTCCTGCTGTGGGTGCAGTTTGCAGTATGGAGGTATGGATATGTAGTGCTCGTCTACATCTAACTTCTTCCTGTAGCGCAGCACAGCAGTCAACACCACATTCCTCGGTAACAACAACAGATTGAGGAAGGAGGTGGGGTCTGGATCAGCAGGGGGCTTGTAGAACACCAGAACCATTGCTCGGACCGGGTCAGGTGGTGAGTCTTCATCTTTGACGTTACCAAAAGCAGAGAATCCTGTGATGTTTATGATGACGTGAGTTTCTGTGATCTTATGAGGGCCGATAAACTCGATGCTCTCTCCATCCAAGTGAGCCACCAACAAGTACCCAGCTCCACCTGTGGAGCGGATCTCACAGTGTGGGAGGTGGAGCTGACACACACTCTGCTGCTCACATTTGATGTCAAACAGCGGTCCTGCAGGCTGCTTGTGATGCTGAGACAGCAGCTTCCTGTTCCAGGGGACCGTCCTGTAGACCACATCCCCTTCTCGCTCCATGTGGAACACCAGGCCCGTCATGCTGCACTGGTACAGACCAGGACCGGTGCACTGGAACCTGTAGGTTTCATCCTCTTCATCAGCAGTGATATCAGGTGTGAACCACTCACAGCTGCTGTTCAACTGCAGATCAGGTAAGCTCTGTGCTCGGGTTAAGGTTTTTCTTTCTGCAGAGGTCATGTGACTCAGTGAGGGGGAGCTGTGAGAACGAGGCAAAGATCCTGTAGTCCAGGATGGACCTGAAGGGAAGCTCTGGATCTGGGTTTGCAGGGTGTTTGTGACTGAACAGCTCACAGCATCAACGTCACCTCCAGACTCAGCTTCAGAGTGGACAGATGACAGCTCAGCTTGTGCTCGGTTCCCCTTAGTGACAGTGGTAACATCTGAAGATCTGAAGTTGGAGCTGAAGCCACCGTCACGTGAGCTAGGAGAGTTAACACTTATTTCAGATAAAAAGCTGGGGGTGAAATGGATCAGATCAGACAAAGAACAGAAAAAGGAAGTTTGTTGTCCCATCAAAGGTTCAGAATCAGCAGGTAGAGAGTGTTCAGCTGGCCTGGGTTCTTCTTCAAGGCTTGTACTTGGATATTCTGCTCCAGATATGCTCTGCAGATTATAGTCTGATCTTTTTTGTGATTGTGCATGTGCACCATCAGTGTCACCTGAAATAAATTCTATGCTCTCTGGTTCTGTGGGACATTCCTCAAACAAGGATGTAGTTAATGTGCCAAGGTGCATAAGCAGGTGTTGTGGGGGGAATATTTCATCCAAAGACTGTAATTTGATACGCTTGTCTGGTGGTGAGAAAGTTGAAGAAGAATGTGGAAGGTCAGGATCAGTCAAGTTTTTATTCTGACCTCTATGACTTCTGGTAAGAGAGGAAATATTGGAAGGGGAACTGAGGGCATTATGATCTGACATCTTCTCATCAACAGCACCACCTGAAAACTTCTCTTCTATGGTCGTCTGTCTGTTCTTGTCTAATTCTTCCCGCCCTGTGCCGAATGAGTGGGCTGTGTAGAGTGGCCTGGTTGAATCATGTACAGGTGAGGGGATACGGATGAGGGGCCTGGATGTAGAATCAACAACAGGAATGATGGCATTGATGGGATGGGACCTTGTTGTATCTTCTGGAAAACTTCTGCCAGAGAGTGGATATTGTGGTACTACATTGGTACCAGGAAACATGTTTGCACTGCCTGGCAAATGATCAATATGTGGACTGGGATCGTTGTGCTTGACATCTAATGCTGGTGATTTCTGACCTCTTTCCTTCCTGGTCTTACGTTTGATTTGAACAAGAGGCGTGGGGTAAAGGGGGACAGATCTTGATTGTTGTCTCTGAGGTATATTTTTATCAATGTCTGACAGAGTATGGATTAATTCATGCTTTGATACTGCATGAGGATTGTCTTGACAACCCTCAAATTTTTCAAGTCTTCCATGATGTCCAATATAAGGATGATTCTTCCTCCTCTCTTTTAAAAGACTAAATGGTACCGCTTTTGAACTATTACCTTTTAGGGTCTTGCCTATTGACTCTTGTGGTGGTGATGAGAGAGTTGGAGAAGAATGCAAAAGATCAGGATCAGTCCAATTATGATCTCCATAAAGTCCATGAAGTCTGAAGGGAGAGGAAGTATCGGAAGAAGGACTGAAGGTATTTTGATCTGACATCTTCTTATCAACATCACTATCTGAAAACTTCTCTTTTGACATCTGTAGGGCCTTGAGTAATTCTTCCCCCCTTAGCTGGCGTATTAAATCGCTGGATTGAAGATGTAGAGCTCGGGGAACCTGGATGTCGGGCCTGGACGAAGAGGCAAAAACAGGAATGCTGGCATTGATGGGATGGGACCTTGTTGTATCTTCTGGAAAAGCTCTGCCATGGAGTGGATATTGTGGTACTACACTGATATCAGGAAACATGATTGCACTGCCTGGCAAATGATCAGTGTGTGGACTGGGATCGTTGTGCTTGACAGGATCAGTCAAATTATGATCTCCATAAAGTCCATGAAGTCTGAAGGGAGAGGAAGTATCGGAAGAAGGACTGAAGGTATTTTGATCTGACAGCTTCTCATCAACATCACTATCTGATAACTTCTCTTGTACAGTCGTCTGTTTGTCCTTGTCTAATTGTTCCAACCTTGACTGGCGTATTAAACCGCTGGACTGAAGATGTAGAGGTCGGGGAACCTGGATGTAGGGCCTGGATGAAGAGGCAATAACAGGAATGGCACTGCTGGGATGGGACTTTGGTATAGCTTCTTGTAAAACTTCGCCAGTACTAGGAAGCTTGTAAACCCTGCCTGGCAAACGATTAATTTGCAGCGAGGGATCATAGCGCTTTACAAATGATGTTGGCAAATTCTGATTCCTTTCTTGCCCGATCGTAAGGCTCTGTGGAATGTAACCACTGCGGTAAGCAAATTTTCGAGTCTTGCGTGTTGAATGTTTTACATTTTCAATTAACTTCTCCTCCTGTGTGGATTCAGCAGTCTGCTTACTGCTGCCAGCCTCCTCCTTGGTAGAGAAGGAAGGAGAAGTTTCTCCTTTTTCTTGTTGCATCTTTTTCTTTTTTATCCTGGTCCTATATGAAGACTTTTAAACAACTCCTTTATGTTGTTCAATGTTTTCTTCACTGCTTGACGGCCTTAAAACAGAGAAGAAACAGAAACACATTGAAACTTATCACATTAAAAAGAAGAAATGGAGGGTTAAAACTGTGAACATTTAACTCTGACACCGCCACAGGGTGGAAGAACAAATGCTGTAATAACTTCGTCCTGCTCTAGAAAGACTGGCATCCCTCCTTAGGTCACCACCAGGTCCCTTACCACCTCACTGAATCCTCTCACACATTCTTAGAACCAAGCACCTGACCTGGGTAGGCAGAGCCTTCTCTATGGCGCCCCTCTTCTCTGGGACTAACTTCCAACACACACTCAAAACAGAAGGAGATAGTTACATTCAAATCACTGTAAAAACTACAAAATAATAGATTTTAACTATTGTTTAGTTTTGTAAAGTTTTGAAAAGAACCCCATAAAATGAACCTGAAATATCAGTATAATTCCCATCCATGGTGGTTACAGCACCATGACTAGGGTCTGGACCTAGACGCCATCATATACGGACCTATGACTTATCATCAAACAATTATGAGGTGATTTTAAATTGACATCTATTTTTCCTTGCACAGCTTTTAACATGTTTATGGTATGGCTTGGTCAAAGCTGGAAAAGCATAGACATATACGTGGACGCCTCATTGAGCAGGTTGGCCCATATAGGAACTTAAGTGTGTCCGCCATACTGGACGTGGTAGATCTGCCCCGTAAACTAATGCAAGGGAATGGACCAAACTTTATTAAACACCTTTTTGCAAAGTGATTTAAGTTAATGCCTTTCATTCACACACACACTAATATAATTGGGAAACAGGCTTAAAAATCATCCCATGTGACTTTTAGTGTGATGATTATGTTTACTCCTTGTATGTTTAGGACATGGATAAGCACAAAACCAACCAATTTCTAATGTTTTTACAGCTACCAGTGTATTTGACACTGTTGATATGATGATAAATATTAAAATATTTTAATAATATTAAGACATTTTAAAATCATACTGTACTGTGCACTTCTATCTCCATTCATTTAATGTACCATTTAATGTACTGTTTACATTAATGTACCTCCAATATGGTCGCACACCCGGGTAACTACACAAATTGTGACGTCAGTGAAAACACTGTAGTTGATGAGATAATATTTACCCATCGACCGTAAATGTTTTGGTTTACTTAAATGTACTTGCTACAAAACAATTGATTTGATTTGTCTATGGTTGCTGTTGTGGATGGGGCAATGCCTCACTTCCAGACCTCTGAAGAGAACCGTGAGGATAGCAGCGTGGCAGACAAATGTTACCTGAAAATTATAAGGTTGATAATCACTTACAAACAGATTTAAATCTATAAAAATTTAGAGGATATTTTGATGGTTACTCTTATTTAAGAGCATAAATAAATGAATATATGAATATGATACCGCATATATTGCAGGCCTCTTCACATTTTCCTTCCCCAAGAGCTTTGATTTCATACATTTTCTCTGACTGGAACTTTTTGAATTTTAGTTGAATAACCCTGATGTAATAATTTGACTGCATTTATCCATCCGTTCAAACGTGAAATTAATGTAAACAACGCTTGTTTTTTTTTACTTCCTGTCACATTGTGAAGTATTACCCTAAAAGCACTGTAGTGACTCCTTGGTTTGCTACTGAAGCTCTCTGCTTCTCCTTCTAACTTGAATTACAGAAACATGAAGGTTGAACAGTGACATGTCAGAAAGCTATCACTGACGTCAAAGGTCGGGTAAAGACTAATAAGTTCTTTAAGAAGTCTGCTCTGAAAAGAGAGACGCTGGTAAACTTCCTGAACGAACTTCACAGCATCTTTCCTTCAGTGATCTTAAACTCGATGTTGGCTGACACGTCACACATGACAGAGTAAAGAAAACTCTAGAACAATCGGAATAAAATGTTTAAAAATCCATTTCTTACCTCAAAGTGAAGGGTTATATAGTCTATTCGCGCGGAACTGTTCCGAGCTCCAGCTGATGACTCCGAGCGGGTCTGGTGGGTTGGTACGACGGGTTGAGTCAGTCTGACGTCACCAGTCAGCTTTCTTCGATGGTTTTCTCGGTGAAACGTGGGAGGACCAGGGAGGACAGAAACTTTGAGGAAGTAAATGTTTCACAGCAGCATCATGGGTGTGTGATGACTGTGTAGACTGCAGTACAGACAACAATACACTACCAAATATTTTTAAAAAGAGGTCTCTGAATAATCTTTCATTGGTAAAAAGTGAAAAGTGCCTTTTCAAGGATCTTTAAAATGAATTTAATAAAACATCATCTGGACCCTCCTCCAGTTCATACCTTACATAAAGTCTCCGTCTACCCCATATAACGTAATATATACTTATATAAAGTTGTATTAATCACATCTGTTTTTATTTTTACACATTTTTAAAATGCATCTCTTGGTGACTTTTTGATGGAAAACAAAAATATGACCTCATAGTTTCAGACAAATAGGGGAAAAGTTTCCCTTTCGATGTTTAATGGGAATAATTAGTCACAAAGTACCTTTTCGGGAGTGACTTCAAGTACTTACTGCAGTTGCTGATCATACTGCCTTTCAGTGTCATGCAAATAGTCAACAGGGAAAGACTGGGAACCATGTGTCTTCACCCTTTTTTAGAAAACCTACAGAGGAAGGAGTTGGGGATTTTTTTTTTGTTTTTTATTCCTAGGATGGAGGCTGTTGGGTTTTTGCTGGCAAAGCCAGTCATACATTTTTTTTTGTTTGTTTTTTTTAATCTTTGGATACAAAACAAACTCAATCAGGTATAGCAATGCCCGGATAAATGGCCACAATGAGACTGTGCACGCACACCGGTCAAAACAGTTAATGAAGTCAGCTGCAGGTTGCAACATGATACTTTAAAGCAAAACGCCATGTTATTTCCTGAGTTTTACCCAGCTTTTAGCGTCTTTTTTCTACCATGGTTTACTATCACTGTCCCCTGGTGGACACTTGAAATGAGGACACATGAAAGTGAAACACAGCTTCATCTACAACCACATTCCTGTGGACATGTACATGTGACGTCATCTTTGCACCACTTTCAACCACTCACAGCTTTAACTGATATGAAAATCATCAAATTTGTTTTTTATTTTTTATCAATACTTTACTACACCAAATGTTGTGAAATGAAAAATAAAACAAAAAAGAAAAACAATATAAGGCTGTAAGATTATAGCTGTTTTTCTGTTGTGAAATGAAGTTGTGTGAAGAAAATTTACCTAACCTCATGCAGGGCTTATTTTACACACTGTGGAAAAAAACACAGAGAGAGTTGAAAAACCACAAAGGTGTGAGAACCAGAAGCTGATCAAATCAGACATGTTTTTCTTTTCATGTGTGAAGACTGAAGTCCCCCTCTGCAGCTCATCAGTGAGTCTGAAAAAAAGAAAAGATTCAATACTGTAGTTAATATTTTGAACTTATACTTAGAAGTGATTTGCTTCAGATGAAGAGAGAAAGATTGGTTTAATAACACCAGATGAAGAAACAGGAAGAGTCCAAAGTTGCAGTTAAATTTTGTTTTTGTCAAATAACTTTAAAGAATTTAAAACTGTTCAGATGCGGAATTTAAATAAATGTTATAACAAGTACTGAAAGAAAGCACACCTTTAACGTACTTTACTGTGTACTCAACTAATCATCAGAGGGGAACATTTACTCACTAATTTTATTTTTTAACTTTTACTTGTTAAACCTGCAATAAAATCACATTATAGTCGAATTAATTACACATTAATTTTATAAGATACTATCGTTTTTGTAAGGACAAATGTAAAGACTTCAGACAAGAAAAAAGTACCTCAAAAGAGCTCCATCTTTACCACAAACTCTGAATAAAAACAAAAATCAAAACTTACAGATACAGGAAGCAGCACGCATATAAATGAAGTAAATGCGTCGTGACTTTCAAGATCAAGAGCTGACGTCCTCAATCGTTGATGCTGCAAAATGCCACTAAAATGTTGAATCTATAAATTATTCAGGCTCTGAAATACATAAAATTCAGGGTCCATAAAACACACGCAGGAGTTCCTTGTAAACTAAAGGAAAAATGACACAATTTCTGCTAAATGTTGAAAGAATCCTGCATGTTTCTGACAGATGTGAGTTCATAGTCTTTAAAATAGTACACAAAACGGTTTATCTGATATCAAAGGGGCATCCCAGTTTGTTAAACATGGAGACTATTGTTGGTGAATGGTAAGTGGAGTCTACTGATGCCTCATAATAAACTTATTGAGTGTTTCGTCATCCCTAACCCAACTTTTTGGAACTTGTTGCAAGAAACTTTTTTTTTTTCTTAATCAGTACTTTACAAGGCATCCCACATTTTGGGAAAAGACAAAAACTAATATCAGTTTGTTAGCTTATAACTGTTTCAGTGTTGTGAAATGAAATTGTGTGAAGAAAAGTTACATAACCTCATGCAGGGCTTTCTCGATTTAAACACCACATACAAACCCACAATGGGGAGAGGTGAAAAAACACAGACGTAAAAGCGTGAGAAACGGAAGCTGACCAAATCAGACACGTTTTTCTTTTCATGTGTGAAGACTGAAGTCCCCCCTCTGCAGCTCATCGGTGAGTCTGAGAAAAAGAAAATATTTTATAACAATCTTATTAATATTTAGAACTCACTAGTTTCATTTGATAACTTTTACACATTTAGCTTGCAATAAAATCACATTATGATCTAAGTAATCATGTCTTATTTTAGAAGTTACAATCTGATCTGTTAGGAGAAATATTTTTGGTCGTATATATTTGCTGTGTCCCTGTTAAATATTATCAAAAATATTGCATCCATAAATCACAAAGACTCTTAAATACTTTAAATTAAGGGTCCATTTAAAACATGTCTTTTTTTCAGGGTTCGGTAACAGCTGCGACGATAAACATCCGAAAAGCAAAAGTTCAAACACGACAGTAAAACCCAGAGTAAGTCAGAAGGTGTTTTCTCAAAAAGAACGAGATCACACTTACCGGTACCTCTTTACGCCCAACACTCATCCTGTTTCTGATTGTGACTGTCAGGAAAAAGACTTCAGCCATGAGAAAAGAAAGAACCAAGGGAAGAGCCTCTTGTTTCAGCAGAGCAGCCAGAAGAATCAGGAGGGCTCTAGCCAGGATTTGCGGAGACAGGTCTTCCTCACTTCCAATCTACGCAAATACTCGAACTCATGCAAGATCTAAGCTTCAACTTTCTCCTGTCCAGGGGTCCTCCTTCAAAGGGTCTGAATTAGGAAGACCATCCATTGATGAACCATCTTATGGAACATTGGGTTGTTGTTCTGTCTTAGAAAGAGGTAGTTTAACTGATTATCTTCCAGAATCCAATAAAAGTCCAGACTATTCCCAGATTGACAAATTCAGCCCACCTCACCGCCAAATCTCGTGTGGGGAGCAAAATCTCCGTCGAAGGACTGGGAACATCAACTTAAGGTACAATCTTACTGATCGAACAAAAGCAACAGGCAGTTATACACAGAGATCAGAGTACAAGCCTTTAGTTCATAAAACTGATGCTGAAACCTCAGATTCTTCTCTTAGAAGAACAAAAGCTGAGTCAGGAGGTGACCTTGATGCTGAGGTGGAGCTTGAAGCAGCTGTTAGAGCTGTGAGCTGCTCAGTCACCGAGACCCTGCCAACCCATGCTCAGATCCAGACCTCTTCAGGTCCATCCTGGACTACAGGATCTTTGCCTCGTTCTCACAGCTCCCCCTCACTGAGTCACATGACCTCTGCAGAGAGAGAAACCTTAACCCGAGCACAGAGCTTACCTGATCTGCAGTTGAACAGCAGCTGTGAGCAGTTCACACCTGATATCACTGCTGATGAAGAGGATGAAACCTACAGGTTCCAGTGCTCCAGTCCAGGTCTGTACCAGTGCAGCGTGACGGGCCTGGTGTTCCACATGGAGCGAGAAGGGGACGTGGTCTACAGGACGGTCCCCTGGAACAGGAAGCTGCTGTCTCAGCATCACAAGCAGCCTGCAGGACCGCTGTTTGACATCAAATGTGAGCAGCAGAGTGTGTGTCAGCTCCACCTGCCACACTGTGAGATCTGCTCCACAGGTGGAGCTGGGTACTTGTTGGTGGCTCACTTGGACGGAGAGAGCATCGAGTTTATCGGCCCTCATAAGATCACAGAAACTCACGTCATCATAAACATCACAGGATTCTCTGCTTTTGGTAACGTCAAAGATGAAGACTCACCACCTGACCCGGTCCGAGCAATGGTTCTGGTGTTCTTCAAGCCCCCTGCTGATCCGGATCCCACTTCGGTCCTTGTTGTGATGTTGCTCCCAAGGAATGTGGCATTCAGGGCCGTGCTGCACTACAGAAAGAAGTTAGATGGAAACGAGCGCTACATAGAGACGTCTCCACACTGTAAGCTTTGCCCACAGCAGGAGTACACTCTGTCCACCAGTCCTGAAGACGAATCAGTCCTGGTAGAACCAACGACAGCAGAGTTTGACTCTGACAACTATGACAACTACTTTCCATCATTCCAGGTGACTTTGGAAAAAACCATGACCCACTTGAGGCTGTTTTTGAGAGACACCAAAAGCTCCCAGAGTGTCTGGGAGAGACGAGTTTGTCTTTCGTCGTCTGGAGTCCAGAGGTCCTGTGGACAGAGCGCTCTGAACCTGCCTCAAAACCAGAGGCTGTTTGAGATACGGAGCAGCTTCATCAAGGGGGTCTCAGGACCCGTCCTCAAATCTCTACTGGACAAACTGTTGGAGAAAACGGTGATGACTGACTCTGAGGAGGAGTCAGCGGACCAGATTAAAGACAGAGGAGACAAAGCTCGTTTTGTTATTGACACAGTGAGGAGGAAAGGTGAAGCTGCGAGTTCAGAGATGATCGAGGCTCTCTGTGACCTCGACCCCTTCTTCTCTGAACACCTGGGACTGATGTGAAGCTGAATGAACAGCTTCGGTGGACAGCACCGACTCACAGTACCCCATGAAAGTCACTCAAGTTCAGTTTTCAAAACTCTGTGTATGATCATATCCGGGGTATTTTTGGTGAAGTTTCATGAGGAAAACCAATAACAAATAAAACTCAACACACTGCTTTGGTTTGAGACAGCTGGATGACGCCAGTCTTGACTTTTATTCTCAAACTGTTAAAATACTGACGTTAACTTTGTCTGTTCTGTTTCTTATTCCGGTAAAAAATATTTCATTTCAAACATGCTCATATTGTTGGGCTTTTTTCCTTTTTTTCTGTAAAAATCAATCTATGTAAATGCTTAACTCATAAATCTGTAATCAACAATTATGACCAAATATTGCCACAAAGGCTGTTTCATATGTCTGTCTCTGATACACTATCATTATGATGTACTTATATTTTGTTTTCTGTACATATTTACTGCTCCTTGTATTTTTCTGTATCTTAACAAAAACAACAAATGAAGCTTTAAAGGTTCAGCAGATAAAAGTAAAGTACAATTTCTTCGTGTATCTCAAATTCTTAAATATCTTTTATGTTTACAAATCTTCATCAGCCAGTACGGAAATAAATGTGCTTGTTTTTTACCATCAAGAGGAAGAGCTGTGGGGTGAAACAACTGTCTCATACACTGAGGGTTTTTTTCTGATCTGTTGATAAGGAAAATATGAGTTTCTCAGAGCAGAGGGCAGCGAGCTGGTTGATGCGGGTTTCCTGTTGACGTCTCTGTGTAGTTTGTGCTGCTTCTAGGAATCCACCTGATTTGTTTTCATGCAAACATAGAAAAACCTTTGATGAGGTTTGGCGCCATCTGCTGGTCCACATGATCCCCTCAAAACAATCAGGGCCTTTTTATATTTTGCTCATTGACTTACAGTTATAATGGGTAATTTGGCACTTGATTTATTTTGCAGTTACGAGGTCATTACCACAGTGGACATTTTTAAAAGGCCTGTCAAACAATATTTTTTATAATTGTGATATAATAAGAATAGAAAACATTTTCAAAGGCATGTTTGAAAGCCCTTTTTTTGCACTTCAAACAGGTTTTCAAGTCTTTAATAACAATGTAAATTGATTGTTAGTGTCTTGGTTTGGGAGTTAAATGAGTGCAATATAATGTAAATAACAAGACCAGTGGTCTACTTAAGAAAATGTTAGATAAAATAATAAAATGTACTTTGTAATCTTGCATTATTCTTTCAAGAAATGCTGCACTGCTACACCAGTTGAGCTGAAGACGTTACCTAAAGATGGGAAACAGCTTTACAGTGCAGATTCAGTAAGGGGGGAAAAGTGTTGTACTTATTTGTAAGGGCAATGCAGTTTCCAGATGGTTTTGATAACCTACTAACATCCAGTGATCTGTAGTTAATGGTTCTTTTTCTGTTCCAAACAGGTCATGTATGTACAGCATTTTTGTTCACTACAATGGTAATGAATAACCCTGATTTAAACCCAAAGCTGTGGTTATTTACACACCCAAAAAGTGCTTTGCCAGCGCTCAGTCTGAAGGGCTGCACTGGTGATTTAATGCAACAGTTACAGCTACAATTAGCATTTTAATAGTAACATTTTCAGACGAGACTTTCTTATTATAGAAAAAAATGCTCAATTCTGTATATCAATAATGAGCACAGATTTAAAAAACACACATTTGATATCAATACCCCCACAATTAGCTGAAGCAAAATCAGCTCATCCGCCACTATCAATATGGCGATGACGTTGTCGTGGACGCTGTCCTGATGGCTAGCAACCGCCTCCGAGCTGTAGCTAACGTTAGCCCGTTTCTCAATGCACAAACTGAAGTATAATTCTTGAAGCTCGACATACAAACTCGACATTTTTTTGTATGTAAACTTACATTTGATGCCGCTTATCCAGGCAGACACCCAGTCAATCTTCTTTATCCTCATCTTCCTCGGTTTACAGCAAAGAAACGTCTCCATAGTGTTAGCATCCGGGTGGCTAAATTTAGCAGACGCCACGATAGGAGCCTAAAACGTTCAGTTTCTTATTGACAGATAAAGTATGGAAAAGTCTATGGTTATCGGATAAGGTTCAAAATACCAGGCATAAATACTTTGTGGTATTTCGCAGATAAATTCTACACTCGCTGCACAGTTAAAAAAAAAACTATTTTAAAAATATCCCATCAACAGAATCAAGACTATTACTCCACTACGTTGTGGTCTTATCTCAAGCTTATGACGTATCTGTACTTGATGTTTGGAGTTTTTTTTACACAAACATTTAACATTGAGAAAATATTTAGAATCATTTTCAAAGATTTTTTGTCTATTTTTTTAATAAGTAGAAAATGGAAATTGGGTTTCTAAACTCTGATTACAAGAACCAAATAATTGATCAGAAAAATTGATATGTGATTGATAGACCATTGTTCTTAAACTAGTAGTTTTAAAGCCTCTACAAATCTCAAAAATGCATTAAAAATGTAAGCCCTAGAGAGTTACATATCTTGAAGATGATTTGACTACACACAGTATTCTTTTCTATTTGTTTTATTTAACTCCTACATTCCTGGTGTTTGTTTATTGATTCCTCCTTAACAGAGGATCAATTCATTGTCGTTCGGCCCAAATTTGACAATAAATAAAAAGTATTTGGAAAAAACCTTTTTACTCTACTTTTAATCAGGAGGACCTGAACGCACCATGAAAACAAGGGGAAAGCCATCAGCCAATGGGTGCAGGGAAGGGGCGTGGCTATATAAACTCCACGACCCCTGGTCTGACTCGCTTCGGCCATAAAATCACGTTTTCTCAAACTTACCTTAGTGAAAGACTTTGTAAACAATTTCTGGATCAAAGATGCTCTCATTTTCTGCCCTAATCGAACAAAGCTGCCAACACAAGCGCTACCGGTGACGTCTCAGGTCCTGCTTCCACCTGAACTATCAGCAGGTGGAAGAGACAGTTTCTCAGGGGTGTCATATTTGGTCATAACCTCGGCTCCAAAACAAATTTTTCAATCAACTTCACAAAGTAAAACCTGGATTCAGAATGTGAGCAGTAAATATTATTTAATTGCAGTCAAACCTGGTTTGAGGTTGGACATAAATAAACACATTTAATAACTCTCGGTCAGAGATGCTGCTGGTGTTTCAGTTTAAAGTTTGACCCTGGTGGAGTATCGTTTCTGACAATCGGTCATGGAGTTTTAGTGTTCAAAGGACGCTAACACGTCTGAATGAATGCAGCTTAACGTAACAAAAAGCGGGTGTATCTCTATGATGGTGTGTAGGTTGTAAAGAGGATAGTCTATGGTCCATATTCCTCACCTTCACAGTAAAATAAACCATCAAAAGCCTACGAGAAATTAAGGAATTCACAGACGGGTAAATTTGCTTTCAAACGTTTAAAGCTTACAGGCGTTAAAATGCTTACTTACACACGGCTCTTTAGCTGTCGTGGCAAAGAAAGCAATGTTTAGAGATTATTAATTCAGTTGTCAAACGGCACAAGTTGTGTTTTGACTTTTATTCCGTTGACACATAAGAGAACAAAGGGAACCTGTCCACATGTCCCCGTTGCAGGCCCCCCGGCGCATCTGTGAGTATGATTGGCTGTCGTCGCTATAAACATTGACCAATCGCAGGACACCACACTGAGAGCACGTAAGGTTAACGTCTGTGATAGGCTTAAACGTTTGGCGCCTCTTGAATCTGCTGCAGCCGAAGTGGGCGGTGAGACAGGGAGCAGTTTGAACCGTAACTGTGTCGAGGCGGAAACATTATAAATAGAAAAATTCTTAACAGTCAAGGCGGAATAAAACACTGTGTTTACCCCATTCGCGAAACACGGTGTCATAGTGTAAATTCGGAGGCTAAAGTCGAGAAACTACAGCTGTTTCTGTTCGCCGACTGCCGGGTAGGTGAAGCCGGTCAAAGTGAATCAATCCCTCCTCCTGAGCTAACTGCTAGTTAGCCACTTGGCTAACGTTACAGCTAGCTGAAACACAGAGCCAGCTAATCCCCCAACACAAAGGACGAGTTCGCCAGTGTTCTTCATATCCACCCAGAATCACTCCGTTGAATGAGGACTGGTTCTCCCGAACAGGTGAGAGAAGCTGTCACGGCTGTTGACTTCACGGGGATTCAAATGCCCCGGGTTTGTTCTTGATGCTTTGTGGTGTCTCAATCTTTGTTAACTAACCAACTGTTAGCTAGCTCGCCGGGGGTGTTGAGCCAAATTTAGTACCCCTGTCAAAACAGATTCTACCATAAAGATGGCAACTTTTTGGCGGTGTTTAACAAAAGTAAACTGTTCTGTGAGAGTGTAAACAATAGCTTCATGACATTAGACTATGTTGAGACGGTTTGGTCGACGTTATAAAGCTCTGTACGTCAATATACCAAGTGGTGCAGTTATCTCTATCCAACCCCTTAACATGTGCACTACCTCTCACCATCTTACAGTTCCGTGTATAGTTTTTATCTTTGTTATGATATTACTCTGTGCATTTCACTTATATATAGGTTATTTATATAATTCTGTTAGTAAATAGTTATGTACATGTTGTTTTCTAGGTTGCTCATGCTGTACTATTCTATTCAATACATTATGGTAATATTGGCACTTGCTTCTTAGTTGCTTCAATGCTATATAATTTCCCCATTAACCGGTTAATAAAGGATAATCTTAATGTTTATACACCCCTACAGTTATGTAGCTCATTAAAAGTCGTACACGTAAATTTCGCTCTGGTTAAAAACCAACCAGAAATCCCAAAAACAAAACTGCTTTCTGAAGGTGTTAAACATCAGACTAGGGCATAAAAAAAAAATGTAAATGCTTTTTGAAAATCTGCAACTGTACAAATACAGTGTACAGATGATACCTGCAAGCAACATGTACAGAGTACCACTTAGATAGGACAACAAGGAAACACACATTATGTAAACCAAAATACAAAACGGACACAAAGCTGAGACTTAATACAGACTGGAAAACATCACAACAGACTAATTTTGCTGCAACACCATAACGCTCTCAGATTTGTCAGTGCCGTATGTTTTAATCAGCAGTAATCGCTCAGCCTCTCGGTTTTAATCAGCTACCTGTTATTCTACTTCAGTTTACGGTTTGGTGATTGATTTTTGGCTGAACGTGTCATACCAGTGCACTCCTCCGCATCTCTTACAATCTGACACATGGCTCACCAGCACGTCTCCATGACAGCCGTCTGACACATCTCTGTGAAAGTGAGAGATTTTAGTCAGACCCGTCAGGCTGGTAGGCAGGGACTCGCTCTGACTACCAAGTGGAAGATTTTGGTGCTGTTCAACAGCAGAGAGACGCGGTAAATGTTCTCTAAAGTTCAAGTAAAGAATAGAAACTTGTGTAAAAGTAAAATGAGGCGTGTTCCTCCTTCCAAAGAGTGGTTCTTGTACTCAATAATTTGCATTAACAGAGGTTTTAGGAGTAAAAAGTTGACAAATGGAGGATCAAACTTGTCATGCAACACAGATGAAAATAGGAGTGCTTCAGCCTAGCATCACTTAACGTCTGTTTCTACGCACGGCATGATAAAGATACTTCAGATTCAGTGAAAAACAACGAATCAAAGTAAATGTTTCAGATCTTGAATACACAAGATAAGAAAAGAGCTGAAACAAATCAAAGGCAGCCCCTCACGTCTTATTTAAGACCCTTTTGGATGAAACCTGGATCACATGACGAGTTCAGACCTTCGTGCTCGGTTCCTTTGGCTGCAGGTCGACCATGGTGCTGACAGGGAAGCGCTCAGAGAAGGGTCCTGCCTGCTGGAAGAGGAGGGTGAAGTCTGAATACATGAGGCTGCGGCAGCTCAAGCGCTTCAGACGGGCCGACGAGGTCAAGGTTCGTCCACACACGCCAACTCGTTACTCAGAGGAAGTTGTTACCTACTTTAATCTTTACTTCAGGGTTTTTGTCTCTGAGAGGGTTTGTTTAGGTGTTTGTATTTGATAGAATTGATACTTTAACAGTACATGTCATGGTGTAAATTTGTCCAGATGGAGAAGAGGCGGTTCTCAGCAATCCGGCTGGTAAGAGATATTTGTAGAAACCTGTTTCTGTAGCGCAGTAATCACACGACGGTCACTTCACACCGGCTGTAACGTCTCCACTGTTGTTTGGCTTTTCTTGCAGCAGTGAACGACATGAATTAACGGCTGATAAGTGTGTTTCTATTGGTCGTTGCTGTAAGTTTTAACTGCTTTGAACCCCCACAGAGCATGTTCAACACAAACCGTCAGAAAATCATGGAGCGGACGGACATCTTAAACCAGGAGTGGAAGACCAGACGGATCCAGCCGGTTCACATCATGACCTCTGTTGGCTCTCTAAGAGGAACCCGAGAGGTTAGTGCACGGACATCTCTACAGGACACAGACGTGTTGAAGAATACTCAACACGTGTCTCTGCTGTCCTTTGCAGTGCACGGTGGACAGCGGGTTCTCAGAGTTCCCCAGGCAGGTCATCCCCCTGAAGACCCTCAACGCCGTGGCCTCGGTCCCCGTCATGTACTCCTGGTCACCACTGCAGCAGAACTTCATGGTGAATGTTTCCAACACTCTGAGGTTGTTTTGGCTTCAGCTGGTCGCCCCCCGTCATCTCTAATTTCCTTTTTCTTGTGCATGATGTCCATCAGGTGGAGGATGAGACCGTGCTCCACAACATCCCCTACATGGGAGACGAGATCCTGGACCAGGACGGTACTTTCATTGAAGAACTCATAAAAAACTACGATGGAAAAGTTCACGGAGACAGAGGTGAGTTTACAAATCAGACCCTGAAAATTCAAATCTGTTCGAGAGCTCACAGTGATGTTTCTGTCAGGAGCTGGAGCGATGATTTTAGAAGGTTTAAAGATGATGAGGTTTACTGTGAGGATGTTGCTGTTTTCAGAGTGCGGCTTCATCAACGACGAGATCTTCGTGGAGCTGGTCAGCGCTCTGTCTCAGTACAGTGACAACGAGGACGACGATGAGGAGGAAGAGCAGGACTTTAAGGTGGACAAGATGGAGATGTGTGACGGCAAAGAGCATCCAGAGGATCCCCGCAAGGACGGACACGTCAACAACGAGAGTACGTACTTCCTGATGAACGAGACGCTGACGTTTTTATGGATTTCTGACGCAGACTTCAGTTACATCCAAGAGCTGTGAGACCGGTTCACCACATTCCTGTCAAAACAAGCAAGCTCGTGACCTCAAAGACGTGCATACTTCAGATTAGATTGTTCCGCTTCACAGAGCCTGTTATCTTTTAGAGACGCAGATCTGTTACATGAAGGTTTAACTGTCAGGGTTTGGAAAAAAAATGTCACAAACACCAGTTTTGCTGTTTTTGTGTCAAAACCGCTTTTCAAAGTTTGTTTCTTTAAGAAACAAAAAACTTGGGTAGATTAGTTCAGAAATGAAGCGTCCTGATGGAAAGTTTGTCATCTGCAGGTCGAAGCAGCAACGACAGCAACAAGAAGTTTCCCTCCGACAAGATTTTTGAAGCGATCTCCTCCATGTTTCCGGACAAAGGCTCCACGGAGGAGCTCAAAGAGAAGTAAGAGGGTCAAAGAGGAATTTCAGAGGGTAAAACCAACGATCATCGTTGAGCAGCTTTAACTTCTCTGTGTGTGTGTTCGTCAGGTATAAGGAGCTAACGGAGCAGCAGCTGCCCGGCGCGCTGCCCCCCGAGTGCACGCCGAACATCGACGGGCCGAACGCTCGCTCGGTGCAGCGTGAGCAGAGCCTGCACTCGTTCCACACTCTGTTCTGCAGACGCTGCTTCAAATACGACTGCTTCCTCCACCGTAAGAACGCGGTTTCAACCAGACGTGCTCAGTTTTCAGGATTAAAAACAGGATAAGACCGTAAGAGTTAACAAACTGGTTCATGTTCTGTCCCGTTCTTTAGCTTTCCATGCAACTCCAAACACGTACAAGCGCAAGAACTTGGAAAACCTTGTGGACAGTAAACCCTGCGGCATCGACTGCTACATGTACCTGGTTCAGGTGAGTCGCCTCATGACAGCAGTTCTGGATGTTGCTCCTAAATCTTAACATGATTACTCATTAATCTGACCAACTTGTTTGATTGTGTCGCTGTTTTCGGACTCAGGATGGGATCGTGAACGAGTACGCCGCAGGCGTGGTTGTCGATCGGGCTAAGACGCCCTCCAAACGAATGGTGGGCCGCCGCCGGGGGAGACTGCCGAACAGCAACAGCCGACCGAGCACCCCGACGGTTTCCTCAGAAACCAAAGACACAGACAGCGACCGCGAGGGCAGCAAAGAAGACGAGCGAGACAACGACAAAGACGATGACGACAAGAAGGACGACAACACCAGCAGCTCGGGTACGATTCCAGCTCTGATTCAAGGAGAGAAAACGAGACCCGAAACGGAGTTCCTGGTGGTAATCCTGCTCCTGTGTGTGTGTGTGTGTTTAGAGGGTAACTCCCGCTGTCAGACTCCGGTGAAGATGAAGCTGACGGGTGAAGCTGAAGCGGTGGATTGGAGCGGGGCTGAAGCTTCCCTCTTCAGGGTTCTCATCGGGACGTACTACGACAACTTCTGTGCCATCGCACGGCTCATAGGCACCAAGACCTGCAGACAGGTGAGCGTCAGACACCTGTTGTTCCTTCAGTTGAGTTTGTCACGTCAGGTTTGAGTTCAACAAACAGCCTGACATGTCGCCATGACCGCGTGCTGCAGGTTTATGAGTTCAGGGTCAAAGAGTCGAGCATCATCGCCCGAGCGCCGACCGAAGACGAGGACACACCGCCGAGAAAGAAGAAGAGGAAACACAGACTGTGGGCCACTCACTGCAGGAAGATCCAGCTGAAGAAAGGTCAGAGGGAAAGAGGAGACGACGCTGCGTGCAGCACACACACACACACACACACACTTCCTCGCAGTGAGTTTGACTCCTGTACCTCACCCGTTTCCTTACAGACGGCTCGTCCAATCACGTGTATAATTACCAGCCATGTGACCACCCTCGGCAGCCCTGTGACTCCTCCTGCCCCTGTGTCACGGCTCAAAACTTCTGTGAGAAGTTCTGCCAGTGCAGCTCTGAGTGTAAGAACACACACACACACACACACACACACACTCATGTTCCATCTGCAGGAATCAAACTAACGTTTCCTCGCTCTGCTGCGTGGATTCAGGTCAGAACCGTTTCCCAGGTTGTCGGTGCAAAGCCCAGTGCAACACCAAGCAGTGCCCCTGCTACCTGGCTGTGAGGGAGTGTGACCCCGACCTCTGCCTGACCTGCGGGGCCGCGGATCACTGGGACAGCAAGAACGTGTCCTGCAAGAACTGCTCCATTCAGAGAGGAGCCAAGAAGGTAAGAGGAGACACACGAGGGAGATTAACCACCCAGGAACTACAGCCAGGCCAAGCCCACATCCAAGGAACTAAATTTAGAAAGTTCCTGATGTGACTCACAGAAACAAACAGCTCATGAGACCGTTTTTAAGTTCTCTCTCTCTCTCTCTGTTTGCTTCTCAGCATCTGCTGCTCGCTCCATCAGACGTGGCAGGTTGGGGCATCTTCATCAAAGAGCCGGTCCAGAAAAACGAGTTCATCTCTGAGTACTGTGGAGAGGTAGGAAGACGTGACAGACGGACGGTCAGCGAGTGATGAAAGTGGAAGATTTCAACATGTTTAATCTTTTGGTGTCTGCAGATCATCTCTCAGGATGAAGCCGACCGCAGAGGGAAGGTCTACGACAAATACATGTGCAGCTTCCTCTTCAACCTCAACAACGGTAAAAACACACACAGACGGAACGCCACGGATCCATCTCCCCTGTGAGATGGAAGCTCAAAAAGATCCTGAAAATGTGCCACGTTTTTTTCTTTCTCCTCAGACTTCGTCGTCGACGCCACGAGGAAAGGAAACAAAATCCGCTTCGCCAATCATTCAGTCAACCCCAACTGCTATGCAAAAGGTAACAAGACGCAGCCGTTTGCGAGCAGATGAATAATCTTTTCGTGTTGATGTGTCGCTGACCGCTCTCATCCTGCAGTGATGATGGTGAACGGGGATCACAGGATAGGAATCTTTGCTAAGAGAGCCATTCAGACGGGGGAGGAGCTCTTCTTTGACTACAGGTCGGTCACATCACGCTGCTGTGTTTGAACGCAACGCGATCAGAGGAACAGTTACCTCCAGGAGAATCTGTCGTCAGTCTGAGACGACGTTTTATAAAAATATTCACAAAAAAAACAAAGAAAACATCAGATTTTGGTTACTTTTTATCTATTTTTTTGAATATTTTTGTCTGTCCCCTGCTCTGCTTTTCCCGTCTCAACAAAATATTTCAAAGAAGTGACAAAAAAAAAGACGATCTGGTGATATTCATTAGTATAAATCATCATAGATGCAGATTAAGACGACAGATTTCAAAGTTCCTACTGACCCTGAAGTGTTCCTGTGTGTCCTTCAGGTACAGCCAGGCCGACGCTCTAAAGTACGTCGGGATCGAGCGAGAGATGGAGATCGCCTGACTCAGACTTCTACCTCCTGTGGATCAACGACACAAAGGCCTTACACACACTTTCACCTTCACACACACACATATATACCTTCACACACGCACACACACACCTTCACTTCAGGAAATCCGGAAAATGTTAGAGAGCTTCAGGAAAACTGGGAATATTTGAAGCAAACTTTTTGATGCTTTTTTTCTTTTCTAAAAAACAAACAACAAAAAAAAGAAACACTTTTCATATCTGAATTTTCTCCTCGTGACTTTTCTTCTGTCGACAAATCTTCCTCTCCTGTCGAGGCGGGAAGCTGGGACTCGTGAATATCCGCTCAGATGAACTGACTTTGTGTTTTCTTAAATATCTCAACAAGCGTTCGAGGGCGAGAGGAGACGAACCCGCGTCTGAGCGTTCGTGCTTCAGGGACCAAAATCCTCCACCGCTGGACTCTGTGTTCTGTGTGCCACATGTTGTGCTAACGGTGTGTGTTTTTATACGGTGTGACGTGAAGCAGCCACACACACTCCTCAGAGTGCCAGATCAACTGTCTGTCTGTAACACAGGAGGCCGCTCACAAAGCAGCCAACACCGCAAAACCTGCAACCGACCACGATTCAGCCGAAAGACTTCAGACAAGTCAGAAATGATCTCACATCAGGGATCTGAAACAGGTAGATTAATGGAATGATGCCTTCAGGGTCCAGTGGGAAAATCTAAGAGAGAGGGGACTGAAGTGGAAAATGTCCTCCATGTTTGTAGTCTGCTTTGTGATGCTGCCTCCGCTTCCGGTGCTAAGAGAGAACCAGCTTCACCAGCCCCTCAAACCCCTCACACACACACACACACTGAAGGTTTCTACATGAGTGTGTGTTAGTATGGACACACACACACACACACACACACGCTGCTCTCGTCTGAGCAAATCTACTTTGAAACTACACCAAAAACACACACGATTGTTTTCCTGTTCACGTTTTCATGTCACTGCTCTCCTCACGCTGACTCCGCCCACTCTGAGCTCTTCTCACTCTGTGATTGGATCAAATATCAAAGTGTTCAAGAAGTTTTAGAGAAGTTTTCTGTGAAGAGCTCAGAAAAGCGTCTGTTTGAGTGGAGCGCTGCGACGACCTTCTCCGCCTCTTGTGTTTGACTTCGTCCGGCGTCCCCTCTCTCTCTCTGTCGTGCCTTCAGTCCCGAACAAAACGCCCGCCCGTCTGCGCTCACTTTCAGACTCCTGCATGCTGAGAGGTTTTCCATTTGGTGCTGCATTCAGGGGATCTGTGACATCTCAGTACTGCCTCCTCCGTGTGATGTCCGATCAGTTTGATGTGGTCTGAATTCTTTGTGATAAGCCTTTGAGAACGTTCCAACAATCACTCTTTGACTCTTCGTCTCTTCGTCTGATGTAAACTCTGGTGCTTTAATTAAAAAAAAAAAAAACTCCACTTGAAGCAATACCAGCCTCCTCACCCTCCTCACCCTCCTCACCCTCCTCACCCCCCCGCAGAGACTTCAGGGGCTCTCAGACTCGGGGCTTCTGCTCCAGCGGTCGTATCCGTTGACGCTCACGGCACAACGTGGCGACAGAAACGTGTTTCTCAGATCTTAAAGCTTCACTGCCGTCTGAAACGAGCCTCCAGAGTTCCTCTGAATGTTCTAGATGATAGAGAACCAGCAGCCCCCCCCTCCCTGCCCCCCCCCCTCCCTCCCTCCGCCCCCTCCCCGTGGTGTTTTAATAAACGTGGGCAGAGGAAACGAAGCTTTCCTGTCCCCACATCGTCACTCTTCAGTGTTTTTCTTTTTTAATCTTTGGTTTCTGAAACACTTTTAAAGTGTGGCCTGGCTCTCTGCAGAAGGCGAAGCTGCAGGTTAATTTATCGTTTCAGACGTCCGCCTGCGTTTAATCCCCCTCCTCTCTCTCTCTCTCTCTCTCTCTCTTCTTGGACCACTTCTTTCGTCTGATGAAACAGGTGCTGACTTTGTAATGTTTACAGGGATTTTGTTGTTCAAAGTGATGCAGATTAAAATATTATAAATGGTTTTTTGTTTGTCTTTTTGTTTTTCTTTTGAATCCTCGTGTTTGGGTTTGAAGTTAAACTCTCAGATTAAAAATCTGTCACGTTTATCCATCACGATCAGAGTAAACTGGAAGATTAATATTAACTGAATTTAGTGACTTAGTAAAACTTTTTTCCCTGGTCTGTTTAAAAAATAAAAGAAATTTGGAGGGAATTAAGTTAAGTCTTTTTCTGGGGTTTTGAAAAAGTGAAATCTGAGATAAACAAAAAGTTTCTTAAGAAGCAAAAACAAACTGCTTATTACAGTAGCCATATAGTGCAATCACACACTTTTTTTATCACACAAAGCAAAAATATTTCTAAAAAAATGCAAACATCAATCACAAAACTTTTTAGTTAAAACACCTCAGTTTTTGTTTTAAGAAATAAGCGCATTTTAGATGCTTTTGCATTCAGAAATGCTAAATTTTTGAAATATTTTTTAAATCCAGCTTTTTACGTTTTAATTTTTTGGGCATTTAATTAAATAATATGCATTTTTATATTTTTCAAACCAATATCTTGATTTGGGATTATGTTTTGCACTTCATGAAATGTTTTGGAGTTTTCAGATTTTTGACATTTTGTGAAAAATTTGACGATTTTTGAATTGTTTTTACCTTTTGGTGCTTTTTTTAGCAAATTTTAAATTGTTTATTAAGCTGCATGGAGAAATTTTTGCAATCCAAGAAACATTTTTGTTCCTGTTGTAGAATTTTTTTGGTAACTTTTGTTGATTTTAATGGTGGTTTTTCATAATTTTGAAAGATTTGGGGGTTTACATTATTTTTGCATTGTATAAATTACTTTTGTCTTTCAAAGATTTTTTTTAATTGATAAACTTTCTGTCAGTGGAAAATTTATGGGTTTTTTTTGTGGTCATTAATATTTTTTTGCAGCTGACCTTTTGGGGCCACTGTAGTGAAATAGTTGTTGGGCTCCTTGTGAAACCCGGGAGTTGCTGGTCCACTTTGTCACAGCTCTCGTCTTCAGTCCTTATCTCTGAAACACCAGAGATAAGGAGCACAGATCAGGACTTCTGTGAGGTGGACGACTTTGAAGTGAGCGCAGAAACGTCTGTTTCTGTTTTAAAAAAAGTGAGCTCTTTTAAACGGGGTCATCGGGGTCAGGAGTCAGAAAAAGTTCTAACATCAGTCTTCAAAGCCGGCAGGTTCCATCGGACAAAAACAAATTTACCTCAAAGAGGTCAACGAGCGCTGAGGGTTAAATTAATTTTCTTTTGATTCATCCGAACATTTAATCAACAAAAGCTTCAAAATCAGAAAACTGACAGTCGGTCAGAGGTGGACGAAGAACTACTGCGAGTTTAAATTTGAGTTTCTGTGAGATCAAGTTTCTAGTTTTAGAATAAAGAAGAAAAACGTGTGTTTGTAAAATCTCAGATTCTAAAAACTGTCAGGTGATGAAGCTGATGATGATGACGGTGACGATGATGATGATGGTGTGAACAGAATCTGGAGCGGAGAGGTGAACGTTAGAGAAATCTTTCCTTGTTTTTATTTATCACACATTTAGAAAATGAACCACACTATACAAATGTCCACCGTTCAGTAATGAAACAGGCCTCCTGCACGAACCCGACCGACCTCAAACACAAACTGAGACCACTTCAGCGGGTGGGGGTGGTCACAGCGGCTCCACACTCACCACCTTCCTCCTCTTCCTCCTCCTCTTCCTCAGTCGCAGACTTTAAATTACAGGAGCGGCTTTGATTCGTGTCGTACGGTGGACTGCGTCGGCTGCCCAGTGACTCGACTTTATTTTAATCTTTTCTTTTCCGTGGTCACCGCGGTGCAGGGAGGCAGTAGCATGCAGAAACCTTTGGATGCGGCTCTCCTCTGATTGGCTGAAGGCTAATTCATTACGCTATGTAGAGAAGGGAGAAGGGTTTGTTTTTTTCCTCTTAGAGTCCGTGGTTGGTATTTACAAATGACAACAAGGAAGTGTGAGTGTGTGTCTGTGTGTGAGTGTGTGTAAGTGTGTGTGTGTGTTTGAGTCCTACAGATGAGACAAGACAGGCGAGCGTGTAGACGGGGTTTCCCAGTCTCATCAGGAGGGGCGTTGGTCTTCTTCATGGCTGAAGGGAGAGTAAAAAGTTCACCCCCACTCCTCCCCCTCAGGGTTTGTCATGACAGAGGGAGGTCACATGATCGGCGACAGACTCACAACACGGCCGCCGCTCGGAGGATCCTCACTTTATTACTCAGACATAAAATTTAAAAAAAATGAAGAAGAGAACAAATAAAAATAAAACTGAGGAGAGCCGGCGGGTCAGAGGGAGGGCGGGCGGGCGGGCGGGCGGGCGGGCGGGCGGCGCTCAGGCCAGGTAGCTGTACGTGTCCTTCTCGCCGTCCACTCGCTCCAGGTACTCCTTCTCTATCAGGATGTCGATGCATTTCTGTCCACAAGGGGGAGACAAAACACACACATTAAAACATCCTCTCAGTTAAAGACTCAGAGCTCATCTCCTGCTTCAGATCTTTCAAACATTTTTCACTCTCCTGGGATTTTTCTGGCCTGAATGTCGGATTCTTGAGCGAAAGATGCAAAATTTGATGCTTTCGTCTGAATTTTTGCTGAGGTCAGGAGTCGTTCCTTTAACTTTCAACATGTAAATAATGAGACGTATCGAGGAGCCGGGTTTTTAGAGCCAGACTCTGGTGTTTGGGGGCATAAAGAGGTATGAAACTCCTTCAGCTCTCACCTTGATGACGGGGACTCTGGGTTTGAACCGAGACGACAGCTGGTTCAGGACTTCAGCCAGGAGCTGCTGGTGCTTCAGGACCTTCCTCATCTTCATGATCCTCACGATCGCAGCCTGAAAGACACGTTTCAGTAAATAATCCTGAAGGAAATTCAGACGTCCAGTAGATTAAAAGACCCAAAACACGACGATGACGACGATCTAGGGAGATTTTTTCCTCCTCTCTTTGTGAGCTCAAACATCCCTGGGAAATGTTCCCCATGTGAGGATGTTTTTATGGCAGGATCTGGATCTGGATTGTTTCTAATCTCACGCTGTAGCGGAGCGTTCTGTCACCTGAATGAGGAGCTTTCGATCCTCCTCGATGTTCTTGTGAGTCGTCTCCTGCTCCTGTTTCTGCTCCGTCTTCATCGGGACGTTGATGTTCACCCTCAGTTTTTTACTGCGGAGGAGAAGAAGAAGTTTAAAAACGTAAACGCGGGAAAGTTTCAGCACCGTGTGTGATGGAGGGAAAAAAAACAGACGATTCTCACTTTTTGTATCCGAGGAAAAGTTTGATGACGGTGTCGGGTTTGAACTCCACCTCGTCCACGTTGGCGTTCTCGTCCTCCATCACCTGACGGACAGAGAGAAAGAGAGAGAGAGAGAGAGAGAGAGAGAGCGGTGTGAGGGATAGAAGCAGGGATCTAAACACACTTTGAGAAAGGCATGTGGCGCCCTCTGGTGTTCGTGAAAAGAATCACGGGTGCATTTCAGGAAAGTTTTAAGTTTCCTCCAGAATCAAAAACAAGTTTCTGAACAGAGAAAAGTTTCAGCTTTGAGTCTCTCTGAGGTCACGTCTGTAAAAGTTTAATTCTGAGGAGGAAAAACTTTATTTCAGTCTCGTTTTTAAGAGACAAACAGAGACAAACAAGAGCTCTGAAAGTTCTTTTCTGAGGAGTGTTCGACTCACCAGCAGCTTCGACTTTAACAAAATCTGCAGAACTTGAACCAAAATGTCCTGAAAGAGAAGAAAAATCATCATTTGGAGGAGAAATGGAAGAGATGGCGCGTTTGTGTGTATGTGTGTGTGTGTGTGTGTGTGTGTGTGGAGGAGGGGACGTCTGAGCGAGCGTACAGTTTTGATCTGTGTGCTGTCAGTCAGCTGCTGCACCGTGTAGCTGTCCTCTGTGTTGTACTGCAGCAGGATGGCCATCTGGAAGGTGGAGGCCTGCAGTGTGTACCTAAACAAACACACACACACACACACACAGAACACACACAAGGACAGATTCAGTGAGAAATGGAGGTACGTGTGGCAGATGCTCTGATCATCGAACCCTCAGAGGAAGCGTGTGACATGTGACATGTGTGTGAGGTGTGTGTGACGTGTGTGTGACGTGTGTACCTGTTCTTGAAGCAGTTGGTGACCAGCTCTCCTTTGGACAGGTGATAGAGCCAGGTCAGCTTCCTGCCGCTGTGTCTGCTGGCGTAAAACGCCGTGAAGCGCTGATAGCTCCTCTCCAGCTGCAGAACAGAGAGAGAGAGAGAGAGAGAGAGACACACACACACAGAGGGAGAGAGAGAGACACACACACAGAGGGAGAGAGAGAGACACACACACAGAGGGAGAGAGAGAAGAGATGTGAAACTACAGGAACTGAGTGTTTTAGAGCTGCTGCTCAGTCGTCTCCAGTTGCTCATCATCAGCTCTCAGGAGACTAAACCCTGAGACTCAGACCTCCAGAGGAACCTGGTCTGCAGCCGCCCCCCCAACAAACAAGGACCAGTTTTTATTTCCACTGCAGCAGGAATAAAATCCTGGCAGCTTCAGAGACACTTTTCTTTTCTCAGGTCTGAACCTGGAGACAGACAGGAGGTTGTGTGTGTGTGTGTGTGTGTGTGTGTGTGTGTGTGACTGACCTCGGAGGGCAGAGCGAAGGTGCAGGACTGCTGGAAAGGCCAGGACCCGGAGCTGAGGACCTGGATACTGAAGTCCACTGAGAGGAGCAGAGATCAAAGGATCAGTTTGAATGAAGACGCTTCAGATCTGTGATGGTTAACGTGTGTTAACGTCTGTAAGGTGTGTGTGTGTGAGTGTGTGAGTGTGTGTGAACTCACAGTCCAGAGGCTCGGAGTTGGTCAGGTGTTTCTTGAACTGCTCGTTCAGGTCTTTACTGACCCCGATGTCCTGGAACATCCGCTGCAGTTTGGACGTGTACTCGAAGCCGCACGCTTGCTGCAGGAGACAAACAGAGCCGGTCTGAGGCCTGGAGACTTCTGGGTAACAGAGTTCAGAGTTCGGGGGGCAGGTGTGGCTCTCACCTTGAGTTTGGAGATCATGCTGGCCTCGGCGTCGTCGCTGGCGCTGTTCTGATGGACCAGACGCTTAGCGAGCATCTTAGCGTAAAACTTCTGGAAGACGTCTTTGTCCTCGATGTATTTGAAGACGACCATCTGGACGAGAGACGACAGAAATGAAGCCTCGAATTCCAAAACAAGAACTTTAGAGTCAGAGGATCCAAAACCTGAAATAAAACTACAGCTGCGAGCTGCGAGCTCTCGACCCTGAGCAGCAGCCCTCTTTCAGGTTAATGCAAACACACTCTGTGTGTGTGTGTGTGTGTGTGTGTGTGTGTGTCAGAGAGACTCACCACTTGGTTGAGTGTGTCCTCCAGTTCTGCCTCCTCTGGGTTTTTGGAGCTGGAGAGAAAAACAGAGAGTTCAGTTATTACCGTAATGACCTGAATATTCTCCCAACTTTATGACTTTATTCTCTTAAACTTCTGACCTAATTGTCATAAATCATTTCAGAGCTGATCTCTTCTTTAGTTTTTGTTTTATTTCTTCCTCTAGCTCTGACAAACAGCAGGTTTATTTTCCTCGGATGAAGTGAAGACGGCAGCGTTTCATAAAAACCGAGCGTAGGATCGCTCCCCTCTTATCTGGAAGATTCCAGCGTTTAAACTGGAATCATTTCATTTGAGTCTGGACTGAATCATGAACATCATAACTTTTATCACTGCTGCTCTAAACATCTTTTTATTTTCATTTTATTTCCTGGTGCAGAGTTTGGTTTCATTCTTTTATTTGACTGATTTTATGGTCGTGTGGTTCAGTTTGTTCCTTCAGGGACGTTTCTCTGACAGGAGGAGGTGAAAAAAAACAAGACCAGAAGAGTCTGAGGATAAATGAAGGATAAAACATGTTAAAGGCTCAAAGAGAGGAGGAGAGAGGAAAGGAGAGAGTCGGTGTGTGTGTCTCGTACCTCTTCTTCAGTAAAGAGTCACAGTATCTGGCGAGCAGCTCTGGAGATTTGCTGGACGACTGAGCCATCCTGGTGACGGCGTTGTTGTTGATGAATCGACCACACGCCTGTTTGAAGAAAAAACAGACGTGAAGTGTGAGAACGTTTCGTCTCCTGGAGGATGTTTGGATTCTTCCCGGCGCCGTGGTTACTGACCTTATCCAGCGCCGCCACGAAGCCGGCGTCGTTGTTGAAGGCAGACATGACCAAGGCGTTGTACTTCTTGTGGACGTCGAGGGTGGTCTGGACGTACACTTTGGGGTCCTGGAGGAAACACGTCAGTCAGTGATTTTTTAAAATCTGATCCTCAATAAAAACCTCGGCTGAGGTGAAGAAAGACTTCAGGCTGGATCGTGGTCGTTCGAGAGGAACGGGAGGATTTTATACTTTTTAAAACTCCGCTACGTCGACAACAGAGCAGAAGAAGAAGAAGTCTGTTTGCAACTTTTGTTTATTTTGCTAATTTCTCGTCTCTGCCGAGTTCGGCCGAAATTTCACACCAGGAGTTTTTCATCACTCGGTTTTCACGCTGATCTCTAAGTGATGAATCATAAGAACACAACACGAGGAGCTCCTCTTTGTCTGTGTGTCGAAGAGGCGACGAGGACGCTAAAGTGACATCATCGTATCGAGCATAAACCAGGCTCGAGTATCAGTGAGGAGAAACTTCTTACGTTGAGCGCCGCCTCTCCGCACTTCTCGATGGCAGCCAGGCCCTGGTTGTGGATGTGAGTCTCTAGAAGTTTCTTCAGCTCACCCAGACCGTCTGTGATCCGTGACACCAGGTTGTACATCCGGCCTAGATCTGAGAGAGAGAGAGAGAGAGAGAGAGAGAGAGAGAGAGAGAGAGAGAGAGAGAGAGAGTTAGGAGGACAAACAGACGTGACGTGGAGCCAAATCATCATCATTTCATCCTTTATCTTTTCTTCACATTGTTTTTGATTTTACACCTGAAGCACAAAGACGTCCAGGAGGAGGAGGAGGAGGAGGAGGAGGAGGAGGAGGAGGCGTCATTTCTGAATTTTAACCTGAAGTTTGTTTTAACCCTTTCAGCAGATCTAAAGCAGCTGAAACGTGTGTGAGAACGAAGCCCTCCAGTGAGGCAGAGATCTGAGGCTCACCTTCGTTCTTGTCGGCGTCCAGAAGGTTCTGGAACTCGGTGTGGAAGATCTCCAGGTGTTTCTCGATGAGGACCTGCTCACACTTCCTGGCCAGCTCGTCCTGAGTGGACTCGTGGAGGTAAACCTGCACGCGCCGCTGCTCCTCCAGCAGACGAGCCTCCGCCTGAGCAGAAACACAAACAGCCAGCTTCAGATCCAAAGTCACAGAAAGAGGAGGAAACGGGTCGGTTTGGAGAGAGGGGGCGGCCGACCTTCTTCATGTACTCGGTGACGGGGTTCTGCTGCAGGAACTCTGTGCTCTCACGCGTGTAGAAACGTTCTGTGTCAGTGAGGAACTGACATTCAAAGTACTCTTTGTACACGGACAGCGTGGGGCCTTTGGCGAAGGCGTCCTCCTCGTTTAGACCCAGCTCGACTGGAGAGAGAGAGAGAGAGTGAGAGTGTTAGGGAGCATAAAGCACGGCTGTTACTCGGCGTTCTTCCTCTTGTAACGTTCACACTCAACAGGAGGGAAGTATTTTCCTACCGTAGGACTGAACCACCCCGCTGATCAGTCTGGTGTTGATGGTTTCGCCGTTTCTCTCTCTCTCTATCAGCTTCAGCACGGCGTTTGTTACCTGACAAACAAACGTGTGTTTAGTGAAGGCTCGTGTTTGTCTGATGACTTAACGTGACGTCGTTCTATGAAGGATTTCTTTAAGCACTCGGCTGCTCGACGTCTTTATTCCTCCTCAAGAAAAAGAAAACAAACGCACCTGTTTGTTGAGGGGTCGGAATAAACACTCCCTCCAGGTCACGAGTGCCAGCTGGGAGGAAACGGAGGTGTGAGAGAGAGGGGGAGGGGAGAGGGTTAACAAAAGGTCCAGACTTCAGGCTTCATGTCTGTGACTCAGAGACTCTTAAAGTCACAGACGCTCATCTTTGAGATCATCTCTGCTGAAAACGTCACATTTTAAACGAGAAGTTTCGCAGGAAAACCAACAGGAAACGCTGCCGCGCTCATACGTACCGAGTAGATCTCATAGATTCCTTTGCGTCCCTCGTCACACTCCCGTCTGACCCAGTGGCGGTTGAGGTAGGCGCAGATCCCGTTGAGGACCTTACTAGAAAAACGATAATCCTCCCACTGCTGGGTGTAAAACTTCAACACACACTCGTCCATCAGATCCTCGCCATCCTGGGAGACGGATCCAGACGGAGGAGAGAGAGAGATAGATGAGTGAATAAGTCTGTTTCCTGTCATGAGAGGAGAGTGTTCACTCGCTCGCTCGCTCACTCACCTTGAGCAGGCTGGTCAGGTAGTTCTTCAGGAACTCTTTGAGGCGCTTGTAGAGCTCCAGGCCTACAAACTGCGCCCCGCCTGGAGTGGTGGACTTTTTGGAGGGCTTGGCTGGAGGCACGGAGCCCCTGCCCTGGCTGGACTGATGGACGCTGGTACAATAGTTATATACATGTCTGAGGGGGGAGGGGTTAAGGATGGAGCACAGGGAGGCTGAACATCATCACACAACATCTGACGCTAGTCCACTTCCTGTTCCGATGCTGAAACAGGAAGTGGATGTTTACGCTCAGAGAAACTCGTCCTCACAGCGTTTAATGGAGGGAAAGGTTTGTTTTGCAGCCTGAGGGCCGGGTGGGACTTTGCTGTAACTCATTGACTCGGCAAACAGCAATAAAACAGGTTTTAGTTTCAGACAGGAGGAAGCAGCAGGAAGGAGTATCAACACAGCCGGACCAACAACGAGCGATTTACAACTTTCACAAACTATCTGTAAAAGAAGAAGAAAAAAGAGAGATGTTTGATTTAAACTTATCGAGCAGGAAGGCTGTCGGATGCTTCACCTGCTTTCTGCTTCCTGATTAAAATATTTGGGGATATTTATTTTTAATCACCTGAAAACGTGTAAAATTAGCGTCAAAGTTTCCAGATTTATCCTCTTCCTGTTTATTTTCTGCAGCTCGTTTCTGATTGGCCCTCAGTTTGGTGCGTAAACATTAAAATAAGAAGCGTTCAGCAGGGGCTCTGCCCTCAGCTCGCTCAGGATACGTGTAGAGTTCCATGTAGCGTGACTTGGCCATGCTTTGCCGTGTGTACACCTGCTGGATGCCAGCCCGCAGGTCGTCCCATATCTGGTCCAGGCCTATCTGTTTCAGTCCGTGGGGGTTCTGGGTCCTGTTTGACGACATGGTGAAGCCCCTCGTCCTCTCTCCTCTCCCTCACGAGCGCTGCCCTCGCCTGTCCTGCTCCGGTGGGCGCTGTCCCCCGCCTCTCCTCTCCTCTCCTCTCCTCTCCTCGGTTGGTTTCGGGTCCTGGCTGGCTCTGCTCTCAGAGTGCGAGGTCCATCTGGTGGCGGCTGGTGGTGGTGCTTCGGTAAGCTGGTTAATGAGTTGTGAGGCGGGATGCAGTCCCACTCTGCACGCCTGGGTGGCGCTGTCAGCCACTCCTCCACCTAAGAGCTGTGGAACTCCTCACCAGATGACCTTCAGAGGGAGAAAGAGATTTTGATTAGCGATCGTAGCGGTTTCATTTCAACAAGAGGCGTCTCTGATTCCTCCATCCTGCGTTAGTCGCCGTCGGTCGGGGAGGTGATATGGATTTATCTGCTGACACCTGGCTGTGATCCCTGCAGACACGCTGCTGACAGAGCCTGACGTCACTCGGATAATAACAGATTAGTCCACTTTGATGCCTCTCTGGTTTCCTTCACTCCAGTAAAGACTCTGACCCGGCTCCTGACTGCTACACTCCAGCTCCGCTCCAAAACTCAAACACAGACGTTTGACTGTTGAATAAAGGACGCTCAGCAATTATTAGCAGCTTTCAAAGGAAGTGAACGATGTTAGCTCTTCAGTTTGGAGAGCAGCCTGTCATTTAACACACTGTGAAGGAGCTGGGCTTCAAAAATCAACCATGATTGAATCAAGTTTTTCTCCATAGACGACCGGAGCTGAGTGCAGAGGAAGTGAAAGCTTTGTTTGTTGCTGCGGCGCTCCGATCACACAAGCTGCTCTCTGTTTGAAGGTTCAGTATGCTAAACAAAAACATCACGCAAAGCTAATAAAGCGCTGAATGCTAACTCGTTCAGGCTGCAGCACGCTTCAAAACAGTCCTATAACTTCTTAACTCTTAGTAACTTTTCTTGTTGCTAGGCGACGCTCGTTACAGCTCTCTCTCTCCACTCATGTTTTTTTAAGCTCTTTTGAATTTGGAGCCTGTCGTCACTTTTATGGCTCATTTGTTGGCCATGGACACCAAACTGGTAACGTTAGCGGTGCTGTTTATGTAACCGTGGTCGCATTGTTTACACACGAGATCAGCTGTTAGCAGCCTGTAGCATGCTAATGCTAACTGTGGTGTGAGCTAAGAAGAGACGACTCTTCCAGTCATCGTTTAGTGTGATGTGAGATATAGCTCCAATAAGATGGACGAGCTAGCCTCGCTAACCCAACACCAGAGGGGAAACCAGTGAAGTAGCATCATGCTATTCACAGAGACATGGCTAACGGAGCTAATTACACTGGAATTACCTTAATGCTGCCTGTCTGTGCACATTTCACTCTTGTCTTCAGTTCTTTACATATTTCTTGTGGTTAAAAAGTCCGGTGCAGATTTTTTCTTTACATTATTTAAATTATTGTACCTGATTTTTTCTTATTGTATGTTTTTCACTTCACACTTTCTTCTTTGCTGCTGTAACTCTGTAAATTTTCCCGTTGTGAGATAAATGAAGTATTTTATCTTAACAGTCACATAACTTCTTATCTTTAGTCTATCGCGTTCAGTCTCAGGTCAGGTCAGGACCGCGACACCTTCACAGGTCTGAATCCAGCTGCTTTGGCGGTGACACTGATCCGTCCTCATCATCAGAGCTGATAGACGGACCTGCAGCTGTAATTTCATCCCCACTAGAAAGGACGAGAAGAAGCGGTAAACGAAGGCCGGAGTCTGCAGTGTCGACGTCTCTCAGGTTACAGAGAGGGACACGGAGATACAGATGAAAACGTCTATTTATTTTTGAAGAAGTTTCCCCAAAAACTTTTTTCATGCTGTCAAAGTTTCTATTTTCCTCCAGGTCTGGACCTCACAGAGCTTTCTCAGGTTTGATACAAGTTTTTTTTATTGAATGTCAAAAAAGGGAACAGCTTTCAGATCCATAAAAATATTCAATCTAAAAAAGAGAATGTCCTCTATTCCAGGATGTTTTTTCTCAGGATAAACCGAAGTCGAGACTCTTAAAAAGCAAAAATTTTGGACTTTCTGGTTCAAAACAAAACAGAAAATCGACTCAAATTTACCAGAAACATGTTTTAAACTTTCAAGGAGGGAAATCTGTGATTCTGAAGTGAAATACGCTTCGATTATGACACACATGAAAAAGATCAACATTCTTTTCACTCATGTGACTCAGATGTTGCCATGAAAACATTTCAAAAACGCCTGACACAGATTTAGAGGAAACGTTTAGATCGTGAGGAGCGGATGTTAAAAAACAAAGAGGTTCAAGGTTTGAAATGTGAGTGAGAATCATCATTTCCTGCAGCGTCTCCACAACAATAAGATCTGACACCTCCAGCTCCAGGCCATCATTATTATTCAGACTGCTCTGCGTGAAAACAGAAAATGGAAGAAAGACGAAGTGTTGATTAAAGTAACGAGACACAAATGAATATTTAAGAGCTTATATTGAGACTGGAGTCAGGCAGGTATCAAACCAAGATAAAGAAGTGTTGTTATAACACAGCGTGAAACATGACAGCAGGATCACAGAGAGAGAGAGAGAGAGAGAGAGAGAGAGAGAGAGAGAGAGAGAGAGAGATGGAGAGAGAGGAAGAAAAAAGAGAGAAAGAAAGAAAGAAAGAAAGAAAGAAAGAAAGAAAGAAAGAAAGAAAGAAAGAAAGAGAAAGAAAAAAGAGAAAGAAAGAAAGAAAGAAAGAGAAAGAAAAAAGAGAGAAAGAAAGAAAGAAAGAAAGAAACAAAGAGAGAAAGAAAAAAGAGAGAGAGAAAAAAAGAGAGAAAGAAATAAAGAGAGAAAGAAAGAAAGAAAGAGAAAGAAGAAAGAGAGAAGGAAAAAAGAGAGAGAGAGAAAGAAAAAAGAGAGAAAGAAAAAAGAGAGAAAGAAAGAAAGAAAGAAAGAAAGAAAGAAAGAAAGAAAGAAAGAAAGAAAGAGAGAAAGAAAAAAGAGAGAAAGAAAGAAAGAAAGAAAGAAAGAAAGAAAGAAAGAGAGAGAGAGAAAGAAAAAAGAGAGAAAGAAAGAAAGAAAGAAAGAAAGAAAGAAAGAAAGAGAGAGAGAGAAAGAAAAAAGAGAGAAAGAAAAAAGAGAGAAAGAGAGAAAGAAAAAATAGAGAAAGAAAAAAGAGAAAGAAAGAGAGAAAGAAAAAAGAGAGAAAGAAAAAAGAGAGAAAGAAAGAAAGAAAGAAAGAAAGAAAGAAAGAAAGAAAGAAAGAAAGAAAGAAAGAAGGATCCTTGTAGAGTGAGAGAGTCAGGGACTGTAGGGAGGCTGAGCGGGCAGAAACTGCTGTGTACATGTAGGCAGCGCTGCTATATTTAGAAGGAGCAGGCATGCAGCGCTGCCCGTCTCTGGCCGTTCACAGCTATTAGGGCCAGAGACTCAGGACGTGACCCAAGAGCAACACTGAGCTGGAGTGGAAGAAGGGAGGAAGCTGATTGACCCGCTTCCTGTCCCAGCCATGAGTGAACACCTGACGTCTGAGCGGCGACGGCCACACGGCTTTCGAAGACGTGGGAGAAAACGCAACCCTGAAGTTTGCTTCTGTTGACATAAGAGGACATGTGGGTGTTTGAGGAAGGTTGCTCATGCTCCTTTTTTATCCTGCGAAGTATATTTAGATATTGATTTAGAATATAAACAGGAAGACGTATCTGAAAGCTGATAATTTCACCGTTATTCAACTTTACAGAGAACTCTGAGCACAGAAACAGACGTTTCTTTAATCTACTAAAACAAAAAACCTGAGAGCCAACAATCAAAAGTCATCTGAAATCCTTCCTTTGTACTGAAAATAAACAGAAAAGTAGCTGTTATAACAAATCCACACATCAGTTAATCCCTGAAGAGCTGGTTTAGTGAAAACACTTATTCTCAGAGATTTAAGACAAAGAAAACTCATTTTGATTCGTCTTTTTAGGACTTAACTGTAAATATCTTTTGTTTTTATACTTGATAATCATGTAAATTAATCTCATTTTACACTGAAAGGTGTTGACTTGTCACGGGCTCTAAACCTTAACGTGACTTTTTCAAAAGCACCACCAGGTGAAACCAGTAAATGTTTGAGACTTCAAAGAGGAAACGGGACTCAAGTAATAAAGGAGAATAAAAGTAAGAGGCCAGCAAAATAAAGAGCACCTGTTCCAGCTGAAGACTTGTGCAGCACAGTTTCTTAAAATCCATCTCAGAGACGACGGCACATCCTCGACTTCAAGTCCTCAAAGCAAGAAGATCACAAGATGAACAGAGACGGATGAAAACACCGTGACCCAGCATCCAGCTGAACTCAGCCCTCATCAGTCACTGAAATCTGTCGTCCACTCCACACCCAGCCCCCCCCTCCCCCTCTCCTCCCCCTCAAACTGACCACAGCACTGCAGCTGCAGGCTGCCACCACTCCATTAAAACCATAATAAACTGCCTCCCAGCCGAACAGCGTTTAGGGTAATCAGGACGCTAAACGGAGGCTAAAGGCTAATTGATTTTTGAGTCGATATCAGAGCGAAGCTGGATTCCTAAACGGGATAAAAACGGGTGCTTCTTTGTGCTCGCAGTGACTCGACATGTTTGCACCAGTTTGACTTCAGAGGAAACAGAAAGCCTTTTCATATTCCCCCGGCAGGATTAAGAAAAACAAACGCTTTGTCCACCAACAAGCAGAGAGTCACGAGGAGGGAAAACTCTTCGGTTCTGACCAAAGTTAATAAAGTTTAGAGCTGCAACTAACGATTAACTTCATGATCACTTAATCTATCCAGTACTCATCTGGTCCATAAAACATCAGAAAATGGTGAAAAATGTTTCTCTGAGTCAATGATGACATCATCAAATGTTTTATTTTATCAACAAACCAAAAATATTCAGGAGCAAAGAAAGCAGAAAACAGAGAATTGGACATCTTCTCTAAAATAATTACTTAAACCAATTAATCGATTATCAGAAAAGTTAACGATTAATTTAGTAATCCATTAATCATTATTGATTAACTGACTCAGCTCTAATATAGTTTCAGTTACAATCTTTGGTTTTTACTTCGTTTTAACTTTTTGTTTTCAATTTCAGATTATTGTTCATGAATATTTGAATATTTGGTTTTCTAGTTTAGTTTATATTGTTTAAAAATGCTTTGTTTTAGCTCGGTGTTTAGTAAGGTTGCAACTAACAATTATTTTCATAAACGATTAACCTATCGATTATTCTCTCGATCAATCGAGTAGTTGTTTGGTCCGTTAAATGTCCGAAAATGGTTAAAAAATGTCGATGTTTCTTGAGTCCATTGATGACATCATCAAATGTCTCTAAATGTATCTAACTGAAATGAGAGAATCTGGACTTCTTTTTCTTAAATAATTACTTAAACCGATTAACCGATTATCAAAATAGTTGATGATTAATTTAGTAATGGATTAATAATCAATTATTCGATTAGTTGTTGCAGCTCTAGTGTTTAGGACAGTTGTGAGATTCAAAAATGCCAGAAAAAGCACTGAAAAAATGAAAACATCTCACACTTTTTAAAATGAATCGACCTCAGACGGATGAAAATGTGTCGTCATCCTGTTGGACGCCAGGCGAATGGTTAATTAAAAAAGTGAGTATGTGATGGACCCTTGGCTTTGCTATCAGCCACCACTGATCTGGTTCCTGTATTAATGTCACATGACTTGGTGCATGCACATGGGTGATGTAAACAGAGGAGCACACGAAGCAGTTGGTATCAGATGCTGTTTGAGTCTTTATCAGACTGACACCTGATAGCAGGACTGGATCAGAGATTCTGATCCAAACTGAGAATCTTTTAAAAACTATTTATGCAGCATAAAAAAACTATTTTTATGCTGTTTGAGTCTTTATCAGACTGACACCTGATAGCAGGACTGGATCAGAGATTCTGATCCAAACTGAGAATCTTTTAAAAACTATAATTCTTCTCCATTAAGCTTAAAAACGAGCTGATTTGAAACCAAACGCTCGGGTGGTTTCCACAAACAGTAAAGCGGTCGAGAGTCGCAGCTCTCGGCTGGCTGGAGGGCTGACAGTCCGGAGCAGGAACCGGTCTGTTAGCATCCAGCCCATTCAGCTCCTCTTCAGCGGATCCTCGCTTAACTCAGACAGGAAGGCCCTACCTGAGGTGCTCCTGCAGTTGCCATAGCAACTGAGGCAGACAATACCTCCGAGGGGCCATTTGACTGTGGAAGGTAGTCTATTCACTGCTGGTGAAGAAAGGTGCCCTTCACGGCCGCTCTGGGTTCAGGTTTCATGTTCCCACAGCAGCAGGTATCAGGTCTGTGCCCCTGTACAGTATCTGACCCACAATCAGATCCTCCTCCTCCTGAGTGGACCAGGACTGACAGGAAGTGGACCGCTTGTCGCGCGGCATTCGGTGTCTCCACAGTTTGTTGTGAAACGGGAATCCCACGCCGGGCTGTCGAAAGCAGCGCCGGGGCATGTTCCTCCTTCACAGCAAAGGTCAAAGGTCGCGACTCTTTCAGGGAACAGCACGCTGTGTGTGTGCTCAGGTGACAACATCTCAACAGTCAACAAGTGATGTCCACAGAGGATTTCTCAACCTGTGAGCTCTTAAATTCAGTTAAATTCAGCTTAAAAGAACATTTTAATACTTTATCCTTCATCCTGCTACAAAACAGAGGAAGACTCCACTGAGCGACACTTTATAACAGCTTCTCTCCGTCCATACCTCACAACTACAAACACTACCTTTACTTTATTTAACTAAAGAGTGACGACGGATGGTAACAGAGTTTCTATGATCGACTGAAACTCCTCATTCTAGACTTTGTTGGAGGTTTTCCTGCAGGACAGGGGCTTAAATCTTTTTTATTTGCTTGACTGAGCTCATATTTTGAATTTTTCCGGCTTATTTCTGCGTTTTTAATCCTACAATAAGTGTATTGTTGTGATTTTAACTCTGCACAGCGCTGCAAATTCAACAAACTTGCCTTTCTTTGTAGCTCACGATGGAAGAGAGCTGCGCTGATTTAAAAACAGGAAGTGCTTTATCGTTGAAGTTAACCAATTAAAATTTCAAAATATTTTAATATTTTGTACATAATGTGACCTAAAAACATCACATGCAACATTATTTTTATGGGTTTTTTTGAACCACGACTGGCAGATTAGAGGAAACAAACACACCAACAGGTGCAAAGATGAGTTTTTTAAAACAAGCTGAAGTGAGGCTGACTCAGTTCTTACCCTGCTGACAGCATCAACGAGCCTCCTAAATCCCAGCAGGTTTTCATGTTGGACGTTAAGACGACACGTGTTTAACTTCCAAACAGGCGAGAGGAAGACGACTCGAACAACCAAACGTCCTCCATATTCAGCCGGAGGATTCTACCGTCCTTTACCACATTAAGTCTCCACTCCTGATGTAGTGCAGAGTGTATTTACCACGACTCAGGAACCAGAGTGTGTCCAGAGCGTGTGAGAGATTAGCAGGATGAGACGGATGCAGGGAGTGGTAGAAAGAGAGAGAGAGAGACAGAGAGGAAGAAAGAGAGGAGGAGCGATGGCGGTGGGAAAACAGGCTCAGCCGGGTAAATCTGATTACCGTGGTCACCGTGTGTCCTGGTCAGACTCAACAACCTCATACCCTACATTTAAAACACACACACACACACAAACCACAGAGAGGAACCTGACGGCACTTCTGTTCCCACCGAGTCACACGTCTGACTTCAGAGTTTCGTGTCATTCAGGGACCAAAACAAAAGCACCAGACGCTGAAGGTGAGTCATGAGGAGCGCCGAAGCTGCTGCTGAGTCTGAATCACAGTGACGAGCACTTCTTCAGTACTGACACACATGTGGTAGGGTGTGTGTGTGTGTGTGTGTGTGTGTGAGCAGCGGGGGAAGGAGATTTCATTAACGTAAGCAGCTTTTGATTTCTCCTGCTCTGCTCAGCATTCAGAGGGTCAGACGAGTGAAGACTCTGGACGCACCGTCACTTCACCGCCGCTACAACATCTTTAACACGCTGACCTGCACGGGTCAGACCAGGTAAAGGACGGAAACAAAACATCAACCGAAACAACAGGTCTGTAATTCACATCAGTGACAGAAACCCTCCTGAAGTTGACATCCTGCAGCCAAACACTCACACACACCGACTTAATGTGAAGGGGCTCCTTAACTCGGTGTGTGTGAGCATGTGTGTAACATGTGCTCTGTGTGGTATCAACATAGAGCAGAAAACATCTTCCTCTCACCAAATACGTCACTGAGAGCTGCAGGAAGTGGAATCTATGAATGAAACACGCCGGCGTCATCATAACACTGCCAGGAAGTCACAACGAGGAGCCGGGTACGCCGAACACGACGTGGAGCGCGGAGCGAGGATGTGAGCGCTTCCTTTTGTTGCTTTTTGTCACCGGGCACAGCCTCAGTCTGCAGCTGCTTTATATCCTGCATGCCCAATGATCGTCCTACGTTAGATCTGAATACCAACACACACATTCACACACACACACACACACACACACCCGACAGTCTGCACAGACACATGCAGATCCTCCCACTTTAACAGGTTGATTCTGAGGGGAGAAGGCGAGTCGGCACACGCACGGCTAAACCTCAACGCTCAACGTGTTGAGTTTCAAAGGTCCTGAGCTAAAAACATCAACATTTAACAGCAAATTTAGTGATAAATATCTGCTACAAACTTTAACCACAATAAAAAATATCTTTGTTTACTGTTTCTGCCAAAATTGAACTCTTTAACAGGACTTAACTGTGGCAGTGGACGTCTGTGTTGAGGTGAAGGTATGTGTCATTAATGTTAAACAGAATAAGAATATTACAGGATCAGAGAAGAGTTTGACTGGTTTAAAGTCAGGGTTGGTGATCAGACTTTTTGTCATCCTGGTTAAAATGATCTTTATGTCCTGATGTCAATCAATCCAGGATGTGTTCTTAAAACAGAGTGAAAAATATCAGTTGTTTACAGCAAGAGTAAACCTGGAAAAACACCAACCAATCCTAGCGTTTGGCATCCAATTCGTTAAACCAATCAAATCTCGTCCTGCCGCTCTGCCCGCCTCCTGCACGTACATTTCACCAGCGTGCACTCCCCTGATTCAATAACCAAAAGGGATCAAAGTATGACGGAGAACGGTAGAAAAACTACCAATACCCTGATTACTGCTAACGTAGAGCAAACTAAAACGATGAGCTGAGGACCGGTCTGAGTCTGCGGTTTTGAATCAGTCACCATCATATGATCGTAAATCAGCAGCGCTCGTGCATTTGAGCGGGGGCGTAGTTTTGGAGGAGCTACGAGTGTGGGAGGACGGGGGCTAGACGGAGTCCTGAGGAGATGCTACTTTCAAATTCATGCTAGTTTTCCGTGACTACCAACCCTGACTTTAATGAAGAGAAAATAAAACTTTTGACTTTACAAAATGGGTCGATCACACTGTGGCAGTTTGATATGAAGCCCTAGAAGAGCATTATGATTCAACTAATCAGTAGAGCCGGCACACTGCAAAGATGTTCAACTCAAAGACAAAGTCTCACTCTGTTTAATAAAATATATTCACAGTGAAATGCTCAGTAACTCTTGCTGTCATTTTTATAACAGAATCAAGTTCAAGTATTTTTCAAGTATTTTTTTACACACGTGTTCAAATGTTTACTTCAGTCAAACATGAATGAAACATTGATTTTAGAGAGAGGTGGTTAAACTACAACAGTTTGCATGAGTTCTACTCTTGGGTCTCATTTACACAACAACGGTTTTAAGATGAAATCCAAAGGTATTGTTGCGTTTACACAGAAACAGCGTTTTAGCCGACCTAAAATGAAAACTTTTGGAAACACCCTCCAGAGTGGAGTATTTTTTTTTTTTTCAGAAACGTTGCGGCCACCGTTGTCGTTTTCAGTGAAAACGCTGACGTTACGTTCCTCTTTCATTGTGGGAACTTTAAATCGCCATGTGTAAACAGGACAACAACAAAGGTTCAATGAAGGACTACCGTGTTTTGCTGCTGATTCTACCTTTCAACAAAATGTACATCTGCTGAAGCACTTCTGCAATCAGAGCAGGTGCATTCAATACATACGCCAAACTATGAGCTCAGGTTACCAAAAGACTCTACAGTTATAATATCGCCAATTATATTTGCATTTCAGTTCCTCAGCGTTTATGTGTAAACGTAAGACTAAATGTAAATGTAAATGTAAGACTCAGAAAGCAACAGATGTAACTGATATGAACAGTTAGATTCTGAGTGCTGCTTTACCTTTAATCAGTACAAAAGACTGAAACTAAACACGACTTTGTTGTTAAAAATAGTGTTCACTGATTCAGTAATTGACCAAAATCCATTTGTCAATGAAAAATGTATCTCCTCCTGCAAATATTGACATGCAATTAAAATTACATTACAAAGCCTCTAATTATATTTAAATTTTAATCAAGACACTTTATACGTTTTCTGTACTTTATCCGATTTATTTCCAATTATATATTTATTCTAAAGAATATTTAATGTTTGTTTTCATGTGAGAAAGTTGCTTTTTGTATGAAATGTGCTCTCTATATATAAATTACGTTGCTTGCCTTAATCATCTCATTCAGACCAGATCCAAAACTAGGCAACCCAATCCACTCCGATTACAGATCCCCTTTCTGATAACCTAAATCTGAGGATGATCTTCACTCTAGGAGCTGAGCGTTAATGTGTGAAATTACTCAGGTGTTTTCAAGGTATTCCAGGGGTCTGGCAGTCCTCCTGTGTCAGGTTAAAATCACTATCCTTCACTCCAGCAGCACAGGGCCGATATGTTCACTCCAGTCACGAGCAAGAGCAGCTCCAGCTGAATCAGGACCCTGAACTCATCCAATCAAATATACTGAAGCTGTGTGTTAACTGCTTTTGTCTATACATGTTCAGTTAATCCTAAAGAAGCTGTTAAAGGTGTCAGACTCTGCTACGCAACACTGCTAGCCTCGATTAGCCAGTTAGCTTCGAGGTAACGTTAGCTCGGGGTGAGTAGCTTTAAATCAACATACGGCGTTAGATACGTATTGGGGGTTATTTTAATAAATTTGTAAATATATGAGGAGTTTGTGATTTATTTGAGCAGAAATGTTTCTTGATCGAGGATCCAGAGCAGCTGCCTGTGTTGTTGGTGTAAAATGGCAGCCTAGCTTCTCAATAATGAGTCAGGAAAACAGTCCGCTAGCACTTAGCATTAGCACGCTAGCTTTGGGCTAGATTGATTGTCATGAGAAAATAGCGCCTCCAGCCAAGGTTTACAGCTCTGAGGGGTCGTCTTACCATTTTAAGGCCGCTTCTGTCGCTGTGTAGTCGCAGTGTGTGTGGATTTTGGGGCTCCGAAGCTTCGTCTTTCGTCCCTCGGTGTGTGTGTTTGCTGTCCGTTGCTAACTGCGACCGCTCTGCTTCGTTCGCACAAAGATCAGCTCAACAGCCACCGAATCATGCGGCCTTCGTGGACTGTCGGAAATGTGAGCGTTATAGCAAAAAGTACACAAGTACCAAAAATGTTTGAGGTTAACAGAAACGCTTAGATAAAGAGACCCGTTTCCACAAGGTAAAAAATGGGCTATATGGATTTTATTTTTTTTTATATATATATTTCAGGACAAAAATAGGAAAACTAGTGAAACAAAGAGGTGTAATTATGAGATACTAGATCGAAAGGAGTAAAAGTCCTATGGGAAACCGGGAGGCTTTTCAGGTAAAAGAAACTCGCAAAAAAAGAGAAAAGGTTGGAATAATTATATTAAGCCATAATTTTGAGATACTAATTCAAAATTGTGAGATACTAATTCATACTTATGTGGAAGCCTGTTTCTTCAGATTAAAACAAAAAAAAAACATGAAAAAAAATACAGACGCTTGCCCTAAATAATAATTTAAAAAATGTCCAAATTATGAAACCCTAAATCATAATTTGAGATACTAAATCTAAATTATGAGATACTTAATCCAAATTATGAGATACTTTTTCATAATTATCAGGAAACTATACAACAGAGGTCTGTTTACATTAAGTTAAAAGTGGAAAACTTAGTCACTTAGCTTGGTCAGTCTTACAATATGAAAGGTCCTTTTAGGACAAGTTTCTGTATTTATTACTTTTATTTCGTTTTAAAATTAGGATTTAGGGCATGTCAAGTTTGATATTAAATAGAGACAATGAGATCGTATAAATTTGGATTTTATTCCAAGACCAATTTAAGATTATTTTAGGAAAACTTTGATTCACGTTGTTAACTTCAGACAGCCTCTCATGATGAGTCAAGCAGTTATTTTTTATTTTTCTGACTGATCCATAAAACTAATCAGTCATTTAATGTATTACTGTATCTGATTTACAACCGACAGTATTTTGATGCTTCCCAGAATTCTTGCAAATGAGTAGTAGTTAATCTTCTTTATATGTTGGCCTTAAGAAATTGAAATGGGTCGTTAAAACCTTTTCAGAGTGCTGCAGGTTTTAAAAGGTAAAATATTTCTTTCATGTGATCAAGAAAAATATTAAGGTGTCAAAGATAAAACCTGTATATGAATTAACTCATACACAACAGCAGGAACATTAAATTTAATTATCAGGAATTAACAAAGCTTTCTAACTGACAAAGTTCCCTACAAACTTGGTTTGAGAGATTAAAAAAAAAAAAAAAAAACGGACCGTAATGAAATGTCCGAGTTTGTTAGAAGTCATTGAATGCGTCAACAGCGTCACAGAATGGTGTCTCTTATGGACTACAAACATGGCCACACAAAACAATTGCAGCTGCTTCGACTACAGATATTGCAATATCTCTCACGCATGCGCGTTTGACTGTTTCTGTCACCTAATATGACATTTTTAATTATGCATGCCTGCTCCAGACTCACGAAGCTGACATTTAGCTCACTGTCCTTAAATGCGTGTGTTTAGGTGTTATGCAAAGATTGTCTATGCAACATTAGAGTACACTAAATAAACAGAGGTTTTCCTGCAGCAGAGCAGACCTCATCTCACTGTGGTTGGATCTTTGGTTTCTCATCTCTGACTGTGATTTTAATCGAAGATTGTCTCTATGGAGACTTCAATGTAATCCACAGAGGAGCCTGTTAGCATTTCAAACATCATGCCGTGCGATAATCATCACTATCCCACCCTGTGTGTGTGTGCGCGCGCCTTCTCTGCCTCTGAAACAGGCAGACAACAACGACCTCTGCTGGAGGAAAAGAGAATTACAGGAACAAACCCTGGAGAATAACTGGACTCATATTTACTTCCTGCACATTTAACCTTCCTTTAGCTACAACTATTATCTGTTTAACCCCATTTACAGATGAAAATCCATGAATATCCATGCTGCCAAACAAAACCAGGTAGACACGTGCTGCCTTAAAACATATTGTGACAGGTGTTTAAAGTTTGTCTCATCCATCCATCCATTATTTGTTACATCATTGTCAGCTCGTAAAGAAATGTTGACCTGACACTTCAAAATAAGAGTGAGAAAATCCTTTTATTGTTAAATTGGGTGAATTAACCCTTTAATCTGCATTTTTTTTTTTATATAAGACAATAAATAATTTACAAAAAGAGGAACATAACACATCACAAACTAACAATTATATACAAATATTTCAAAAGAAATCAGCAAACAAACAGAGCTGGATAAGAGTTTTTTTCTGTTTTGTTAAACTTTATGTTTGATGTGTGATTTTTAACTCAGTTTGAAACTACAGACAGGTGAGGTGATGATCAGATTTCCAGGACAGGTGTCGGCCCCATCACCTGTGTCTTCATCTGAAACAACAATAAAAGAAAACACACACTTTATTATTCCAAAGGTAAACACTGATGTGTCACATCATTCATCATTCTTTAAACTCAGATTAATTCCTGAAATCTTCAGATTAAATGTAAATGAGTCAAAAGTTGTCTGACTGGTTTCTGTTTCCTCTTGGCTTTCATCATCTCCTGCTGCTGCTTCGACCGCACTTCCTCCAGACTCATACAGCCGCCTGTTCACACACACACACACACACACACACACACACACACACACACACAGACACACACATCAGATTAAAGGAGAACTCCTCTTTGAGTGATGTAGAAACACTGCTCATATCGTCTCACCAACACTGCTGGGGTCAATGGAGACGTAAGCCATCGCTCTGCTCAGCCGTAGCTCCTCTAAAGCGGCGAGCTCCGCCTCTGCCTCTGCTCAACCAATCACAAACCACAAAAAAAAAAAAAAACCATGAAACACATGCATCATTTTTCATCCACATGTTACAGATGAAGTAAGACCAAGTGGACTCACTCCTCTGGATCTCTCTTCGTTTCTTGGGGTTCGGGGGGATGACGGTGAAAGCTCTGTGGCTGAAACAGAACAACAGGAGCTGCTTAGGTCTCTGTGGTGGATCAGAGAGAACGGCGTCCTCATGAAACGTCCACGCATTGTTAAATCTGAGGCGCTCAAACAAAGCATCTGTTGTTCCTGGAGGCTTACAAAGACATGCAGGTTTGCCAAAGCTCACCTGCAGCTCTGTGGGAGGTAAAGCGTGTGGGATTAATCCAGAGGAGCAGATGGTGAAGGGCAGCAGCAGGATGACTGCCTGACTTTATACAGAGACGATCCTGTGACCTGAACACGGCCCACCAGGAATCGAACGCGAGGATCTGGAAAAAGAGTCTCTGAACAGACTCTGGATGTTTCATGTTTCAGAGACGTCTGCAGGTGGGCCATGAGGAGCACACATTATCTCACCTATTCATGATAAACAGCCCCTCTGCTCACTATAAATTACCCCACCTAACCATGAAACAGTATCCTACCTGTTCACTGAATATACCTGTACACAATGCTCAATCCCACCTGTTAACTATGCATTATTTAACCTGCTCACTGAATATTATCTCATCTCTTCACCATACATTATTCCTGCATGTGCACTGCTCAGTCCAACCTGTTCACTATACATTAGCCTATTGAGTCACTATACATTACCCAGATGTTTATTGAACATCAACTTTTCCCAGAAACCACCTGGCCTCTACGCTAATCTTTATCCTACCTGTTTAAATATTATTCCACTTTTTCACTTTGCATTATTTCACCTGTTCACTATACATTACCCCATTTTTTTTACCTTTTCACTATATATGTCATCCTATGTGTTTACTGTTTATTTCACCTGTTCACTATACATTACCCCACCTTTATATAGTGTACATTTTCCCACCTCTTCACTATACATTATCTCACTAGTTCAAAATGAATTATCCCACCTTTTCCTATACATTGTCCCACTTTTTCACTTTGCATTATTTCACCTGTTCACTATACATTACCCCATTTTTTTTAACCTTTTCACTATATATGTCTTCCTGTGTTTACTGTTTATTTCACCTGTTCACTGTACACTACCCCACCTTTTTACCGAAATTTTTCCATCTTTTCACAATTTATTATTTAATTTTCAACGTACGTTACTTCACCTGCTCACTCCGAAGTTAGAGCATGTCTGTTTTACAGTTTTCCACGTTTCCTGTTTTTGCAGCAGTTTATTATACTTTATGGCTTTTGTTTAGTGTTTATTATCCCACTTGCTAACTAAACATTATTCCAACCATTCATTCAACATTATCCCATCTTAAAAAAAAATAATAATTTGCATCCTATGAATTAACCCAGATGTTCATTAAACATTATTATTTACACCTTCTCTTTAATGTTCCTCAACTGTTTGCCTTACATTTTCTGATCTCTTAATATGTTATTTTCACCTGTTCACTATACATTATCCCACTTGTGTTCTCTACATTGTCTGTTATGTAAATATTCACTGAGGACAATGAAAAAAAGTCAGTCTAAACATTTTATCCACAGAGCCGATCAGTCTTGTTGCTGATGGTCTTTTGTGGGTCATCAAAAAGCAGCTTTATGGTTTAAAGTTGTTTCATAACCAGCTTTAAAAAAAACCCTTACAGGAGCTTTAATGACCTGGATCATGAAGCAGAAACAAGCTGCAGAGTTTGATTTAACATGGACTTGAAGTTTACTTTGACCGGACTCACGCTGGTCTTATCTCACCTTTGAATGGTGTGTTTGGCCTCCCCCCTGAGGCCCCTCTGCTCCCTCGGACACGCGCTCATCTTCTGACATTTTGGGTTCAGGTTGGGACTCCTCGCGGAGCTGGCAACCTTCCGACCGTCCGGCTTATTTCCTGGCGCGTTGGAGCTGGACCTGGCCCTCCTGTCACAGCCCTGTTTGAGGGCTGTGCGCCTCGCCCCGGAGGCCCCCTCCTCGCGCCTGTCCCTCTGCGGACACCTGGGGCAGCTCGACGCGCGGCTTTTACGCACCACAGGTGCTTTGAGTTCACTCTGCGCTCCGGTGACCGCTTTTACCTTCACCGGTTTGGCTCTGTCGACGGTTTTCCTCAAAGACTCCACCGGGGTTTGCTTGATTACTTTGGTGGCGGGCATTTTCATCTCAGAGCGTCTCTTCTTCATCCGGACACGAAGCGGGAAAAAGACTCTTCATCTTTTCTTTCCACTGAAAGACAAAATCATGAAAACTCAAACTTTTCCTCTCAGTGGTGCCGTTGCCATGCAGCAGATTGTACCCTAGCAACTGCCACTCGTCAAATTGACCCAGATATGGGAGGTACTTCCGGTCCGTAGTTTCAAAATAAAAGCTCCTAACAGTAAAGTTTTGGTAAAGCCAGCTGTTGGTGATTGTCAGTGATTTAACTTGTAACGTGAAATATCAGAAAAGAGACTCAGATGACAGAGTGACATTTATGAGGAGAAAACTTTCAGGACAGAAAAGGTCCCGAAACAAACATAAAAAACAACATGAACTTATTATTTTTTTTAAAGCCCCTCTGAGGAACTTTTAGTTTTGCGTTGATTATGGCACCCCCTGTGGACAAATCTCTTGTCCCTTGCTGGATTTGTCCTGCAAATAAACTTCTCTTTACTCATGTTTCTGATTTAAAACACCGCACAGAGCCACCGTGCGTGAGCAGCAGCCCCTCACTCTGCAGCCGCAGCCGGCCGTACGTTCTGAGAAAAGAAGAAGACGTCCACATCCAGATTCAGTCAGACACTTTTTTCAGTCAAACAGTGCAGTGAAAACTTCTGGACATGCTGAATAAATTTATTTAACTTAGAACTTTAAAGCTACTACCCAAAAGATCAGTTTTTATGGAGTCCTGCCCCTGATTTTATCTTTATCATGATCGCTCTGATTTTAAGACCTTTCTGGTTATGGATTTGTCTAAATATGTGTCTGTGGTTTGTTTAACTTGTTTTAATCATGAGTGTGTTTGACTAACATCAGCGTATAGTGACATTAAACAAGTGACGTACGTTGTTTTCATTGTTATATTTACCTTCATCCTCCATCAGCAGCTTTAACGAGCTGTTGGTTTGCTAATTAGCCAATTAAGAAAGACTTTTCCACTTTATTGCTTTCAGATTCTTAATTTTGGAACATTCTGGTTCTCATTTTTCATCTACAGAAGACTAAATACATGAGATTATGTAGAACAAGATGTCCTGTTTACAAAAAGTTTGATGAGACATTTTGTTCAAACTTGTATAGAAATTTTATGATTTTTTTGTGAAAACAAAGATTTGATTCTTAAATTTTATTGGAATTATTTGTATAATTATAATTTTTTATTGTTATTATTTATTGTTACAGTAGTCTAAACTGTAATTTTATTTTGAAGGCAGTTCCCCCCTGTTTCCGGTTGGGCCCTGTTCGTGTGTGCTACCTTTGATGCGGCCGCAGATTAAAGCGAGTGACGCAGCAGAGTATTTGTTGTGTGAGGCTCTCAAAGCCAAGTCAGTCTGTTCATCAAATGAGAGAGGCTCATCCAATTACTGTCACGAGACCCAATTCAGGTCACATGACCACGAATCATTTAAATGTAGCCAATGAAAGAGTTACATATATATAGACTAATGTTCACAATAAATAAAAATGCTGAGGGTAAACATGTTAATGTTTGGTTAGTGACGTAAACATTTTCAGGATGTTTACCTTTAAATGATAACTATTCAAAATGGTTTTATTGTTATTTTGTGAGACATTTATTTAAAAAAGTTGCTCATTTGAGATTTAAATTTAATCCAGACAGGAACATTGTCCAGGGGGGGGCGATAAGGGGTGGCACAGGCGCCCTCTCAGCTCTGATTGGTCAACTCGAGTGTTAAACTAAAACGTTAAACACTTTCCTCTAACACTGAAATTCTCCAACAGAGTTCTGCCGTCACTGCGCCTTCGTGTTAACACGTTACACCCTAAAAATGACGCGAGGTTTCACATCACATGGGTGCAGAGGTGCGAAAGGCACGGCCACATTTTGACACACACAGCGCTCTCCAGCCCTGCCAGCTCTGCATCCTTATGCATGAAAAATGTTGCTACCCTGATCTAAAAAGTCTGGAGGCTAAAAGCTGTCTGTTAGCCGGTGCTAGAATCTGAATTCTAGGTTGAATTCAGGCTTATTATAGCCAGCGACGCACATTTATATAAATAATAATAAACATGTTAAATAAAAGCTTGTGGCTTTGCAAACTTCCTGAAAACATCTTAAAACATCAACATAGCAACCGTCTGCGGTTGATTTTGTGAAAATGACCGAGGGCCCGCAGCACTTCCTGACATTTTTAGTCTGCTCAAACATCCTCATGATCCCAGATGATCAGTGGTCAGTTCTCTGCAGTTTTACCTGCTGCGTAAACATCATCAAACTCTGCTTCTGACTGAAGAACATGTTCTCCATTAGGGGGCGATATGGAACAAATATGTCAGCAGGTTTTTATAACAGGATCAGGATCAGGGGCGACGTTTTGGGTGAGCACAACAGCCCCAGGTCCGCCCACTTTTCAACAGCCCTGAACTTTAAATTGGTTTAGAAGGAAGATCAGGCGGGACCAGAGAATGATTTTGGGAAAGTCTGCCGCCACTGGTGCAGCCTGCTGGGTGGTGTAGCCTGCTGGTGTAGCCTGCTGGGTGGTGCAGCCTGCTGGTGTAGCCTGCTGGGTGGTGCAGCCTGCTGGTGTAGTCTGCTGGGTGGTGCAGCCTGCTGGTGTAGCCTGCTGGTGCAGCCTGCTGGGTGGTGCAGCCTGCTGGTGTAGCCTGCTGGTGTAGCCTGCTGGTGCAGCCTGCTGGTGTAGCCTGCTGGGTGGTGTAGCCTGCTGGTGCGTCAGAGTGCTCCTCTTTGGTCAGTACCACGGAGAGCGAGCGCAGGTTTGACCCACCGTCTGATGCACAAAAACATAATAAAATCAATCAAATATTAAAGGAACAAAAAGCAACCAAATGTACTTTAAAACCACACAGTTAAAGTAGTTATACTGATCATCTGTTTTTACTGCTTTAAATTTCAATCTGCTAACTTTTGTGATTTAAGGCCCGTCCAAAACTGAAATCCTCGCTCCTTCTCTGATCAGAATCCTGATTTCACCAGGATCTTTTTTTCATATTCAGACTGTTTTGGACCTGCAAACATTTCTTCTCCTGCATTCTAACCCATTTTCTGCACTTTTTCATGTCTCTAATCTCGAGTCCTCGAATGTGTCTGTTGAACTCTGGATGTTCATGAAACACAAATGTGGTTTAGTGAGATGTTACTGGATAGACTTTGGTTTTGTTTCTGACAGATTATTGAAATGTTCGAATAATTCATAATTTTAGAAAGAAAGCTGGACTAGAAATGGACCTTGGGCCCCGATTTTATCTCTGAGGGAGGAAAACTGAACGTCTAAATGTCAGGAAACATTTTATTATTCAACAAAATGGAAAACTCTGGCACATGACTGTAAAATAATACTTTAAAAAGCTTTAGAAAGAGCATCAGACCTCCACACTGGAATAAATGTTGTAAAATATATCTTTGTTATCATTTATAAATGTGTCATTTCTTACAGACAGAATTAATCAGGAGATTTTCATCATTTAACTGAAGCCAAATGTTGATTCTTCCTTTCAGTCTGATGAAAACCGTGTTTTCCTTTGCATCACCTTGAGCTGTGTGCATGCTGCAGCCTGGCTCTGTGTGTGTGCGGTGTGTGTGTGTGTGTGTGGTGTGTGTGTGTGTGTGTCTTCCTCTCGGTCCTCCTGAGCTCTGAGTGGTGCTGTCTCGCCTCTGCCTCCCTGAGAAATCCGCCTTCCATTGCATTTCTCCACCAGCGGACTAACCAGGCCCCTCGCAGCTGCTACACAGGGGCCCCGAGCCGGCCTGGTTCCCCCCACAGACCCGGCAGGTGTGACTCTGGAGCTTCATCGGAGAACCGCCTGGCAGCTCAGCCGCTCCGGATGTAGGGTACACGGACTGCTCCGCGGGAAAAGCCCCGGGGTGCGCTGGAACCATAATCAAAGTGCGACACACACGAGCCCATGCACATCACACACGGGCCTTTCTTGCAGTGTAACTTTGCGGGGTTTTTCGCCTCTCTGCAGGGACACACGCAGATAATCTGAGGTGAGGCTGCTCAGATTATTATCCGGGGGAGCGTGACGCGCGCTCCACAGCAGCTCCTGCGCTGTCAGACGAGGAAGTGAGGCTTCAAACACGCCCATTTCTGCCTGTCGAAGCCCGGAGCCGTTCATCAGATAACAGCAGCAGACTTTCCAAACATGCAGGCTGTGTCGGATGGACACCGGGAATAAGCTGCAGGACGACGCGGACATCAGGGGGTATGTAGAGCTCTGCGCAGCTCCGGGACATGACAGGTCACCCAAATGTTTTTATCGTCTGACTTCTCCTCACTGAAGGCCTGTCTCCATCTTTTTTCTTTTCTTTTCCTTTTTTTTAATAGTCACATGCATGATCTCTGGCCTAACTGTCACCGACGCGCTCCGTGTGACGCCTTAATGCCGTAGCCGGGCTCTGAGTGGAGAAAGTGCCGCTGGTTAGCTCCGTGAACAGGCTGCGGGCCAGATGTCAGCATCAGCTCGCTGTGCGTGGAGTGGCACCTGCTTGCGTGGTGATGTTGCGTGAAATTAGCAGAGTTTAGGCTGCAGAGTGAGAGCAGGAGCACTCCACAGAGACGACCTGTAACCTGCTGCCTCTCATGTCCGCGTGTTGCGTTGAATAACAGAGAGAATTCCTGCGTGGATTTCTGAGGATCATGACTTGACAAAACAGAGATCAGAGCGGACACAGTTTGTCTGTTTGTCTGTTTGTTTATCAGGATGGAGAGTTTGGATTATTCATCGCTTGGATGTTTTTTGTAGCTGAAAAGTCAACATTTGCCCTCCTCGGGGTCAGGATTTTGCCTGTTTTTGTACCAAAGAAACAACTAATCTACCGCCAGAACAATTTTATAAACATAAAACTAAGATGCTTTACAGTAAAAATAAAAAAAACACTAATGATTAAAGATATTCATGGATATTAAAGGTGATCTTTAAAGATGCAGGATGGTTTAGGTGTCTTCAGTTTGTCCTGTTTTAATCCACAAATTCAGCAAAAACATGTAAAAAAAAATGACTTAAAGAAACAACATTTGTAGCTGATTCATATCAGATGATCAACTGTATTTAAACTCTGTTTGGTGATAGAAGTTTTCTGTTTTTTTGGATCTCAAAGGGAGCTGAATGAATCCATCAGGTTGTTGTTAAACCTCTGGACGAGTGTCGTCATGGGATACAGTTAGTGCAGCATCACTTCGGTGTCATGATTCAGCACCACAAGGACAAATCAACTCATCCGTGTTTTATCGTCTGAGTTCTCCGATCGTTTGATGGAAGAACTTTTAAATCTGATGAGCCAAAAGTCTGACGGAGGATCAGGACCCAAGTTCAAACCTAAACTAAGCTGCTGCTCGGATACAGACTGAAATAACCAGATTATTCTAATAAATTCAGGAGATTATTCTGTAAATTGTAAGACTTTAATCTCATAAATCTGTGAGTTTATTCTTGTAAATTTACCCTTTTTTAAAGTCTGGCTATAATCCTCTCTAATTCTGAGGAAACGCTGAAGGTAGAATCAGATGTTCAAACTTCGGAAAAGAAAATAAGTGAACCAAATTAAAAGACATAAACAGGACATTAAAATACTACAGAGATACAAAAGAAACTGTTGGGATCATGTTGATCAAGGATCAAGATAAAAATCTCACAGACGGTCTTTCAGGGGTAAAAACTGATCGGGGTAATGATTCCACCTCTTGTCTCTTTCTGGTTTTGTTTGGTGTGAAGTTTTCTTGATGATGCACTTCCTGTGTTCCAGCTCACCTCACTGTTGAAGATGGACCGGGAGCTGCTGCGTCAGAGCCAATCAGAGCACGGCGAAGCCACCAATGGAACCAGCCCTCAGACTTCCACCTCCTCCACCGACGCCTCCACCCCAACAACCCCGACTCCTCCCCGCCTCACCCCCAACCCGATGCTCCTGGACTCCCCGGCTCCCACGCTGACGCCCACCACCTCCTCCCCTCCCCCTCCTCTCACCCCTGCTCCCTCCATCACCTCGACTCACATCCCGAAGGTGGCGTCGGCTCCCTCCCCTCACATCCTCGTCCCCGCTCCTCCTAAACTCACCTCCACCTCCACCCCTGCTCTCCGCACCTACTCCCGCCCGATCCTTCCCTCACCCTCTCCCTCACCCTCACCGGCAGGTGTCTCCAAAACATCTCCCTCCTCCTCCTCCTCCTCCTCCTCTTTCCTGCCTCCTCCTTCTTCTTCATCTCCTGTTGTAACCAGCACCACGTCCCCTCTCCCTCCTCCTCCTCCTCCTCCTCCTCCACCACCTCCTCCACCTCCTCCGTCTTCTTCTTCTTCTTCTTCTTCTTCTTCTTCTTCTTCTTCTTCTTCTTCTTCTTCTTCTTCCACAACGCACAGTGCCTCCATGGCATCCAAGACCTCCACCAGCCTGACCAACGGGAACACGAGGCCCGTTTCCACGTCGACCTCCTCACCCATCAAACCCTTCCACACACCAGCCAGCCCACCTGGCCGACAGGTAACACAGCAGCCTCTGACTTTAATTCCTCCCAAAGCCTCTGTCTCTGTTCAGCCTGCAGAGACGGAGCGGGAGCAGATCTGTGGTGATAGAAACGTTACACGCTGAGCAGCTGGTGGAGCAGAGACGGCTCTCTGTCCGGGTTTCATCCACACGGCTTATTTTACTTTAAAGCGTCTCCTCCCCTCTCCTCTCCTCTCCTCTCTCCTCCTCTCCTCCTCCTCTCCTCCCCTCTCTCCTCTCCTCTCCTCCCCTCTCCTCTCCTCTCCTCCCCTCTCCTCTCCTCTCCTCTCCCCTCTCCTCCCCTGTCCTCTCCTCTCCTCCCCTCTCCTCTCCTCTCCTCCCCTCTCCTCTCCTCTCCTCTCCCCTTTCCTCCCCTCTCCTCTCCTCTCTGCCCCTCTCCTCCAGGTATCACAGACTCACCCTGTCGGCACACCTGGTCTTGTGCGAGCCAATCAGAGCCCGTCTCCTGTCAGGCAGAGGGTATCCCAGCAGACCTTGCTCTTGGGGAAAGGTCTCAAAGGGTCTGGCCAAGACCAGGTGCTGCTTAGAGCTCAGATGGTAAACATGGATACACACACACACACACACATACACACATGCAGGAGTGGATGCCAAGGTGTGAGTGATGAGACGTTCAGGGTGTGTGGGAATCAAGAGTTGTACTGAACAAACCACCATCTTCAGCTCCTCCCGTCTCTTCTTCCCTCCTGCAGCTGATTCTTACGTCTGCTATGCGACCTGCCCTGTCCTCCCCTTCCTCCTCCTCCTCCTCCTCCTCTTCCTCCTCTTCTCCTTCCTCCTCTAACCCCGCCTCCGCTCAGGTGAGCAGCAGAGCTCTTTTTTTCTTGTGTGCATGTTTGTGGTTTGTCTTGCGCTGCTCTTTCTGTGAACGGCGGTGTGTTTAACGTGTGTGTTCATCTGTTTTTAATGATTCATTTTGGAAACAGCAGCTGCTGAGTTTCAGACAGAACGTCACTTAACATCTCTCTCTCTGTCTCCTCCAGCTCCAAAGTCTCACCCTGAGGCCTCCTCCCCCTGGGACCCTCACCATCCCCCCCTCCCTCCGCCTCAAGCCCCCCACCTCGGCCCCGCCTCCCCTCTCTCGCCCTCACGCCCCTCTCTTCCCGCCTCTCAGGCCGCGGCCGCAGCCCAGCACCACGGCAACCGAGAGCCCGACCACGCCCAGCCGACACCTCTCCGTCCCTCCGCCAAGTAGGTCCCTGACGGGTAACAGATGATGTGCTAACAAACCAAAACATCCTCAAAACAAAAAATACGGCCTTAAAAATCAGACGAACTGATCCAGAAAGTCCCGTCTCTGAGTTAAAGACGTTAAAATGATGTGAAAATAAGTCAACGACAAAAAAAAACATACGATTTTTCATTTTTCATGTCTTTATTTTGAGGTTTGAATTCATCATTTCTTTTTTAAATGAAAAATGTTTTGTTTTTCATCGGAACAAAAATAATTTGACTTTGTCTTTAATGATTCTCTGTGTGATGATCACGATGGAGCATCAGGGGTCAGAGTTAGACCCTGAGGGCCGTCAGAGGGACCCTCAGGAGCCGTTGGTCTCAGCGTGTGCACACTGCTGAGTGCAAAAACAAAGGGGAGACAAAACACGAGATAAAAATACTAAATGTAATGAAATTTGTGAAAAAGTGTCATGAAAACGCTGCGATTAAAGACGTGTTCAGGGTTAATCAGAGATTAAAAATAAGGAAACAACCTTAAAGAGGAGTTAAGATCTCCAACATGTCGAGGTAGAAGAAGGAGGAGCCGGGACGCCATCACGTCCCTGCAGGGTTTTAGAAATTAAACCAAAACTTTGGAGCCAAACAAACGAGTTGTGCAGCCGTGAGTCGCGTGGTGTGAAATCAGAGCTCAGGTTTGTTTCCTCTTCCTCTCTTTCAGCTCTGTACTCTCCAGTCCGAGCCGTCCCCCTGAGGCCCAGACTTCACTCTCCAAACGGCCACAGAGCCGCGTCACCGAGGCAGACCTCCGCTCTCCAACCCATCGCCCCCTCCAGTCAGGCCTCCTCCATCAGCCGGCCGCTGTCCGGACTGAAACCGGCCTGCCCGTTAACTCAAACCAGGCCCGGCCAATCACAGCACAGCTCGTTATCGGTGACCAATCCGATGTCCGTTTCTTCCCATTTCGAGCGCTCGCCTTCCGCAGCGAGGCAGCTGCAAATCATCGCCCTCTCCTCAGGCCGTCAGACGCAACCCGGCACCTACGCCCACACTGTGCACTCGCCGCCTCCGATCGTAGAGTCCCCCGACGTGTCCGGCCAATCAAAGAGGACGGTGAGCGGAGAAGACGTGCTTTCTCTTCCTCTCAACCCTACGTTGCCAAAAAATACCTCCTCTCTGCCCTCGCCGCCGTCCCTCCTGAGTCCGGCGTCCCCTCCGAGTCAGGCGGGTCCTCAGATTCAGAATCTGACCCAGAAAAAAGAGGCGAAGGAGAGCGAGGAGCAGAGAGAGAGACCGAGAGGGGTGAGACAAGGCGTCAGAGAGGAGACGGGCGTCGGGAAGGATCTGAAGACGGTGCAGAAAGACGACCAAAGAGGCAAAGAGAAGGAAGAGAAGCCGAGGCTTCCACCGGAGACGGAGGCGAGTCAGAAACAGACGCAGGAAGCAGAAAGAGGCAGAGAGGACGAAGACATGGAGGTGATGGAGGAAGGAGAGAGAGACAGAGTGAAGGAGGAGAGAAAGATGGAGGTGGAAGAGGGAGCAGAGGCCGCTATGGACCAGTCCGAGAACCTGACCGCTCAGATTCTCCATCAGCAGCAGAACAAGGATCCAACCCCAAAGCCGGAGACCGTTAAAGACTCCGGCGTGGAACCCAAACCCTCCAGAGGACTCGTTTCTGCTCCAGTGACAGCACCAGAGTCCACTCCTGTCCCAGAGGTCTCCGTCCACACTCAGAGACTCCCAGAGTCCCACCGGGACCTCCAGCCGGTCAGCCAGGAGGACTTCTGTGAGAACATGTCGACACAGTCCGACAACCAGTCAGGTACCTCGATCCAGGTGTTCAAGAAAACCGTTCAGTGAAGTTTGAGTTTCTGAGATAAAAACTGATTGTTAGATTTGACGGAAGACGTTTCTAACTCTGTCCTTTCTCCTCCCAGCGCTCTCCAGCCTCTCCTCTCAGTCCCCGCCCTCCTCGCCCTTCATCACCCCATCAGCCGAGCAGCCTCCGCCCCTCCTCCCCGCTCAGCCCGCCCACCCGACCGACCTCAGCCTATCGCAGCGCGAGACGGAGAAGGTGGACAAAACGACCACCGAGTCGCAGCACCTTACCGAGGCCGAGACGGAGGCGGAGCCGCTCGGCCAATCAGAGGACGAGTCGGAAGACTTCAGCCAATCGCTGAACAGCCCCTGGGAGCCGAGGGCGTGGCCTGAGGGGCGGCAGGTTCTGACTCACCTGGTGGAGGGGTTTGTGATCCAGGAGGGTCTGCAACCGTTTCCTGTAAGGACACACACACGCACACACTCACACACTCATAGCATTAAAGGGACATTTCAGAAAGTTGCTAATGTGAGTCCGTTTGTTGCTGTCGGAATCACTCCAGACCTGAACAGCTGATCAGTTCCAAATAGTTCCAAAACAAACAGACTCACCGACGAGGATTGACTGGAAGGATCCAAACTCTCATCTGTCAGGATGAAAAACATAAAGTCTGCATTCTTCTGTGATAAAGACTCCGTTTCCCATGAGCACCATCACCCACTGTATTAAGGACGTGACTCTTACCAAGGTGTACATTTGTTTAGAGAGCAGAGCTGAGATCCTGCTTCTCACTGCTAAACTTTGCTGCCTGTGTGGCGTTGTCATGGAGACCTTGTGCCATTAATGGACTGGTCAGGTCGTCCATGAGTACGAAGAATGAGCTCGTTTAAATCGTTGATCACGAACAGGTAAATATATAAAATCGAGACTGAAGATCACGAAGAAAGTGATAACAAAAAAAAAAAACAAAAAAAAACTGATAAGTTGGAAAAATCCTTGATAAAAGTGATACCAAGGAAAAAATTAAGTCACAGCTAAAAGTTTTAGTATCAGGTGTGCAAATACGAACTTCAAACGGCACAGAGATGACACGATGACGTGGATCACAATCACAAAGGCCGGAAAACACCAGGGCAGGAAGTGATGGGACCTTAAAGAAACAAGACGTTTGAGTGGAGTGAACTCTTAGACCGAGAGGAAAGCTCGGCGTGCTGTTTCTCTGAGATGCTTTTGATCTCACTAAAAAACACTGAAATATCCCTTTAACGGCTTAAAAACCACACAGCTGATTTTTGATATTGTTCATCAGGAAATGAGTGTGTTCTATCAGCTGCACAGACGTTATTACCTTTTCATCCTACAGGTGAACCGCTCGTCCCTCCTCGTTCCAGAGCAGGTGACCAAACCCAAGGAAGTGAACGGGACCAATGGGAAAGCGGCGTCGCCCGTGTCGGACACGGTGAAGAAATCCGAACACTCCACCGAGTCGGAGGAGGAGGAAGAGGAGGCCGGAGACGTCGAGGAGCACGGGAACAGTGAGTGAGACGATCTTGAAAACAAAGAGGTGTGAAGTCTGAGTGTCATGACGGAGTCTGTCTCATCACTCAGGGTCCACCCACAGGGACCGGACGGTGCTGCACTGTCAGTTCTGTGGGAAGAGAGGCCACGCCCACAACTTCATGCGGTCCAAACGCTTCTGCTCCACTTCCTGTGCGCGCGGGTGAGACCTCATGTCATTGGCTGAAACGCACACACGCAGCCAGCCTTTGTTCTGTGTGACCTGCAGACGTTTCTGTGGTGACAGGATGTGGTGTGTGTGTGTGTGTGTGTGTGTGTGAAACGAGGGACATGTCTGCTCATCTCTCAGCCCTGCTGTATCTCTCTCAGGTTCAACGTTCGTCTGACGAAGCGTCTGCGGGCTCTGAGCGCGGGCAGCCGGTCAGAGAGGCCACGCCCCGTTCTGAACAGGGCGGAGTCTGTTCCTGGGAAACCTCTGCTGCTGCGATTGGTGAATAAAACACCTCACACTGTCACACACACACGCAGCTCACACACCGTCTTTAAAAACACAAAACAAAATAAAAAGATGAGAAGAAACAGATTCGACCTTCTCCCCTCAGCCGCGGGATCTGTGGAGCGCCGGGCGTCGAGAAAAGGAGGGAAAAGAGAAGCCAGCCGCCGCTGAAGAAATGGAAGACGACGAAGAGGAGGAGGAGGAAGACATGGAGGCTGAAGTGGAGGAGGAGGGTGATGAAGAAGAGGAGGACGTAGGGGAGGAGGAGGAGGATCCCGCTGTAGCGATGACGGCCCGGATGGAGCGCCGGGCGGCGCACAGAGCGAGGAGGGCGTCTGCTCCGGCCCTGACCTCCTCCACACCCACCACTCCCACAACCACCTTCAAACCCGCCCCCTCCCAGTGGAGCGTGGAGGAGGTGACAGCCTTCATACACACCCTACCAGGTACACACACACACACACACAGACAGCTCACATGTGGAGCTTCTTTAAAACTGGCAGCTCCTGTTAAAGTTTGATTTATAGAAACGTCGAAACGTCTTAATCGCCAGCAGATGACGGAGGCTGCGATGGAACTGAATTAAGCGTTTCGCAAATCCTTTAAATTAGCGTCTGAATGTGCGAATGTGCCGACTTTAACCACAAACTGTCAGAGAGAGAGAGAGAGAAACTGTGGAACCTGCTGACGAGCCCAAAACAAGAGACACATGGAGCGTCACTCCCAGAATAAATCTGCAGGTTTGATCCTGATATAAACTTCCCCCCACCATCCATTAAACCCAGTCATTAGCACACAGACCAGGGCCCTCAGTCATGAAGGACGCCCCTGAACACCCTGAGGCCTTTGAAGAGGTTTTGTCTTCTTGAAGCTCTTCTCTCTCAGACGCTGTCTGATGGTTATTGGGCTGCAGGCGGCACCAGTAACAGTCTTCATTTGGGTCCAGGATCGTCCCCGTGTCGTCACGGGCAACCAATCGGATCCTCCGGCTCTGCGCCGGTGAATTTTCTTGGGTCTACCTCTTGACTTTTTTGTTCCAGAACCTTCAGGATCTTTGAAGAAATTTAAAATGACTGTCTTGGCCTTGTTTATGATGCTCAACAATCTGTTTTAATTATGAATCAAAGGGATCAGTGCTGAAAATGTCACTGACGTCATGTTTCTAAGAATGTTTCTGAACATTTGAAAGTGTTTGAGATTCTGAAAACAGGTTTCAAAGCCCAGGATCTCACCTCCGTCTGTGTCTCCGTCTCTCAGGCTGCAGCGACGTGGCCGAAGCTTTCCGGCTGCAGGAGATCGACGGCCAGGCTCTGCTGCTGCTCACCGAGGACCACCTCATGACCAGCATGAACATCAAACTGGGACCAGCTCTCAAGATCTGCGCTCACATCAACTCGCTGAAGAACCAGTGAGCCACGAGCTGGAGGACACAAGAGACCAGACGAGGGGAAACGAAGGGCGAGAAAACGCGGGAAAGATCGGGGAACTCTGAGGAGTTTAAAAATCAAAAAGCTGACACCAAGGATGACAGAACAAAGTCACAAAAAGAGCTGAAGGTAATTTATGAGATTAAAAATCGAGGAGTGGCCTTAGAGGACGTTGAAGCATGAAGACACCAGAGTCCAGAGGACATGTCATCGTTTTTTTTTTTTTCCCCCTCCCTCTGACCGTAGCAGGACAGCGGGGGGTTTTGTATCTTTGTGTACATTTTACATGCAGCTGGAGAGTGTACATTTGAAGCTATTTCATGAAGGATTTTCAACATTTAATATATAAAATTTGTCTATTTAGTTTTTTTAGAACGTGACGTCGATGACAAATCTATCCAGTAGCTAACATAACCCGTGTGTGTTAAAAAAAGACAAAAAAAAACAATAACGCTGATGATGATGATGGCGGTGATGATGATGATGATGATGATGATGATGATGATAGGTAGACTTTGTAAGTGATTAATGAAAGTTTAATGTTTTATATCACTATATTCTGGACAAACATGTCTGTGGATTAAAAAAAGTCACTATCAGGGTAGAGACTGGTGTCTTTAATCGTCACATTTTTATGGTATCCTGCTCGAAATTATTTAATAAATGAATAATTAATCAAAATATTTGTTTATTTTTTTATTATTGTTTGGGGTAAAATGAGGAGGTTTGACCAGCAGGGGGCCACACTGAGGCAGGTGAGTGATTCTAAAAACGCTCCATGTGGTTTTTTTAAGACGAGAAAGTGATTTGTAGTCTGATCACAGAGATCCTTCCAAGATGTGGGAACTTCACATCAGCGCATGCGCACAGGTATCTCTGCGTCTCAGTGATGATTTATGTTTTTTTTTTCCCCTCTCCGTGTCTGGTTTAGGTTAGGAGCTCAGCCGCGCTCTGATTGGCTCACAGGTTGCACTGATGGTTTTGTTTTTCACCACACCCGATAATAAATCTTATTCAAGCGTTTTTTTTTGTTATCAGCGGATCAGTCTGTGGTGCGCTAACGGGGCGCAGTTGGATTATCTACCTTTGAATTTCTACATTTCGAACCAAAATTCCCCCAAAAAAAGAAAAAAAATCTTTCCTTTTTGAGTGAGGAGAGCGTAAATTTGTGGCGGAACTCGTTGGATTTTGACTCATTCTTCATCATCTGGAGCGAAAAATAACAAAGTCTGAATCCAAACAGCTGCAGAAGAAATATTTAATCTCTGTGTTGCGTTAAGAAACGGTTTGTACAGCAGGTGTGCTCACTGTTCCTCGTTGGAGACCCACGCGTAAAGACGCACGGCTGCTCCATGGCGCTCATGTGTAGGCAGCTCACCGGCAGCGCTGCGAGCTGCGCGGGCTGGGTCGGGATCATCGTCGCCACGGCCACCAACGACTGGGTCCGCACCTGCGACTATACAGTGGCTACCTGCGTCCGCATGGAGGAGCTGGGCTCGCGGGGGCTGTGGGCAGAGTGCGTGATCTCCCCTGCGCTCTATCACTGCGTGGCGCTGAACCAGATCCTCACACTGCCCGGTGAGACACAGAGAGAGAGAGAGAGAGAGAGAGAGTCACTCTGATTATTATGTTTATGTGTTTACAGTTTTCAGTCTCAGGTGAAAAGACCGCTTCTCTTTCTTGGCTTCATTTTTTTGCCTCCAGATGTGGAATGCAGCGCATTTACGCAGGCGATGAGTTCCAATTTTTATTGAAGCTGCTTCTAATGTACCTGAATTTTCTTACTTTTTTTCCAAATTTAATAAACGGTCTACATTTGTCCTTCAAATAGAAGAATTTTCATGTTGTCTTTTTAATAGTTTTTCGTTCAGATGTGTTTTTTTAAGTGAAGGATGCAGGAAAAAATGCAAATAAATGCTGAAGTAATTTTGAACCCCAAACATCAAAATATGTCTGAGAAACTAAACTTTTACTTTTTTTTTTTTTTTTTTTGCTACTTTTAAAATATTTTAGTCCATTCAAGTTTTTTTTTTTTTTTTAAGTTCAGAATAATGACTTTTCCTTCGTATTTTTTTCTCTCAGAGTGCGCATGCCTGAAGATTCCTGAGTATATTGTTTGACGAAGCGCCAGAGATAACTGAAAACATGTCTCTTCTACTTCTTCATCATCATCATCATCTTCTTCTTCTTTTCTCTCTCTCTCTCTCACACACAGCTTACGTACAGACGTCTCGCGCGCTCATGATCTGCGCGTGCCTGCTCGGTCTACCTGCGATGCTGCTCGTGCTCATGTCCATGCCGTGCGTGAGGCTGCAGAATGACACCTCTGCCGTCAAACAGCGCCGCGCCAGAGTGGGAGGGGTCCTCTTTATTATCATGGGTTGGAGCTACACACACACACACACACACACACACACACACACACACACACACACACTGACCCCTGTCTTTATAACAGACCCAGATGTCTCCGGTGAAATGACCTCTAATGACCTCTGAATCTGAAGAAGATTCTTTATTTTGTTGGTGGATGAAAACTGGAGCCTCAGAGTCAGGGAGAGGTTTCCTGACATGTTTTTGTTAAAAGTTTGGTTTTAAGGATGAATATTTGGCAGATTGCTCAGAAGGGAAGAGGTTGTGGAAGGAGGGTCAGGGTGAGACGGATCAGACCTCATCCTGACCGGGTTCATCTGTCACACACCTGCTTCCTTTAGGGAGAGACAGGTACTTCCTGTAAACAGCCTCAGGGAGGGGCAGCCGCTCGTGTCACGTTACACACACTCATGCGATCGTTCTGTAGATCCAGATAAAGCTGAGATGTATCACCAGTAACCGCTCCTCTGTCTCTGGTTCCAGCTGTCTTTGGTATCATCTCCACCGTCTGGTTCCCGATCGGCTCTCACCAAGACGACGGCCTCATGTCGTTCGGCTTCTCTCTGTACGCCGGCTGGGTTGGCGCCGCCCTCTGTCTCCTTGGCGGCGCTGTGATCTTGTTCTGTCACAGCGTCGAGCCCGGGACCCCGAACAGGGACAACAGCTTCTACTACTCCAGACAGCGGGGCACGGCCACGCCGCTGGACCCCCCTGCCAACCACGCCAAGAGTGCACGAGTGTAAAGATCCGGTCCTCAGTCTTTAACTGCAGGTCCTCACTTCCACTCAGTTTCTTTTTCTACATTTAGCTGAAACATAGAGCGAAGGTTGGTGTCTGTGCATGCAGGTGTTTGATTTGATTGACTTAAACTGGAGAACACACCACAGATCCATGGAACCATTTCTCATGAATCACGCTTCCTTGTTGCACATCTTTCTAGAAATTCAATCCGATAAGCTAATGTTGCCTCCAGCTGAAGTTCTGCAATCATACAACCTTCTGTCACATTTCTACCTTAATCTGATGGAAACTTCTGGTCCAAGGAACTCCAGTCCCAGGAACTAAAATGTCTGTACCACCAGACTCTAAATACCTGCATATATAAGCTAAATAAACTCAAAACAAGAAGGATTTTTATGCAAATTTACTCAACAATGGAACCATTCCTGGTACTACATCTACTGGAACCAAATGTTTAAAATACTCTTTAGTTCCTGGACTTCGTACCGTAACACATGCGACAGATGGACAAACAATGTCCATCTGTTGCATGTTGAATCAATGAGGAAAAATAAATAAATAAATAAATAAATAAATAATTATGCAGCACCTACTCAACCAATCAGAATGATTCATCTCAATAAGCCACGCCCCCAGAGTCCCTGTACTTTTTGTCAAGTAGTGCAGGAGCCTTTTTTGAGGACAAATTACATCTCCAGAACTCAGTTAGACCTCAGGCCTTAGAGTGTTTACTGTATGGAGTTCCTCCAAAGGTTCCTGGTTCCTGGAGAGAGTTCTGGCAGTTGAAAAGAGGCTTTATGTAGAAAAATCAATCAGTCAAATCAGTTTCTTATATTTTCAGTGATTAATAGAACAAATCCGTTGTTGTTGTTGTTGTTGTTGTTGAATAAATCTATTTAAAGTGTTACACAAGCTCAGCTCCAGCATTCACGTCACTCTGCATAATTATGTGTCGTTTAGTTTTAATTCATGTATTTCTGTTGGATCCTGGGATGGACATTTTTAGAAGATATCATCATATTGTGCATGCTGAAAACAATTCCCTAAATATGTATTTTTTTGTTCTTACTCTCACATTTCTGTTCTGATTTTTCCTTTTTTTTTAGTTTCTCATATTTCTTGGTGATTGTTTTACTTTATATTGCATGAAAACATTTCCAAAGTATAACCCAAAGCACAGAAATCTGTGTTATGTTTGTGATACGTTTGCTCTTCTTTATCGATTATCTTCATATTTACTGTCTCATCATTTATTTTTTTTTATTAAAAGTGTTCCTAAATGTAAGAGTTTCGTTTTCCTACCATGAATAAAAGTTTTAAATAAGTCTCAGATGAAATTATTTCACTCTAAGTGAGAAATTTATTCCTTCTCTTCAGACAGAATGACAGGACTCATCGTGTGCACACATCAACACAACTCAGCTTCAGTCAGTGAATAAAACAAACGCTCCTTCACTCAAAGAGGGAAAACAAACATTAAGAAACACTCTATCCGTGCCTCACGGTGCGTTCATCACCTGATGATATGATCTTATCATTTCATCTTCTTTTCATCAGACTGAAGGAAAACTTGAGGGATAAATCATGACCGAGTTGGAGTTCAGATACAGTTGTGAGTCAGAAACAAAGGTTGGACGTTCATTGTGAGCATGAATAAAGTTCCTCTGCAGCTGCCGAGGCCTCATTCACTGATCTGTGAGGTGGGAGGTGTCCGTGTCCAATCCTCCACCTTCATCCCTGAAATCCAAACAAGGTGTTCACGCTGAGCCGAGAGAGGGAGGCTCAGAAATCACACCCTGTGGAACCACTTTAAATTTGTTGGTTCATAGTTTCAGATCTTCTCTGCTCTCAGTCGTCCTCTTCATCTGCATGAAACCCGTGATTGGTCCGTCCTCTGCTCCTGCTCCCTCTGCTCTGGCCTCCTGGTCCAGACTGGTACCCAAACTGGTCCCCGTTTTCCTCATACTGGTCCTGCTGCTGCTCTCCATCCATGTCCTCATACTGGTTCTGCTGCAGGTACTGGTGTCCCCTCTCGTTGGGGGCGGCCCAGCCTTGGTAGGGTGCCTCGTCTGTGTCCTGGGGGTATGAGTCGTCATCAGGGGAGAAGGTGTCGTCCAGGTGGTCGTCGTAGCGCTGGTAGGAGCTGGCGTGCGCCTGCTGCTCCTGAGCGTTCAGCTCCAGCGTGCTGTGCCACACTCCGTAACAACCGTAGATCAACAAACCTGAGGACGGACACATGGGAGCTGTTAGACACTGACACGCCATCTGGAGAGCTTTTTACACCTTTATGGACTCCAGAAGGAAGAAACTCTTCCCTCCTTTCATCATCTGTGAGCCAGCAGCAGATCTGACAGAGAACAAAACCTGGAGCACAGTGTGTTCTACCGCTTTACGCCATGTTTGCATTTTTTAGTCCTGCAGACATCTTCAGCATCGTCACATTTTCAGCTCCGATTGAACCTCCTTCACTTCGATTAGGAACAAAACTGCTGGATGAACAAGTTGTGATGGACAGAGAAGAAGAGACTCTTAAGTTAGTGAAGATAAAAAGCATGACTGAAATATTTACTGTGACGAACCCTAAAGTAACTCAAACCATGCGCTGAGACAGACGTACAGAAGAGCCTCTCAGAGGGGATTGTGGGTATCTTAAACCTGGGTCTGTTTCAGCATATTTTAGGATCTAAATGGAAAAAAAGTGCAAAAAAGTTTTAATTTCCGTCAGCCGTTAAATACGGGAGAAGCCATCTTTGTAAATGAGAAGTCTCAAACAAACTGAGCAGAAAAAGTAAGGATATTTGGGTTCGCAAAGCCTGTTTATTTCTCTTTCAAATGAAGCCACATGTGTCAGGAACATGCATCTGTGGGATGAGCGGCAGCGCTCAATATGAGGATACATCCATGAAATATTTGCCAAATCTTCTCTGCCAATGCCAAACAGCTTATTCTGCTGTTGTTACTGACACAGGGTGACCATACGTCCCATTTTGCCCGAACATGTCCTCTTCTTCTTTGGTCTTAAAATAACGTTGAGGGGAGAATTTATGAAATTTCCTGAAATGTCTGAGTTTTGATCATCTTGTTCTGCAAAACATTCCCTTTTCTAATAAAGCACTGCAGTGAACCGCTGGATTTATTCTGATGTATCTGCCTGTCAGGATGTCGAGCATGCCCGCCACATGTGTCATGACGCCAAAGACTCAGGCAGCTCCTCCTCTCATATTAAAACAGAAAACATGCTCCGACTGGCTGTGCTGAAGCGTAAATGCACTTTTACAGACAAACTTCTAAAGTCTCTATGACAAGACCACGCCGACTAACGTAGTTTAGCAGCGAGAGGAGAGATCCGTGCTTTTCTCTGCTGAAAACAATTTCTGTGATTAATTTAGTAGAGATGATGGAGACTGGAGCTGAACTGACAGGGACAGAACTACAGAAACCATGACCTAAACAACAGGCTAAAGGCTAACTCATGAGCAAAGGGCTAAAACACGAGCTAAAGGCTAAAACACAAGCTTAAGGGCTAAAACACAAGCTAAGGGCTAAAGCACAAGCTTAAGGCTAAAACACAAGCTTAGGGCTAAAGCACAAGCTAAGGGCTAAAACACAAGCTAAGGGCTAAAGCACAAGCTTAAGGCTAAAACACAAGCTAAAGGCTAAAACACAAGCTTAAGGCTAAAACACAAGCTAAAGGCTAAAACACAAGCTAAGGGCTAAAGCACAAGTTTAAGGCTAAAACACAAGCTAAAGGCTAAAACACAAGCTTAAGGCTAAAACACAAGCTAAGGGCTAAACCAAGAGCTAAAGGCTAAAACATGAGCTGAACCAAGAGCTAAAGGCTAGATAACAAGCTGATGTCTAAAACACAAGCTACAGACTTAACCACAAGGTAAAGGCTAAAACATGAGCTAAAGGCTAAAACACTTGTTCAACTGTTTGTGATGATGTTCATTCCAACCCACATGCAGCAGTTATTCTGCAGTGATCTGATCAAACTTGAGAGTCTGTCAATAAAATGAAGAGTGAGGTTAAGGTCAAGGATTCGCTAACGTTAACCTGTGCTTACGTCAGACACTGGGCTGCCAGGAGTGCTAAATATAGTCGTCTAGTAAACTACAAAACAAACTGACAAAGTTTACTTGTAGTCATGTTTCAAACAACAGCACTAAATACCTTACCTCGTCGTGTTGTATCAGGTAAAAAGTTGTCTTGAACAATGAAAAGTAGTGTTGAAAAGAAGATCTGATCTCCATTTATTTCCAAAACAAACACACGCCTTGTTAAGAGTCATGACATCAAGAAACATCTTACAGGAAGAGGAATAATGAAGAGAAAAGAGAGATGAAAGTCAAATTTGTGTTTTTAAATCAATAAAAATGATTCTCTCACCTATGAAGCACCACAGAGTGAACCTGGCCCAGGTAAGAGGAGACAGTTTGAGCATGAGGTAACTGTTGACCAGTATAGCCGCTGCAGGAACGAAAGGAACACATGGCGCCATGTACGGCAGTCTCCTCCCGCTCTCCGGCTGCTGTATGATCGTTAAGAGGAGCTTTGCCCAAGACCCCGCCATGAGCGTGGCCATGAGTCCTGAAAACACTGACCCTGCCCCCGATCCTTGCTCCACGCCGAATATGACAGTGGACCAGAGGAGGAAGGACAAGAAGAAGAGGAGGAGGGTGCATCGGGTCACTATGCGGCCTGTGGCTGGGGTGGGGCGAGCAGACGCATCTGGCAGCCCCAGCCGCACCCTCAAGGTGTAGTAATGACCTCCGAGAAGTCTCTTCAGCAAAGAGGCGTGGCCTGTGTGGAATTCAGAATCATCTCCTTCACCATTAGTCCCTCCAGCGTGGTAAGACAACGAGCCATCGCCATCTGAGCCTCCGATGAGCATCTCATGGTCTTTGGTGGGGACCTGCCCATCATCAAGGTGCTTCAGGCCGTCCATGTCGTCCTCAGAGATGAACTGGTGTGTGTCGGTCTGTTCATCAGGCTGGTATCGCAGTAACAGCACACACACAGACACCAGAGTGTAGGCCAGAAGAGTACCGATGGACATCATCTCGATCAGGTCTCTGAGGCTCACCAGCAGAGCAAGGAGGGCTGCAAAGCTCCCCGACACCACACAGGCCACAGCAGGAGTGTGTGTGAGCGCTGACACGTGTGACAAAAACCTGCAGACACGATAATCAGACCTTCAGACGGAAACATCAACATCTCTGTGGGTGTGTGTTCATATGAAGTGTTACCTGAACAGCAGACCGTCTCGAGACATGGCGTAGATGACTCTGGGCATCGGGAACAAAGAGCCGAGCAGAGAGACCGTCAGGCCAGCTATGGAGCCCACAGCTACCGTGTACTTCCCCCACAGGAACCCATGCACCGCGAACATCTCCATGAGAGGGGCGGAGCCATCGATCATGTTGTAGGGAACCATGAGAGTCAGGATCACACTCACCTGCAGAGAGAGAAGACGTCAACAGAGAAACCGTGCATGTTTAAATATGGAGAAATACACAACCCTTCTTACTGACCGACACGTAGGCAGTGAGGCAGGTCACCAGCGAGGCAGTGATGGCGTACGGGATGGAAGTGTTGGGATTCTTCGCCTCCTCTCCTGTCGTTGCGATGATGTCAAATCCAATGAAAGCGTAGAAGCAAGTCGCTGCCCCTTGCATCACCTGACCAAAGAAGAGATTCTCCTTGTGACGATCATTTCACACGTCAAGGCCTGTAAAGACTATCACGCTCCATAAATCTCACCCCTGACCAGCCGTAAGGAAGGAAATTGCCGTTGGCCCAGTTGCCGCCAGAGATGAAGAAGAGTCCTGCGATGATCATGAAAACCCAGACCACCAGGTTGACGACATTGAGGATGTTGTTGAAACCCACTGAGTTACGAACCCCCAAAGCAATGATCACAGTGACCAGCAGGGCGATGAACAAGGCCAGCAGGTCAGGGTACGTGTCCTCACCTTTACCTGAGACAGAGATACAGCAGCATTTGAGTCCGATCGTACAGTTGGTATATGCATACATTAAAAGCTGGGAGGCAGGGAGAGCACACCGTCCTTCTCTTTTATGCACATACATGATACGTTGAGGCAAGGGAAACAAATCTTCCCAAGTGTCATGTGCATACATTAAAATCCAATGCAGGAAGAGCACACCTCCTCTCTCTTTCATGTGCACACGTTAAATATCAAGGCAGGCAGAGCACACTTCCCTTCTCTTCATATGCATACACTAAAAGCCAAAGCAGAAGAGCACCCCTTCTCTCTCTTACATGCGTGAACTTCAGAAGCCAAGGCAAGGAGAGCACACTACCCCTATATTTTATGTTCATATATTAAAAATTAAGGCAGGGGGAGCACACCTCCCCTTTTTTCCGTGCACAAACATGCAAAGCCAGATCAAGGAGCCCACCTCCCCTCTCTTTCATATGCATACGTAATAAGCTGAGGCAGAGAGAGCACATCTCCTCTTTTATTCATGTGCATACATGAAAAGCCAAGGCAGGGAGAGCACACCTTCACTTTATTTCCTAATTTTTTCTTCTCTCTCCCTCAAAAAACAGAAATACTTCTTTATTACACCCAAAACACATTCGTCCTAGTTTGTTTTTCAAACAAATACAGACTGAACAAAAACTGATGACACTGACCGAGTCCTCTGAGCGTGCCCAGATGAGTGATCATGTAGTTACTGATGCTGTGATTGGCCAGAGAGTCAAACATGCTGCTGAGAGCCGACGCCCCCGCCGCTGTGCCAATCAGGTACTCCAGGATCAGATTCCAGCCGATGAAAAACGCCACAAACTCCCCGACTGTGACGTAGCTGTAGGTGTAGGCCGAGCCGGTCGTCTTTGGGACCCGGACACCAAACTCTGCGTAGCACACACCTTCAGAAGGAAACACAAAGTAGACTATAGGACAGGGTAGGGTAGAGTGTTTGCATGTATGGCAAAAAGAGCAACAGAAAATACAAACATCTAAACAACTTTCTGTGGTGTCACCTGACAGAATGGACGCCACCGCTGCGATGATAAACGACAGGATGACTCCAGGACCAGCCATCGCTTTTGCAACCAGCCCGGCAACTACATACATCCCCGTCCCTACGCAGCTGCCCACACCGAGTGACACCAGATCCACGGTGGTCAGGACCTTAGCGAGTCCGACCCCTGACCCCTCTGCCAGCTCGGTGAGGTCGTCAGAGCTGTGAGCCATGGAGCCCACGGGTTTGGTCCTCAGGAGGCGGGAGTACATGTTATACCAGGCGTCACCTAGAGACAGTCGGCCGAGCCACGCCGCCATCACTGCCCCCGTCTGTTACCTGTTTATATAGATTTGTGTATGTGTGTATGTATGTGTGTGTGTGTGTGAGAGAGAGAGTTCTGTTTTCTCCCTGTTGCTCCCTTGATCAGTCTTTCCGTCTCATCTTGAGTGTTTCTTCTTGTGATGTTTCTTCACTTTGGGAGCCACAGATCCTGATCCGGTGCAGGAAGGCCCGATGAAGTCCTCCTCACCCACTGGAGTGAGTCTCCCTCTCTGAAATATTAATGAAGACCAAAAGATCTCGTGTCACAACGGAAAAAAATACGACGATGAAGCAAAAACTGAACGATAAACTTTAACAAGTTCAACAAACCTGCATTTACCGTTTCACGAGTCGAACAGCTCAAAATCATCTCTTAATTGACATCAACAGGTCAGGATCAAGAGAACCAAGAGCTCAGAAACTCCTGACATCAACACTCAGCATGCAGGTTAGAAGCACACACCTGAGCAGACAGGCGAACACTCACCTGCTGTGTGTTTTCCTGTTTGGTTGGAGTCCACCTCTTCTGAAGAGCTGCAGGAAATAACGAAGAGAGGAGACGACAGCGTCAAACATTCAGACCTGACATCATGTGACCTGGCTGATGCATTATTTAACACCTGAGCTGAGCAGGTGTGTGTCTGTGCAGGTGTGTGTGTGTCTGTGTGTGTGTGTGTTTAGCTGCTACAATACATTCCTAGAGTGGGACAGAAGTGGTTAAGTTTGACTGCAGCCATCAAAAGTTTCTTTACTTTGAGTGTGCAGCGCTGGGAACTGAGCAGGTGTGTGTGTGTGTGTTTGTGAGTGTGTGTGTCCATTTTCTCTCTGAAGTAGTGTATGTTTGTGTTCTTATCTTCTGTAATCTGACACACACAGAGTCAGATTACCTGCAGACATGGCAACATGACGGTGTTAAACAGCAGAAAGCAGACTCTCTCTTACCATCGCGTCTCTCCGCAGACGGTTCGGGGGTTAAAGTCTGAGGAGTCTTCCTCTAAACCTGAGCTGAGGGTTGATTCACTCTGAAAACTTCAGAGCCAAATATGAGCAGCTTCATCTGACTGCCAGAGATGAGAAAGCTCTGATCATGTCAGTATCGTTGGTCTGATAATCAGATCCAGACCCGTCAGAAAAGGAGCAGTTCACACACTTACACTCAGAGTTTCCCGTCTTAAACTTTATATCAAGTATCTTCAAATATGTGGAGAAGCTTTTTAGAAGGTCTCCGTGGTCAAACTCCAAGATCAAACACTTTAACACATGAAACTTCATCTCCAGTTTACTCATAACTATATAAAACAAAACAGAGGTTTTGGGTTTCTGTTCTGTGGAGCAATAAAAGCAAACTGAAACTTCTGGGGTCTCTGTATCAATGAGGATGTCTGGAGGAGGAAGAACGAAGATGAAAACTCAAACTCAACTTTATTTGTACAGCACCTTTCATACATTAGAGCCCAAAGTGCTTCACGGAACAACAAAACACTGGATGATCATCGGTATGTGAGAGGAGTTCTAAGATTAGTAAAAAGTGAAATCAGCAATAAAATCAATATAACAGTAAAAATAAATAAATAAATAAATAATATACAAATATATATATAAATGAATAAATACATAAATGGAAGAATAATAAAAATATTTACAGTTAGGATAAACGTAATAGTGCTGATAAAGGTACGAATACAGAATACAGAATACAGAATACAGAATACAGAAAAGAACTCAGTCCACAGTGAAGCATGGCGGTGACTGCGATGCTCTGGGGCGCACCAGGCCTCTGCCAGACACTCAGGGAACTACAGATTTGAGCACTTCCAGATCGGCTTCACTTCTCATGGCTGGAGGCTGGCGCTCAGTTTCTTGTTATGGCACTCATGTAGGATGAAGGTAAACAAAACGTTAAAAAAATGAGCTCTTATCTCTGTTTTTTTCCGACAAGTATTTTGTAAATTAGTTGTTTTTTATTGGTTGGAGGACCTGAAACTCGCTGGTATGAAAACTGGACAAAATCTCTTTCATTGTTGGAAATTTCACATTATAAAGTGGCAGAATTTGCAGTTTGAAGCTTCAGAAATATCTTGAAATCCAGGGGTTGACTTCAGGACGGAAACGCTTCATTAATTTATCTCTAATTTAAATTTTTGTTCTTTATGTTTTTAATATTTGAATCCAGATGTAAACTTCAGTGTGTGTCTGGATTCACTTCCACTCTCTCATCTGTTGTGGATATAGCACGTAGTCTCAGGAATGTGCACACACACACACACACACACACAGATCAGAGGCGAACATCCTTTTCTGTTTAAGAGAATAAAGGTTTGGGTTGGCAGTCTGGAGCGTATCGAACTGAACAGGAGCAAAGAACAGACGGAGACAGACGCAGTCTGAATAGCTGAGGAAATTCCCTGTTTTCTCAGAACAAGACAACAACTACATTTCCCATCTGGCCTAGAGAGTATTTAGAGTTCCCCAGACATTTCCAAGATGGACCAAAACAAGTAAGGAAAGGCCCAAGATAATTACATGGATGTTTTTCTTGATAGTTCTATAAAACTGAGTAGAATGTGTCGTTTGTAAATTGATTCTGGAAGATAATTTGTGATCCCACCTTCAGGAACTTCAAGGAAATCCAAAAGAGGTTATAAAAACAGCTGAGATATTCATTTTTAGTGAATACAGAATACAAATTCATCACACAGAAGATCGACAATGAATTCACTTCAAATCTCCTTCAGCAGCTGAACCAGCTGTGATGACTGCAGCACCACCTAGTGTCCACTTGAATAAATGCTCCCCCTAAATGCTCTTCAGTTATCACAAATATCAGTATTATCTCAAAAAGTTGTATTAAGACAAGATTATAGGAGCACAATAACGGGAAAAAGTGTGAGCTCTCAGTTTAGGATGTCTGTTCGGCTTTTAAAATCTTTCAGTGACACCTTATTTACCTTTTTATTTCAACAGTTTCAGCCATAAGATACTGAGATCATTCTAAAACATTGAGCTCAGCGTCTGTCCTGCAGCTTTAAGTGAAGAAATTTTAAGAGAATCACAATAAAAACTCAACACAAAGTTCCTTTTTCATTTTTATTCTCCTGACAAACACAAACATGTTTCTGCTGTTTACTCGTCTGCCTCTGACTCCTCGTCGTCCTGGCTGATCTGGAAGTAACGCAGCTCGTATGTTTCCTTGTCGGATGCCACCACTCTCAGCCAATCACGGAGGTTGTTCTTCTTCAGGTACTTCTTGGTTAAGTACTTCAGATACCTGGTGGAGACGGGTGCAGTCAGAATTTGTGTGACCACAGGTCGTATCGTTCTGTCATTTGCTTTTAAATGACAGTCCTGACGTGTTCTCACCTCTTTGAGAACTGCTTATCAGACGACACGTTGATCTTGTTCTTCAAGCGGCCGACCTGGACGGTGTTCCCGAGATTCCCGGTCTTCCCATTGACCTTTATCCTCTCTTTGAGGAAGGTTTCCTGTAAATCAGAGAACAGTGACACACTAGGGAAGAGAACCCTAGTACATTAGGAGCTAGGGAAGGGCACCCTAGTCCATACACGACGTTAGCTGCTTGCAAAGGCAACTAAATTCAACCATAACGATCAATTTATCACAGAAAAGGCCCGGGTCTTAAAATCAATCTGATATTCCCGCTCAGTGGGTATTTCATTTTTACATTTTAAGGGGATGAAAAAGTGTCACATGATGCAGAGAGACTTACAAAGTTTGCCGAGTCGAGGATGCCGTCCTCCACGGGGTGGGTCAGGTCCAAAGTGAACTTCCACAGAGCTCCTTTTTTGGCTCTCTTGCCAGCAGCTGGCCTTGCAGCAGTCTTCTTCTGTTTGATCTGTGATGGGAAAGAAAGCAGATTTAGAGTCAGCGGCATCACAGATCTAACCCTGCTCCTCTAATGAAATCTAATCAAATTCAACATTAAAAACACATCAGGAGCTTTCTGAGCTGAAGTACCAAATTAAATCTGTGGAATAAACTTATTTATAGGGAATTAAACTGGGTCATAGATTGTTTTTGTTTATAAAAAAAGACTATTACAATAAGAGTAACATTTAAATACAAGATTCAAAACTAGTTTTCTTTACAGTAAAGAAAACATCTACAAAAACCGATCAATGTATCTGTAATTATTATTTCTACTTACATGTACATTTGATTTTGATCATACTAAAGCAATTCAGAGATATAACGGTTTAAATTAAATCGAATCAACTTCTTGGAGAGACTGAGGGTCTTCTAATTCGTTCTTATCTCGTATTTAAGCAACAGAATTAATGAGAAAACGTATTCTTAAGTTATGACTTAAGACATAAAACCACATTTCACGGCAAGAACTTATTACATTCACGACTCGGTGCATTAAAAATGTATAAACTCAGCTTTTGATTTAAGTTTATATGTAAAACAAAATAAAACACGTTTTATTCCATGTAGTCGGACTGAATGGAACACGTGAAAGCAAACGTCAGGACTACTGGCTGCTAATGCTAACCCAGTTAGCATTTGCGTTTCTTTCGTAAATGAACAACTCAAATTCTAATTTAACGTCACTTTATTATTGGAAGATTGTTTATTGTATTATATGGACGGCAGGAGTAAACAAATAACTGGGATTATTCATATATTTCACATAAAACAGAGGAGCTGTCCGCACTCACCGGCGCCATGTCTAGCTATCAGAGGGGAAAGGGAGGACCGGAGGTGACGCAGCAGTGACGTAGTCTGCACTGAGCGGCACACCTTCACTATATATGGTCATCTGCTTTTCAGCGCTGAAATAAATATTTCCAATCACGAAACCAAAAAAATATGGTAGCCCGTTTTCACCAGGTAGAAAATAAATATTAATAAAAATAGTTTCAATAAACTGAAATAAAAAGTGTTAGTTTAACTAAAATAAAAAACATCTCACTGGGGTAAGTTTCCCTTTGTTTGTATTTACATAAACAAGCTTCAATATGATTATGCATTAGTATCACATAACTTCTACTAGTCTGAGAGTATATTAGTATCCCATTTCTTTCTTGTTACCTGGGGGGAAACTAGCTTCCATATAATAATGACTTAGTATCTTCCAGTGTTGACTTGACTTCGTTTTTCAGATCAAGTTGTATAAACATTTTTTTTGACCTGGTGGAAACCAGCTTCCACAGGAAAGGGCACAGCCAGACTGTGAAAGATTGTTGAAAAGTTTTCAGTATTTATCGAATCTCCTGGAGTTTGATGTCTAAAACTAAATTAGTTTAAAGCAGGAGTTTTGCCTTGTTGCTTCACCACCTGTTTGAAGCAGCAGGTCCAAAGGTCAGCTTCAGCCCTTACACACCCTGATAATAAACCTCCTGAGTCTGGTCAATGATTCACACTCGACATTCAGCTGCATTCGTATGAACACACACACAGAATCTGTCCTCCCAGTGAGTCACAGAACCCATGGCAGATCAGATGGGTACACTGGAAAAAGTAAATAAGCCTCCTTCTTTCCATCATGAGGCCGTTTGTGGCTTTTCGCCATCACGGCACCACACAGGGCGTGTCTGCTGCCATGACTCCAAATACAGAAACAACAAAAGATGAGTCAGCACAAAGACGTAGAACGACGTCTACACAGGCTGGTACCTCTGTTTGTGAATGAGGCGTGTCTTGTGTTGTGCATTACCTGTTTGGAGGGATGTTTTTGTTGCTATTTTTAGTTTGTTTACCATCATAAAATCATCTCCATTAAAATATATCTGAGTCTCATTGTCACTCATTAGTTTTGATTTTATTTGATTTGTTCAAATTTAAATGTGGATCTTTTGCAGTTATTTGTGCTGAGACAGTGAATGAGTGCTTCCATGCTCATGAAGTGACGTTTAAGTGCTTTTACAGGCAGTTTTATATCACATTAAGCATCACTGAGCTGCATTTGTAACAAAAACTTATTTTTTTCCAAGGTGTAGTTGACTGTTTGAGAAATTTAATTCATTACCTACGCGATCAGCAACACGTTCAGGGTGCCAAGTAATGAAACTGGCAGCGAGCAGGTGTCAAATCTCAGTAAAACGAAGGCGATGGAAAGTGAAACCTGCCAACTCATGTGCCACCAACTTTTTATTTATTCATTATGACCAATTCTGGACTAATAGAACCAGACACCTGTTTGTTTTTAAAGATCAGCCCCAACAGCTCATTTTCAGGACCATTAAAATGTGAAATTTAAAAAGTACATTTTATTTTTCGTTTACTTTCACCTGAAATATTCCAGACGTACATTAGAGACAGAAAACCAGACATCGTTTGCAGTTTTTGTCCATTTGTTTCATCGTTTTATTTTTGCCATCTCCAGTCAGGTGACAAAGGCCTCGAGTGAACAAAAAGTTTGCAACTCTACCACCCTCCCCGTCCCGATCGAGTCCCTCAAAAGAAACACGCCTCACTGCAAACCGCCTCCCACAATCGGAGGCCCACACCGCTACACACTCATGCCTCTCTAAACAAAATATAACACTCCTTTTGTATTGGGGGATAGCCGGGGCAGCGGGGCGAGCCCTCGACTGCCTCAGCGGACAAGAGGTGCGAGTGCACTGAACGCTCACGAACCTCAAACTTCTACACAGACAAGAGACTGGCATCACGAGGGTTAATCACTGAAGTTTGCTTCTGTTCTTCGTAGAGGGGGAGAAAAAAAAATAATAGACTTCTCTTTTCTTGGTTTAAGAGGTTTGACATGCTGCGATGGACCTCAAGTGCTCTTAAGTGCCAGCCACCATCGATCCCAGTGATTAGGAGAAAAACAGACCTGGTCGCACTCAATCCACTCAGGAACCAGAGCACGGGCCATGCTGGAAAGCGGTATGGCTGCTAGAGGGACAACCTACACCAGAATTTAGTATCTACAGGGGTAACCCTCCCTCCCTCCCTCCCTCCCTCCCTCCCGCTGCTTTAATAACTCAAACACACCCCTCCCTCCCACACCCTCCCCTCTAAAAGGCTTTAGACCTGCTATATTCAAGAATATAAAAAAATAATCATACAAAAGCTGAATCCCGTTGTTATTTAAACATTCAGGAATGTGAGTGGCGAAACCAACACGTTGAAGGCAAAAATAAGCAGGAATGAGCAACTGATCATTATTTTTGAAGTTGTTTTATATAAAGTAGATCGTTACCAAACAAAACCTCAGCGATCAGACAGAGGACCACGCAGCGAGCTGCGGCAGAACTCTCCCAACAGCAAATGGAAAAGAGAAACGAAAGGGGAGGAGAGAGAAAAAAAAAAAAAAAAAAAAAACAGAAGATCAATGATGAGAGAATCACAACAGAATGATTGAGGTTGTCTGTGAAGGCCGACGCTTTGGTGACAGAACCAATGAGAATGCAAGAGACTGGTTGTGGGTGGTGCTTGTTGCCTGGGCAGCAGAGTCCATCTCCCTATTTGTTGGCCAGGACCTTGGTAGCGACAGCACATTCCTCCCCCATGGCAGAAATCACGGTGACCTGCAGGGAGACCAAAACATGCTGGTGTCAATCACGTGACGTTGAATCATAACAGCCTGACAGCTTTGTGACATTACGGCTCTTACTGCTTCCAAAAAAGGATCCGAGTTGATCCAAAAAATAATAACAATAAAAAAAAAATTTAACATAAAGGACTTTGAGTTTATAATCCAGAAGCCCTCACCATGAATTCCTCTCCGGCCTCAAACTTTGACTCGATTTCTTTGCCGACATCGCTGTCAGGGACGCGCAGATCCTCTCTGATCTCACCGTTGTCGCTCATCAAGGACATGTAGTTCTCATTGATGTTAACCAGCTGGAGAGGAGAGGAAAAGAAAACCATCAATAAACACACATCCAGGTCAGACGCTTAAATAAGAGTTGAAATCCAGCCTTTAACCTCGCTGAAACATGATACGGTCACAAGCCTCCAATCTGATGAAATTACTTTCAGCAGATTTTATTTAATAATCTTCAATTTCGCAGCGCCGTCATCAGTCACAGGCAGACAGAGGTGCTGGTTTTAATATCTTAAGTGCTTCCAGTTCACAGCAGAGCTGCTGGAAAATCCTCCCACTTTTTAAAACATGATGGAAATGTTTTCACTTGATGCACACATGATCAGACTCTGGCAGATATCTTAACGTGAGCTGAACGAACAGCCTGCAGCCACAGAGCTCGTGACCGCACGCAGGAACACACCCTTATTTTATCATTATGACTCCTGTATGAAAGAACGTTCCAGAGACGTCTGAGCCGTGCGTGTACCTGGTAGTCTATCCTCTTAATGGAGGGGACATCCATGTTGTGGGTGGAGGGGCACATATCTTCATGCTTCTTGTTGGTGAAGATGTCGATTCCAACCAGGTTAACCTGCAAGAGAGGTTTTTTTTGTTTTGTTTTTAATGTGACATCAAGTGTTTAAAAGTCCCGCCTGGGAAAATCTGAGCCGGTCACAAAAACAGAGCAGCGTGATTATGTGACCCAGAACAGAAAAAGTATCCTCAGAAGACCAGGAGAAACGGCCCAACAGTCACAGTGACAAAACCAGCAGGGTTTGTTGGTCATAAATGTCTAGTTTATTTTTCAGATTTAAAAAAAAGTATAGAAACAAAGCTCCTGTGAGAAACTCACGTCAATTTAAAACTTATAAAGAAGTTTCCAATATTTAAGAGTCATCAAATTTACTTCCTGTTTTGTAAATCAGCCTGAAACTCCTCACAGAGGTTCCAACAGTCATTAACATTTACTGTAACGACTCCTTTTGGTTATCTGGTGATTAAATCACTGAATAAAACAAAGTATTAAGTGAAATAAAAACAATAAATTTCTAAGTTATAATCAAAAAAGTGAGGACAAAAGAGATCAAATCTTTTATCTCTAAATCTATCTCACAGGTTGAAGTCCAAAAGGCAGCGACGTAATGTTTGAGGAAACTGATAAGGAGACATTACCGCACCACCAGGCCAACGTTTCACAATCAGACGAAGCTTTAGAGGTGATTTTACCTTAGCATGTCCGTGCTTGCCGGTCTTGGAGGTGGACATCTCCACGATTTTGCAGGGACGTCCCTTGAGCACCACGTAGCCGTTCTTACGCAGAGCAGAGCACTGCATGGGGTAAGTGGCGGAGGCGCCAGACTCGCCAGTCGTGAAGTCAAGATCGGGATCTGCCATGGCGCAATGGGCGACGTGCACTGCGGGACACATTTGTTCTAGAGTTTAGAAAACTAATTCAACAACACTGAAGAAAAGATTAACGCCTAACAAGCGTCCAGCTCAGTGCCAAGATGACAGCAGAGTGAGTCACCGAGTATGTATGAAGTAATACAAGGTGGTTATGGGAGGTGACTACATCAATAAAAAAAAAAAAAACCACAGCCAACCTTAGTTCCACTTCATTAATCTGGATTTTCAAGGTGTTTACACAACAGCTTACGTAAAGTGAAAGCTCAGTGAATCTGCAGATACAAAGTTGGCCTGGTTTGAAAACGTTGGTATTTGGATTTAGATTAGTTTCATTTAATGACAAATTCAGGTACTGATTCTTTTTTTTTTTTTTTAAATGTTCCTTTCCTGTGGGTGGCCTCCCACTTTTAGGGAACAATATCTGGTCACGTGAGAAGTCAGTGCTTCAAAACAAACATGGCAGGGTGTGGTTTCACCGAGACACTTTAAAAGCACAGCCCTGAACTAATGTGTCGACTGTTTTCAGGAAGGTTTTATACGTCTAAAACAGCCTCAAATATTCAGTTATACACAACAGTCAGCTTGAGAACATTAGATAAACAAATATCTGTTGACATCTTTCTGATTTTGTTTTCATTTTTTTAATATAAGCCAAACTTCAAGTTTAATATTCATAACTTTACTGTTGGTTCATTACGTTGCTTTCCAAGTTGACCAATGTGGACAAATCTAATAATGTTTAGGTGTTAACTTTTAACCCTTTAACTTTCACTTTTTAAATGCAAGGGATATGAAGTCTTTCATTTTTTACCTTTTAGTATCCAATCAAAAAAATAAAAAATTTTATCAGCTTACTTTATTAGTTGGGCACTAAAATCAAAAACCACAAAATACGGGGAAAAAATATTTCAACCTGTAGAAACGATTCTATCGGGTTTTACACAGTTCAACACATTTTCAATGAGTTGACTCAAAAAAATGCTCAACCCAACGGTTGAGCATTTAACGGGTTAATGACTATCGCGAGATTTCGTAAAGTGGCATTTTCATGCAGGACTCAACACATTTAATTTAAGCTCCTCTTTAATTAAACTAATTGACTTAGTACAGTGTGAACAGCTACGTTAATTTGTCACAGCACAAACAACTGTCCCGAGTCAACACGAGGCCGGACGGCTGCGCCACTATCACAGGCATCAAAGTGTCATGCTGGCCTCTAGTGACACATCTCAACTCACCGGAACTTCCATTTGGTTATTATACATTAAAATAGCGAAAAAGTTAATTATATGAACTAATTTCTGCATGATTTAAGAAGTTACTTTTTTAAAATTGTGTGACAAGAAAACAGCAGCCAAGCGTGAGCTGTAAGAAGTTAGCTGGCCCTCAGTTCACAGGTGAAAACAGCGCCAGATAACGGTGAACAGCGAGCCAATTAAACGGCACACATGCTAGCAGAGTTTAGCGTTTAAATTACAGGACATGAACAACATTTGTCAAATTATTTAATACTGTAAGCGTAGCTATAAAGTTTTGGGGAGGTTATTAACCAACAAACATACGCCGCTGTTCCTTAAACAGTAAATACAGTTGTCCTGCTGGGGAAGCTAATAGGATGCTAAAAGCCGCTAGTCACGCTAGCCGTCCATTCAGCTCCGTCCAAATAAAAGATTCATGTTCCCCCGTAAGCGCCCGTTGAGGGGGATGTTGAGTCGTTTAATTCCAATATTTGAAGCTACAGCGACGGATAGAGTGTGGATTCTAAAGAAGCTTTGGGTAAATTGGCAGACAAAAGCGTAAAGGATGACATGCGACTTCCACCGGCCGCGCCGCCGAAGGCCGCATGTCCCTTTGATTCAACCTGGTACCGTTAGCTTAAACACGGACACCCACACCCTGCCCTGCCTCCGACGAATTCAAATAATCTCTTCTACATCTTCTCAAAACATTACACAGCTACTTTAACGCATCAGAATGTGTTATCAGTTCACTTAAATGATCGCTAAGTCCACCGTTATCCCCCTCAAGGCAGAAACACGCGCCATGCCACACTTACCTTCCAAGAAAAAGAGGACCGAGAGTGCGCACGCGCGGCCAACTTTACTGCAGCACCCGTAGAGGAAAGAGGAGAAGGGGGGCGTTTATGAGTTCCGGTGGGTGCCCGGCAGAAAGGGTTGCCATGTCTGAGGAGGTTGGCACGCACGGCAAACATGGCAACCATACAGTACAGTCATGACGAGAACAAGAACAACATACTTCTAATTTTTTTAATTCGTTTTTATTTCTTATTCTTTGGGATTTTTTTGTTTCAGTTAACATTTAAATGTAACATTGATAACATATTAGTTGTATTACTCCGCTCAGATTTTTTTTTTAAATCACAACCTTGATGTAATTTGGTTGTGATAAAAAATAAATACAGATTTTACAACCATTTTTAAAAATATATGATATTTTCAGTAATTTTGATTTGTATTTTTTGCAACATGTTAAATGTTTTGCAAACAATCAAACTCTGGTCTTTCTGAGAATTTTACACTGAAACACATTGTTTTTGCACCATTTTTGCACTTTATTATTTCCCCTGCTATGTAGTGTATGAATGCACTGAACAAACACACATCATATTTCTGAAATAAGATCTAAATCACAATATGCTGTGTAATATAATAATACTGCTAACATAATCACAGTGTATCCTAATAAATTAGACTGTAACTCATGTATGGTACTAAAAGATTCCTGCTATCACAAATCCTTATTCATTAATAAAGTATGTTTAATGGTATTTTATTGTTTCTCTAAATACAGAAGATTTATTTTCAAGTTTTATTTTTTAAAAACTGTGCAACAACAGCAGAACGAAATATTTTTTATGGATAGATTGATTGCAAGTTCCATCTTCTTGAATGTTAAAATGTGTTTTTTTTTTGTCATTTCAAATGAAAAGTTAATTCTTTTACAGCTATTTAGTAAAATGGCGCTTTTTTGACACTGAACAAGCCTAAAAGTATCTGCCAGATTTGTTGCCACCCCACACACCTGTCAGGAAAGCAGTGTGGAGCCAGAGTTGTGTCAGATGAAGAGGAAACGTCGGAGTAAAAAGAGACGGACGCAGAGCGGATGTTTTTGCTGTACAAGGAGAGGACATTTATTGTAGAGTTTCAAACATCACAGATGTGCGTGTTACCAGACTGAGGTCGTCTTTCGACTGATTCCAGTGATTCGGACAAGGTGAAAACATACACTCACATGCATGTCACACACCTGTGCTTACACCTGCTCATCTACACACTCAAACACACACACACACACTCACACACACACACTCACACACAGGCTGACAGCCGTACATACGTTCACAGTCTTGATACGTACAAAAATTGAAATACAAATACAAATAATACCACGATAAAAACATTGTATTTTTTTTTAGAAATTCTTATAGCTATGTTCTCTATTCTGTAGAAAGACAACTAAGCTTTAACAAGTGAAGGTTATTTTTTTGTCTTTCCCTTAAATGATCAGTATGATATCATCATAACGAAAATTCTTACAGTATATATATCTTTTATCTGTGGTTTCTCAAACTGACCCTGCCTCCTGACCTTTATTCACAGGGTGTAGATTACTGCTAACATCCTGCACATGTAAAAGGCTTCAGCTGACCTTTAAAGCGGCATCGCTTGCACCCATCACATCAGACCAACTAAAAACTGACAGAAAACCAAGTAAAAGATGAACACCTCTCCTTCTCGCCCTGCTCGCTCTCTGGGTGTGAGCATCAATAAAATATGCATTTAACGCCAAACTTGCAATTTTCCTGTTTACAATTCTGACCCATCTGGTCGTAGCTTGTGAGAAAAAGCCCAGATGCTGAGATGAAGACGCCAACTTTCACTTTACAGCTCAGTGCTGTGAGGAAAGTTGTTGTGGAAAGTCTGCTCCTCATCTCTCGGCTTGTACAGACGGATCAGTCAGTGTATTGCCTTAAAACATACAATTCATAACAAGTGACGACGGGTAAAACGTGTATGTCACCATGCAAAAATGCACAACTAAATCAACAGTGATGGACTGCGATGGAGAAAATCTTGGAGTGTTAACCCTCGGATTGTTGCTCTGAAAATTAAAATTCAGAAACTACAGAACGGACAGATTTTACAGACAAAACAAAACAAAAAAAATTAGCCAAACTGCTTTTTATCTTTTCCTCCGTTTTCACACCTGCGCTGCAAAGTCTGCCCTTAACATCAAAGTGAGTATTTACACAGGTGTGGTGGACACAGAACAGCAGGAACAGAAAAAAGGTGGAGAGAACAAAGGGCAGCAATAGTAGAAACTTCCAGAAGTTGGCAACTACTCTACACCGAGTTCTTTTTTAATTTTTTTTTTTTTTGTGAGAAACGATGTCAAGATTCTGTTTTTGTGTTGCTGTTGCAGCAATAATACAATATCTACAAGCTCCTTTCCCCTGTTAGCGAAACACCAGGACAAAGTGGCCGCAGTAGCTGTGCAGCATCCTTCAACGACAAGCGTCTGATTCCCACGTGACACCGACCGCTCGTTTGTAGTATTTTTCTCCTCTAACAGGGAACAGACACAGAAGGTGTTTAAGCAGAAGCAGCACTCGTAATGAGTGTTCACACTGTGAGCAACACTGTCATCAACTCACAGCAGGTCCATTCATCACCTACAGAGAGAGAGAGAGAGTAATGAGCGAGAAACAACATGGATGTCTGGAACAGTTTTACACAGTGAGCCGATTCTGGTGTAGCCCTATTTTGTTGCATGAGGAAACAACTGACAGCGCAAAGGCGACATCTATTCGTTTTTGCTACAAGATGTTATTCTAGAAAAACTTCCTATGAGTGTAAAAAAAAAACAGGTCATCACTTTCAGAAGTAGCTGAGATGATGAGAATCAAACGGACTATCATTTATGTAAGTAGAAAACATTTAGCGACGTTCCAGCGATTCTAGAAGAGCTTAAAATGACAAATCGTCAAAGTGTTTCATGAAATTTTGAAAAGTATGCTGGGGGGGAAAATGAGTCATGGGATTAAAGGAGTTTTCACATGATGTCACATATATGGACCCGCCCCCTTTGAGGGCAAGAAAGGCTTCTTACAGCCAATCACAGTGAAGGATTCTGGTTGACTTATACGTAAACATCACCGATGTGACGTTTTGTTAAGGTCTTAGCGTCTGAATCAAGGTAAAGGATGACTTCTTAAGGGTTGCCAGTTCCCAAAACTTTAAGTTTCTCTTCTCATCTCTGTTTTCTTGCATTCTGAAGAGACGGCTGATTAGCAAGCCCGAATTTTGATCAGAGGTTTGTAAACACGGGGTCACAGACATCGTTCCGTCTCAAGCACCTTACACGAGGTTATGGATACACGACGCAATCAGGGACTAAATATTTTAACCCATTTCTTTCATGATTGTCAGGTTATTTTAAATCATACAGCGAAGGCTTGATTAAATGTCTGAAACATGTCAGAAACGGCCTCTCTGAGTATGTAGTTTCTGAAGTCAAGATAAAACCTCCCAGGATTCAAACCTGAAGATCTGGCTGACGTTTGTGGTCATAAATCTTTTCAGGGAGGCGCTATGATATTTAACATCTCTGGGTCAAAATTCAAAATGGACAGATGTGTCATTGACTTCCTTTACTTTGTGTAACGTCCTCTGAACGGGTCCAAAATTATCAGATAATCTGTGTAGAAAACGCCTTGTTAGCACAGAGGTACTTTTACTGTTGCAGTACCAGAAGTCGCCACCTGGCAGTGTTTAGATCCTGGCTGTACAGCAGCGTAACCTCATAGACTGTATGAAACATGTATTCATTCTCTGTGACACCCCTCAGTGGTTTCAAGAGAGCTGATTTAAAGCCAATTTCGTTGTACTTGTTTGCAATTTCGTTGTACTTGTTGCAATGACAAATAAAGTTCTATTCTATTCTAAAGATGACGCCAGGGATGCTAACTCAACCTAACGTTTGGTTAGCCAAAGGAAAGGCAAAGAGTCTGACCCTTTCTGTAACCTTAATGAAAGCTTCAGGAAAAGTTTCACCCTCTGTAAAACGTGTGTGAATAAATAAATAACCTAAACACCAAAAACTGTTTTTGTACCAAGCTGTAAACATGTCTCATTTTGCTGTAAAGATTGACATTTTAACATGGGGCTCTATGGGGATCCCTCTCCTTTTGGTTAAAGCCTCAAGTGGACATTAGAGGAACTGCGGTTTTTGCACTCAACATAAGTTAGTTTCCCTTTGATTTAACTGCATTTTCCACAACCTACTACAACTTTTTTCTAACCTGCTGCACAAAATATTTGGTCTCAATTGAGCTCAGCGTGGATGTACAAAATGATCTCAGTTCAGCTCAGTAACCGCTGAGTCTGGTATCCTGATTAATGACGAGCTAAAGTTTTCTTTGCTGCTACTTTTAACCACCACAAATGTTTAGCCCTACTTACTAAATGAAGTCTGATTTTGCTGCACTTAACGTGGTCGTGAAGACCTGCGTTACCGCTGAAAAGCAGAGTGGAGGGACAAATTGTACTCGCAGTGTGAACACCCTGTAAGAAATCAATAATGTGCTACACAGAGAACTTTTCTACAGCTTCCCATTTGGAGAAAACGGGGAAGTCGAAGGCTACTCGGCATGATGTCAGTGTCCTTTGACGTCTGGATCCAAACTCTCTTTGACGACCATCCAAAAATCCACATGGAAGGCGAAGGCATCGTCCACTGACAGTGCATGGCGCCCCCTTTGTCCAGCAGGCAGTGAAATCATCAATGAAGCCTGCAGCGCCCCCCTGTGGTCTGACTTCTGGGGTCTGACTCCACCTCCAGTGACTCAAGTGTCTTTTCAGCAGCTTGTTTTCCTCCAACATACACACATCGCAAACACACACACACACACAAAACGCAGTCCTCCCGTCGTACCGCCGTCCCTCCCTCCTGATGTGGGGCGACGCTCGGAGTGAAGAGGCGGAGGGTTGTGGGTCAAAGAGGAGGAGAGTTACCAGTTCATCATGGAGCTTCTGTTGAGGGTCATGAAGAAGACTTGACTGCTGCCTCCAGAGCGAACCGAGGCAAAGAAAACCTGCAGGCAGGAGGAAGTGTGTTCAGCAATGTGCAGTTTCTGTGCAGACGTGTAGCTCTTTCCGGTCCCATCTTTCTTCGCTCCAGACTCACCTTGTCGTTCCTCTCCGACAGGAACTTCAGTCGCTGAGCTCGCTTGTGCATGAAAACTCCGTCGAGGTGTCCCGTCTCCACAGAGCGGATCTCGATGGCCTTCTCTCCCCAGCCCATGATCTGGTTGGAGTGGATGTAGGCTGTGGGGAAAGGAGGGGAAAACACACCCATACACACACACGTGTAAACACACACACATACACACACACACAGACAGGGATTGGGACAGGAGAAAACTCAGCACCAGTCTCACACCCAAGCCAGTCACACACTGAGGCCTCCTCCGCCTCACCTCTGGGAGGAGATTATTGCAGCAGTTTCTGACAGATTCAACGACCTCTGAGCTCTTTACCTGAGGAGGATTTGGTGTTGGTGGATTTGGGGAGCCGAACGTGTCGCAGGATTTCTGGGCTTCCACTGATTTTGATCAGTTTGATGTTAGCTTTTGATTTAAACGAATAATTCAGGAAGCACTAATCAATGCTGGTGGTCAAAGAGTTCAGTACGGTTTGGTTTTCCTGTTTGAGAAATATCCCTTCAAAGGTTTTGTTGTTGTTGTTGTTTTTTTTTGTTACACAGGAATGACTCATCTGGAGGCACGTCACATGAGAGTGAATCAGAAATCCTCTGGCTAAAAATAGGATCAGAAACACGTCGTAAGTCCCGCTCAGAAACAGGAGTTTGCTGCAGATTCATGCCCGGTCTGCTCCTCCTGAAAATCATCTGGTTTTCGACGTCTGGTCTGGGTCACTGGATGATACCAGTGCTCAGCCCAGATTAAAGTCAGACAGATAGATGTATAGTCCAGATATTGAAAATTGGGGGAAAATGGGAAATTGTCCAATTTGAGTTTCATTGGGTTGACTTGCGTTGGCGTGTCTGACAAAATCCATGAAGCCAATTGATGAGAGAACAAAAGAAGGAGGAAAGTAAACTCTCATCCTCAGACCATCCTTGAAAGCAGACAGCTCCTTCTAACTGTTTCTCCCTCAGCGACAAACAATTTTGGGGGGTTTAAGTTTGGATTAGCGAGCCCTTAACAGCCAAGTTCCACCAGATCCCCGTTTGGTTCGTCTCCAGTCCTCCACAGCACCAGAGCTGATACGTTTGGCTTCTAGTCAGTGGGTTTACTTCCTCTGGCTCTGCTAGAGCAACGGCGCATCAATCAGCACAGAGCAGACTGAGCATGATGGGACGTCACCACTGAAGAAATACCAAAACATCCAGTTGATTTTCAGAATAAAACACTGTGTTGACGCAAGATCATAATTCACTTAACAACAACAAGAAAGGGTCAACAGGTCAGAGGTTTTCAGAGGCCAATAAAGACAACATGGACCAGGAGAGGCTCATTGTTGGTGCAGGAATTCCTTGGTCTTGTGTTGGACCAGGGAGGCTGAAGCCAAACCAAAACGGAGCAGAGACGGACCACACACAGATCTGGTGGAAGTTACCAAACATCTCCACTACAGCGCTCTGTAGAGAGGGACACATGGGTCATAAACTGGTCCAAACTCCTGAAATCTGAGCCTGGTCGTATCTGATCAGTCGAGCAAATTTAAAAGATTGCTGGAGACCAACTTAGAGGATCTGCTTCACCCTCCTCTTTCAGGGAGAAAAATCTTTGGGAAGGTTTTTGTGTTTGCGTGTAAACTTGAAATATATCTGTTTGTTTTTTTTCTCACAGAGGAAGAATATCGACCTTCAGAACTGAACGCTACGGCGATGCAGGATTTAGTTTCTGGTTTGGTCCGAGGGGTTGAGGCTGGGCTTGGCTGTGAGAAACTCTGGTCTTACAGTAAAATACACACAAACATGTCAACAGGAGATGATGTCCACACACACACACACACAGAGAACACACACCGTAAACCAGCAGAGCTTCAGGACACAGACACAGTCAGTCAAACATACATGTTTCATCGATCCAGGTTTGGTACACTGACATCTGAGAATCAGAGCGTGAGAGCCGAATGGAAAAACACAGACGCTCTGATCGGCTCGGATCATAAGATCCACGATCCATCCTTGATGTGCTCGAGTTTCCTCTCTGTGTGCTTCGACTGAGCGTGCTGATGAATAATAGATAAGTTTGGATGCACTGCGCTTTGCGATCATCTCAGACTAAACTTTGATCTCACTGTCAGTCTGCAGAATCTCACAAATATTTCTCACGCAATCAAGGATGAACGTCAGAACGGATGAGATTTTCTTCTCTGGAGAGAACAAAGATACAGAACAAGAGGACAGAACTCGACAGAGCAGACCAACAACAACACGCGTGTTTCCCCCAGTGCACAGAAACAGGTAGACAGAGCAGGAACAGGAAGAGATGCTGTGTGTGAGGACTGCGGTGGAGCAGAGGTGATGCTCTGTGGGACGTGTTGTTGTCAGCTCATGCAGAGGGATGGATGCTCAACACTTGACGTTAAAGAAATACACGTTTCAGTTTTTGGGTTGAAATTCTTCAAACTGACGCCTCTGATGAGTGATGAAAACATGAAACCCTCCATGAATCTGTTGGTTATCAAGCTGCAGAGAGCGAGATCTGCAGATCTTTAGTTTTCTGGTCTGTTCCCCACAGCGTAAACAAACACGCTCACTTTCACTGAAGCACAGACTTTTAATAAGATCTGGACAGCTGTTAGCATGAATTTACATTTTTAAAGCCTGGAAATGACATCTGGGGGAGTCACCACTTGTATTTCTTTGGACGACAAGGTAAAAAGGAGGAGGGGCTTGAAAATGCTAAGTTATTAGCAAGTGCTAGCTAGCTAGGGGTGTTAATGTTTAGGTGACTTAAGATTAAACAGTCACCATCACTAGTTAGCAGAAGAACTGTTAGCAATCAATGTACTTTATTTTAAGAATCATGGTTAGCCAGATCTAAACTCTTCAAAAAAGCTAAGGCTCAAAAATGACATTTAGAAAAATGCTAATTTAATCCCTGTTGTCAACATATCGATTAAAACGTCTGTGTTTCTTAACTTCTTTTGAACAGTATATTTAAAAACGTGTAAATGTTTCAGTCGGAATCAAATTTTGATACATCAAATTTCTCAAAGTTTAGCTTAATGTAGCGTAGCAGAGGCGCTCTGGTTCCTGTTCTGTGCAGATGTACTTGTACGAAGACAGCAGTCAAATTCAATTAAATATTTAAAATTATTTGTTTCTTTTTTATTTATTTACATATGCTATTTTCTTGATGCTTGTTTTGTTGTCCACCGTGCACCACTCGTCAAAAGCTAGCGATAGCTCGGGATGTGAACGTTCGAATGACGTTTTAATGATTAAACATCGATACCCTCACTGGTCGGCAGCAGAATTGACGGCAGTTTAACTAACTTGTAAAACAATATTATCATTAGCATCAAACGCCGGTCACATGTTGTGTAGTTCAGCCACCCACCACTAGTCAGTGCTGTAGCTCTGTTTTGCTCTACTACCTGGATGTAAACAAGCACTCAGTATGCTTACATGACATAAAAAAGATTTATTGCAATATTTTGATGAAGCCTGGACCTTTTGAACATTTGTAAACACGTTTTTTGGACTTAAATTGTAAAACATCAGATGTCTCAAAGTCACCTACAGAAGAGTAGCAGAGAGGGATTCATTTTTTTTACTGTGATTATGCAACTAAATTTTAAATTTAACTTTTATTTTTTCTTTCATTTTCTAAATTTTATTTCTACTTTCAATTTCTATTCTGATTTTATTGGGAATAAGAGAGTTGGACCTGGCTAGTGGTGCTAGCTCTGCTAACCTTAGACAAGTCAACCACGGACTCTGTGATCTCGTGTTGTGCTGTGGGGAGTAAATGTGCTCACTTTGGATGAGTTGAGTCCGTTTTCTGGAATTGAAATCTAGCCTTGTTTTGTTTCCTCAGCAGAAACTTGAGCTCTCAGATGGATGGTGTTAGGCCCACTTCTGTTTTCATCACTTCACCCAAAAACCTGGTTGTATTTCTTTAAGCAGCGGATGAAACAGGTAAGACTCTAGTCTGAGCTTCGTGTCTACAGGTGTGACTGAAAGCGAAAGGCAGGAGGAGAGAGGAGGAGTGCTGCTGTGAACGGAGGAGGAGTGAAGGTGAAAGATGATCTGCTGAAACCGCTTATACAGGTCAGAGGTCAGGGGGGGGGTCAGGGAGAAGCGAGCTGATTGGTTGACGTACCGACGGAGGTGGGCATCTCGCCCCACTGCAGCACCACGTCTTTGGTGATGCGTCCGTAGGTGTTGACGTAGACGCCTTCGTCCTCGTAGCACAGCAGCATCTCCATGCCGTCCGTCTTGGGCAGAACCACGATGGCGTGCGGGGTCACCTGACCCTGAATCTGCCGGGGCGAAACACGGGAGGGGGGTGGAGGGGTGGGGGTGGGGATTAGGAGCTGACGTAAACCTACAGGGGGGTCTGGACCACCCTTTGCCCCTTCCCACCCCGTCCCACCCTGAGAGAGGAGAAACTGCTGCAACAATAGAGTCTCCCGCTTCTCAGCCACGCAACCGCCGCGAGGACAGACACACAGGGGTCAGGGTCCTTCTCTGACTGCAACCAGACCAGGGTTAGAGGAGGACGCACATTCACTCATTCACAAATTCACTCATTCACAACTTAAACTAACTGATAGGTTTCACTGAGTCTCTGTTTGATAAATCACTCGCTCATCAGTTCATGTTTTCACTCGTTCAATCATCATTTCCTGAGTCCTCATGCACGCAAAGTGATAAATACTCAAAAAGAGATTAAACAAACACACACACACACACACACACACACACACTTAGACTAACATGTGAGGGGATGTAGATGTCGTAAGGGTTGCCAGAGTCCACGTCGATGACATGGAAGCCGACGCTGGAGCCGTAGATGACCTTTAACCTCTGTCCCTCCTCCACAGTCAGGTCAACCAGCTGGGGGCGATGCTGCAGGTCAGTGAACGACTGGAAGACAGAGAAGAAGAGAAGGTTAAGAAGAAGGTTTTACCGTTAAAAAAAAAAACCTCAAAGAAGAAGAAACTTTCATCAACTTTTACCAGGCGCTTGCTCTTAAATCACATCCTCGGTCCTCTTACCTTGAAGGCCATAAACTTGTGGTACGGTTTCGGCGCCCAGGCGTAGATCTCCACCGAGTTCTTCAGAGCAATCACCAAAAATTTAATCCTCTCGTATTTTACTGAAGGGGGAAGAAGCAGGATGTAAAAAAGTCAGGGATTTATCAGGGAGGAATAAAACCTTCCTTCCCTCAAAGTATCTTCATTTGATCATCGAACAGCGGACTGACTGTGGGGACCAGTTTCTGGGTCCACATGTTAACGTCCTCATAAACCACAGTGATGAAACTTCTTACCGACTTTGTAATGCACACAGCCCTCCAGCTCCCCGACGGTGATCCAGCCCTGCTTCTTCTCCACCTCGGGGTCGTTGTGTAATATCCTGTTCCTCAGCCAGGACAGGTAGTAAACACGCAGCTTGTTCTTCTTCCCTGAGGAGGAAAGAATCAGAGCCATGAATACGTTTTATTAAAACTTTGGTGAAAGCGTTTCTGAAAAGCCCTGCCGTGTTTGGTGAAGCTCAGGCGACCTGAGATGGTGACCAGGACGTTGAGTCCCTCCAGGACGTCCATCTGTTGGAAGCGTCGTCGATTTATCAGGTTATAAACTTTCCCTTGTCCGCTTCGATCCAGCAGCATCAGCCCGTTCTCCGTCCCCACCAGCAGGTTCACCCCTGAAGACAGAACACAGATGTTTGGTTTCCCTCAGAGTTCACTCGGCCGTTACCGTGAAGCTGTTTCCGTGACCGTCTGACCCCAGAGAGCGGCGCAGAGGATCTCGGAGTTGAAGCGTTTCTTGTATTTGCGGATCTCAGGCGTGTCGCTGTGAGGTCTGATGTTGGTGGGGTTCACGTTGACCACAGAGATCTTCCTGGCCTCGTTCAGCCTCGCCTGCTCCTGCTCCTGCTTCAGCAGCTCGTCTGCAATCAGGGCTGCAGGACAACAACGGCGTCAAGGCCAGAACGAAGCAGAGCGCACACAGAATTTATCATCCATCTTTCTTTTCATCGTCTCTCTGACCCTGAAGATTTCAGACGTACCTGAAGCAGAGAGGTTATCATCGTCCTCTGTGGGCGACGTCCCGTAAACCCTGGGATCAACAAACGGAGTGAAGGAAGCCTTGGAGCCTCCGCTGCCTCCCATCCCGTACTGAGGAAACACAAACAGAGGTCAGAGTTCGTCTGACGGTTCGATGTTTCTGAGGCAACAGGAGACGTTTCAGTAAAGGAAACACAGAGAGCTCAAAGTCAGCTCAACGAGTCCTCCAGAAAAGACCGAGACTCCGACACGCGGCTCACTGGATTATTTTTTGTCCTTTTTTAAATGTTTCTTTCTTTATATTACTGTCCTCTCAGTCGTTCTTGTTTTCTTTCTCTTTGTCATCTTTCAGTTTCATTTTTGCTTCTTTCTGTTCTTCATTTTTTCATTCTTTTTTCTTTTCTTCCTTCTTTACTTGGATTTCTTTCTTCCCTTTCTTCCCTTTCTCTCTTTCCTACGTTCCTCATTTGTTTTGTTCTTTGTTCTTTTTCCTTTTTTCCTTAATGTTTACTTTCATCCTTTTTTCTTTCTCTTTACTTTATTCCTTCACTCATTCTTTAATTCTTACATTGTTTCTTGTCTTCTTTCTTTCTCGTCTTTCTTTTAATCTTTTTTTTTTGTCATTTTTTGTTTTGTTTTGTTTTCTTTCTTTTTTCTTTTATGGTTTAATTCTCTCATTCCTTCTTTGTGTTTCTTTATTTTTACTTTTTTAAATTTTCTTTCCTGCTTACTTTCTTTCATTTATTCTCTCTTCTTTGTCTCCCTTTCCTTCTTTCCTTTGTTTTCTTTCATATCTTCTTTCTTTTCCATCCCCCTTTTTTTTTTATTATTTCTCTTTTTATTACTGTTTATTTTATGTCTTCCTTTTTTTCTTAAATTTTGTTTTTGAAGTCATTTCTCCTCTTTCTTTCGTTTCTTTCATTTCTTAACTCTCTCTATCCTCAGATTCTTTCCTCGTTTGTTTTACTCATTAATTCCTCTTCTTTTATTCTTTCTTTCCTTCTTTCTTTTTGTCATTCATTCATGAGTGCTGCCTGTAGGACTCGTTCGTCTCGTCCTGAATACTTTGATGTGATTTGTGGGAACAAACAAGTCTCTACAGGTTGTTTGATCAGATTCAGCACCTTCAGCGCTGCATCGCTGCTTCCAGCCTCCAAACTCTCACTTAGACCCAAAACCTCAGACTCAGTGTTTCCTTTACTGCTCAGCTGCCTGCTCAGGACGGAACAATCTGGAAAACTGAGAGACACGGCGGTTAAAAGAGAGAGAGAGGGATCGGACAGGCGGAGCAGGGGAGGAATAAATCCAGTTGGTTCCACCTGTGAGGAAAGTTCAGGAGTCAGAGGACAGTTTGAGCTCAGCAGGGCAGGAAATTAAAGGAATGTCCGATACTCGTTAATCTCGTCAAACTCGTTAAACTCGTTAAACTTTAATCATCAAGTCTGGGGATGATTTCCTGCCCTGCTGGAGGACTGAAGGACTCGGTTGGTCTTTGTCGGGTCTGTGGGCAGGTGAAGCAGGGTGAACAGGAGAACAGGTGACAGGGTGCTGGTCTGTCAGGATCAGGTGTGGGGGCGGGGTTTCAGGGGTGCAGCTCCACCTACTTGGGCCCCAGAGGCGTCGCCAGGGGAGACCAGAGGGGAGGTGCTTTGCTGCACCAAATCGGGGAGATTGGCGTGGCCGGCGAACAGATTAGCGATGCCGGGGAAACCGTTGCTGGCGGTAGAGCTCCGCCTCCGCTCTCTGTGCTTCTGGAAAGAGAGAGAGAGGGGCGGGGCTACTGCAGCGGAGCTTTGATTGACAGGTGGTGGTGGAGGTGGGGGGGGCTGAGCTCTGCTGTGATTGATTCTGTGATTCTCAGAGAGGAGGCAAACACACACACACACACACACACACAGGCTGCAAATCCACTCATTCAGTCTCTTTCACACTCACAGACAGGAAGCAGGAAGCAGGAAGCAGGAAGCAGCGTAGCATGCAGAGCTGGTGAAGAGCGTCTGAGCAGAGTGTCGGTGTCTGATGAGTCAGCGAGGCTGCAGCTAAAGGTCAAAGGTCAGAGGGGAGGGCTGACTCACCTCGCGCATCATCAGGGTGCTGTCCTGGGAGCTGTTTGCGTACGTGTCGTCGTGGGAGTCGTTGTGACCTCCCATCATGCCGAAGGACTCGTTGGTGCTTTGACTCGCAGCCGGCCTGAGAGAGAGAGAGAGAGAGAGAGAGAGAGAGAGAGAGAGAGAGAGAGAGAGAGAGGATTTTACTTCATGTTTCAAAGTCACACAAAACTCTTTCCACCGTCGGACGCCACGACTCACATGATGCGCGGGATATCGCTGACGGCCACCGTGCCGTCATTGGCCCCGCCCTCTCCCTCCTCGTCCTCGCTGCTGTGCGAGTCCTCGCTGGATGAGGAGTAGTCTGTCACTTTGACCGGCGGGCGGCTAGTTTCCTCGCCCTGCCGCAGCTCCCTCAGCTCTTTGGCCAGAGCCGTCAGATCCTGCAGAGAGTCTCATCGTTAATCCTCTGAGCGAAAAACCTGAACCTGGAGGCTCGAGGTGTGAGGAATACAGAGCGCCCTTTATTTCTGGTGTTTAGCATCTGTTCAAATATTAAAAGCTGGTTGGAGAGTCAGCTGAGATCCTGTTTGTTTTTTTGTGCACGTGTTGCATGCTCGGCCAGAAACTGGTGAAAAATCTTGATTCAAACATTTTAATAAATCTAAAAATTCAAGCAGAAGAGAAACCAGACGGCACAAAGCAAGCTGTTAGTAAAAACCCATCTGAGAGTCCGAGAGAGAGTCGGTGAGGGGGGGGGGGGCGAGCAGGAGGAAGAGGACGAGGGGCAACAGTATCATCATATCATGCCTCAGTGCAGGAAGGCCAAGGGTCAAAGGTCACGTTTAACTCAGTGACGTCTCACTGTTTTGCAGCACGTGAGAGGTTAAAACAGAGAGGGGTGGAGGAGTTGAGGAGGGGCGTTATCTTACCAAATCCTCCTGATCAGAGAGAGAGAGAGAGAGAGAGAGAGAGAGGAGATGAAACTAATGATGTGAGAGGAAGAATGATTCCTACAGTAACTCAGCTTTAAACCATCAAACAAGAGAACAAACTGGAAACTGGAGAGAATGAGAGGACGAATCAGCTAAAATAAATCTGTCAGGGTGTCTGAGGCTCGTTTCTGCACCTCAACAAGATCAAACTTAAAAATCAAGCCGTGCAGGTTCTAAAGGAGGTTTCTCCGGCCGATGCATCTCCGGCCTCACAAACCGAGAGTGAACAGGTGAGAGAGGAGAAATGTCACTAACCTCGTCTACAGCTTTCTTATAGCTCTGAAGGAGGATGAGAGGAGCGATGGAGGGGAGGATGAGGAAAGAAAGAGCGAGAATGAGCGGCAGCAGGGTTAGTTCAGAGAGGAGGAGGAGAAGAAGAAGAAGAAGAAGAGCGACTGTCAGAGAGTGAGTGTTGATATTTTCTGTAGAAATGCAGCAACAGGATTTTCATTTCAGAGAGCGAGAGTTTCAGAGTGCTGACAGCACCTGATCCTGAGAGCAGGGAACAGAAACGATGTTTTTATATCTGTTTATATTCTGCATTATATCCTGCCATTTGATTGTGTGTATGTGCAGGTGTGTGTGTGCAGGTGTGTGTGTGCAGGTGTGTACTCACTGCAGGCCTGCTGGGCCGCGTCACCTCTCTGCCGTCATCTTTGGTCTCGTGGGAGGAAACCGTCGAGCCTTCGGTCTTAACGGCTGAATTTCCTGAAACCACAAACACACACAGTAAGATGGAGAACAGGTTGGAGGAAAAATTTGGGACATTTGGGGAAAAAAGAGGAAAATTCAGGACTCTGGGTCTGTGAGGAAACTTTTCAAATCAAGAACAGTGTATTAAGACGGGTAAGCGGCCCTGTTTATATTAATATTATGATGTAATATGTACATTTCTCAGACTCATATGACCTGTACCACCGTTAGCCACCAGGGGGCGACTGCGAACACTGCTGAGCTGGAAGTTGTTGATGCTAACGCTAACGCTAGCTGCAGAGGGATGCTAATATCTGTACTTTCTGTGTGTGGAGCAACTTTCTGGAACCTGAGAGGGCTCACACACACATGAGGCATAATCATTTGTGTGTGTGTGTGTGTGTGTGTGTGTGCGTGTGTGTGTGTGTGCGCACCTCGTTCGTTGGAGCCTCCCTGGGAGCTCGGGGTGCTGGAGCTGGAGGAGCTGCCGCTGCTTGTCCTCTTCAGGGGCGTATCCATGGAAACATCCGTCCTCCGCAGGTCGGGGTTGCTATGGCAACACAAACACAGACAGCGCTGTCTCATTCATGCGGGAGAAACTGTCGAAACCCTGCTGGACTAAAAGAAAAAAAAACCCATCACACCTGCGTTTGCAGAGCTCCACATCGGAGCAGTGAGGGTGTGTGAGTCTCTTATCAAGTATGTGTGTGTGTGTGTGTGTGTGTGTGTGAGAGAGAGAGAGAGAGAGAGAGAAGACTAAACTGGATCATTTCCACTCTGAAGTTTTAGGAAGAATTTGGAAAAAAAAGGTTTAGAGTTTTTTTTTTTATCTTTTATTTATTTAAGTTTCTATTTTATTTGATCTTTTTATTATAATTGTTTGTTTCTATGTGTGTGTGTGTGTGTGTACCTGGCTCGTATTAGGTGAGCCCCCGCTCGAGGTCCCAGACCAGGTCCGTTTCCTGGAGAGTGCTTCCTGACCAGAGCCGGAGAGATGGAGGTCGTCCTCTGAGGGACCTGAAGAGACACGACATCCAGCACAGAGTCAAAACCTCCATCTGTGACTAGAACACCTCGTTAACCTCGTTAACCTCGTTAACCTCGTCCACCTTTACTTTAAAAAAAGGAAAAACCTGGATGACGTAACTGCTCCCTAAAAGTGAAACTAAGAGTTGGTTAAGAGCTCCCCCTGCTGACTGGTAGAGGTCATGAGACCCGCCTGCTCCATGTTTACAGATTCCTGCCAGATTTCACTCAAACTTTTGTTGCTGGATTAAATTTTATTTTTATGGCGATGATGTCAGAGCTGGACTTTCTGTTGGCTCTCCCCTCAGCTGGCTCCGCTCTCCTGGTATGGATTATAAAGCTCTTAACCGCTGTCCTCTTTGTCCTCTGTCCTCGGATGAACTGAAAGTACTCGTGGACCGCCGGACTAAGTGGCGTTCCAAAGCTCTTAACGCTGCTCAAAGGACAGAGGATTGAGGAGAGGAGGAAAACTGGAGGATACACAAATCCAGCCTTCGGGGAAACATGACCTGAAGGTCCATTTATCAGCTCATCTAGAGCATCACTGATTGGACGATGTCTTCACATCGCCGGAGTTTAAAGCGAAATGACGAAGAGATTAAAAAAAAAGTGGATTCAAATAAAGAGAACAGGTAAAAGCACATCACCTGTTCTAAATCTAACACTTCACACAGCGGAGAAAACAAAGAACAGAAAGCATCAAGCTCCAGGAGTCCACACACACACACACACACACACTGGGACAAACACACACACAGGTGGCGGCATGCAGAGACCTTGGGGGGCATGTCGTCGTCCTGCCGCAGCCACGAGCTGCGGTCCAGCTTGTCGAGGGGGGGCGCCAGGCGGGACAGGGGCGGGGGAGGAGGGGTGTCGGAGGTGGGGTCAGAGTTCTGCCGGGGCATGGGAGGCCGGGAGGGGGAGGGCGACGCCGAGGAGGAGGAGGAGACGCCGTGGGGGTCGTACAGAGACTGGGAGCCTGACAGACCGTGACTCTTCACTTGCACCAGGTGGGCCATCTGCGCACACACACACACACACACACACACACACACACACACACACACACACACACACACACACACACACACACACACAAGCAGGAAACAGGCAGGGTTCAGGAGGAAGAGCAGGATCAGGATTTGGGTTCATACATGGTGATGATGAGGAGGGATGCAGGAGGAGGAGGAGGAGGAGAAGGAGGAGTGATGAAGAGGTGGGAGAGAAGCAGAGACACATGCCTCAGGGTGCGTTCACAAAAGTCACGTTCAAAACCTGGACATGAACCCTGCAGGACATTCAGGACTCAACGCATTCAGCAGAAACACAAAGTGAAGGTCTGCTCGCTCCATGATGTCATCGGTTCAATGATGACATCACCTCTTCCACAGAGAAACACAACCATCATGAGAATCATAACAACCCAAAGTCGTAGCTCACACACCTGCGGCTCCACGGCGCGGTGCATGGGCGGCGTCCGGGCCTGCTGGATCCCTCCGCTGCTGAAGGACTCGGAGCGCGGCGGCAGGGACGGGTCCGAGATCCGGTTTGAGACTTTATGCTGCAACGCAGGAGAACTCTGTCTGTTCATCTTATAATGCTCGTCCACCTGACACACACACACACACACACACACACACAAACACACACACACAGTCAGACCACAGCATGCAGTGTGTGTGTGTGTTGATTTGTGTGGATTCTAACTGACTGGTTCTTCTTCCTGTTTGGAGCTTTTCACTTTCACCCAAACAAAACTTTTTCATCCCTTCTTCTCAAAAGAACGACCGTCTAAATCTGGATTTCTGGGACGTTTATTCCAGATTTTTCTCCCTGTTTTAGTGAATTAAAGGCGCAGAGCCTGGACGCCTGTTACTTGATCTGCTGTTTGTCACAGAAACAATAAAACGCGCTCTGTTTGAAGCATGCTCGGCTCAGAAACGTCAGTTTTTAACAGTTTTGTAAAGTCCTCGAGCAGTTTGACAAAATAGATTCTGCAGAAATGATTTAAATTTTTACTTTCTCTGGTCAGTGCATGCTGCTTTGAAGAAAATCGGTTGCAAACCTTCATTTTTTTCTGTATGCATGAGTTTTTCTGAGCAGCTCAGACACTTTAGTCTTTGCTAAGTTTTGTTTGTTGTCTTGATTTCATTTCTCCTTTTATTTCTGCAAAGTTGAAGCCAGGGATTGATCACTGATTCTGTTTTTAGATCTGCATAAATTAAGAGAATCGCTCCTGCAGAAATGTAACGTGCATTTCTCCTCTTTTATGCCGCACGTGAGGTTGATCAACTGCAGGAGGGCTGCAGAATTCAGCCCTCGAACGATCTGAGCCGTCACCTCATCAGAGAAGATCATCTCCTCTCAGAGAGGATCTCTGCGTCTGTGTGAGATGGAAAGATTTCTGCCTCTAAAGGGGAAATCCAGGGAGGCTGAGGTGAGGGTAGACCTTTCTGAGCAGGGTGTGTGTTTGTGTGTGTGAGTCCACAGAGAGACGGACCGATTTAGCTGCAGCTGCCCTACATCTGCACGAGCTGCCACCAGAGGGCAGACCTGAGGATCTGCCCTCTCTGTGTGTGTGTGTGCATGTGTGTGTGTAGCCCTGATTTATTGTGATAAGAAAAATGTGGCGGCTCTGCGCTCAGAGAAATCACACTCTGCTGTTACTTCAGCTCACATGTTTGGTTTGGAGTCACTGACAGGTTCCTAAAGGCACGTCACAATGAAAACTCATTCCTGTTTAGTGTGTTAAGATGAATAAATCCCGTTAATTAAAACCTGTAAACAGTTTAAAAAGCATCCTGGTGTGTAAATGAATTTAGAAAGGAAAGCTGTGAAATTAAACGGATGTTAGTTGAAGTTAGAAATTCACGACGGAGGATTAGGGCCAAGTTAAAAAAAAAAAAAAAAACAGATTTACAAGAATAAAGTCAGAAATCTGCTGCGGCTCTTCTGATCGACTAAAATAACCAGTTTATTCTCCTTAATTTGACTTTATTCTCATAAATTTCTGTTCTTTTTTTCTTTAAGCATGGCCCTCATCCTCTGCCGTAGACCCTCTTCCACAAAAACATGCAAATAAACAGCCGCTCTCAAGCTGCATGGGAGTGTTTCAACTAAATGAGGAGTAAAATCAGCCTCTGACATCAATTTAATAAACTGACTCAGCATTAAAAGAAAATAAAGTCAAATTAAAACTGAAGATTTGTTCCCAGATCTTTAAATTGATGTTTTTTTTAATATGAAATATAAAAGTAAACATCCAATCAACTTTGGTTCTTTGTTCCCGGAAGAATTTTATGAAATAACGGTTAAAGAGTAGAAAACGTCTGCTTTGTTTCTGCAGGGATCCAGAAGTAAACTGAAAACCTGATCTCAGGGTCTTAAAGACCTCAGGTTCACTCCACCACGTTCCTAAAACCAGCAGACTGAGAGCGACTGGATCCCAAAAAGCTGCAGCTCAGCATGAAACACCGAGTCAGTGACCTGTGAAACGCAGAGTGAAGGTTAAACGTGACGACAGATTCATGCTCGCTCTTCCGCCTTTGCTGATGCTCTCCCTGCCTCAAGCTTCGCATTCCGGGTACACATGTGGAAGGGAAGGGAGCACTCAGCACAGAGCCGTACTTCCTGATGTGAAATATGATTTTACTGGATGTGACTGAAAAGGTTTCATGTTTCATTTGATTCGTTCTCCTGTTCATCTTTAAATAATAAACGTCTGAGACGATCCAGAGCGATTATGCAAGAGGTGGGAGTTAGTGTCAGTGTTGGAAGGAAGCTGGTTGGAAGCACCGACAGAAGCAATCAAAGAGGAAATGAATCAAAAGAGTCCTGCGAGGAGAAGTGAGATGAAGGAGTGAGAGATGAGAGGAGAGTTATCACTCCGAGTCCGCCTGGTTAGAGGAGTAAGAACCTGAGCAGCGACCAGAACGGTTAGTAAGAGGAGAGGGAGCGGTGTGTTCATCCTCCGACTGACCCGGCGCCCGGGGCTCCGCCCCCTGGAGGGGCTCCTGCTGGGACTCCAGCGGGGCTTCACCGGATGAGAGGAGCGGACGGCGGGGTCGGGGACGCACGTGATCCGGATCACAGGCGCGTTGTGGTGATCTCTGGAGGGGCTGACATGGGCGGGGTAGGAAGGGGGGCGGGGCCGAGGCCGGGGGCGGCGAGGTTTGTAACCAGGAAGCAGGAGGAGGTTGTCGAGGTTGATGTTTCGGGGCTCCCTGAAGGAGTGATATTTCTTTGGAGGGATGCGAGGAGAGTTGCTCTGAGCTCGACGCATCACCTGGAGAAGCAAGGCGAGCGTTGAGACAGGTGAGGACAAACAGAAACAGGAAGTGGACGCTCTTCATTTCATCCCTGCTGGACATCAAAGTGAAACGTCATTACAGGAAAACTACTTCACTGCACGCGCTCCGTCACTGCACCTAAAGGAGAGCAGAGACTCATCTGCAGGTAAACTAAAGGTGACACCTGGAGGAGAGAGACGACACAAACAAACAATCACAGTGTAAACCTGCAGGATGAGACTCAAATGATGTAAACACTTCACATCCAGCGCCGCAGCGTCGCTCTGACTGAACAGATGTCTGAGTGTTTGTTAACCACGAGCTGCTCTGTGGGTGTTTGCTTCCTCTTTAAAGTCTGCGAGCGGCACAGGTTCACCTGAGAGTCACGGCGCTCACATCAAGACGCCGACTCCGAAAACAGACGTCAAAGTCCACAGACAACAAAAGCCTCCGTTTCCAAACACTAACCTTGGATTAATTCAACACTCTGGGAAAGGCGGAGCCTTTAAAGAAAACTCAGCTGGTGATTGGACGAATGTTAACACGAGGCCAATCAGAGGGAAGTTATAAACTGTAGAGGGATTTAAAGTGAGCTCATTTTAATTCAAGATTCTCCAGATTTCTCTAAAGAAAGTTAACGAATCAACAACCCTCGTCTGCAGGATTAAAGTCTCATAACTTCCACCTCTTTGTCTCTTTGTCCTCGGCTGATCCTGATTGGTCGGCTTGTTCTTCTTGGCTTTTTTCATCAATATAAGTGTATTAGATTCATATAACCTCACTGAACATGCAGTTTTATGAGATCATTAGTTGTGCCTTAAACAGCGGCGTGCACAGAAAAAAAAAGTCGAATCAAGCGTGTGAATTCTCGTGTTTTTCGAGGGCACTTTCATGTGTTTTGCCACCAAAGCTGACAGTTTATCATGTTTTAACGAGCAAAGGGGGCCGTTTAGTGCATGAGGGGGAAACCCCCCCTCTGCCCACCCCTGTGCACACCACTGGCCTTCAACTGTAAAAATCTATTTCCTTCAAATTTATCCCAAAAGTATGAAAGCTCATGTTTTACGGCCTCTTAATAACCTGTTTGATGCACAGTCGTCCAATCAAAAGCAGCTTTTTGTTCAGTGACGTGTAAACATGATGCATCTCTGCATCTTTGTGCGTCTGCGACCACAAACTGCAACTTTGTGGTCGTTTTTGCAACGAATGATCACGATCACAATTCTTGGAGCTCTCAGCGAGCAGCATCCATCCGTGGCGAATCCTCCGCCTGCTGTTTTTCTGTCTGTGTCTCATGTCGTTACCTCTTTGGCCCACGCCGGTTTGTCGTTGGTCCCCGGCGCCTGGTCCTTGTAGTGGTAAAGCTGCTTCTTGTCCTGCGGCGGTCGCGTCACGTCCTGCTGCTGCTGCTGCTGCTGCTGCTGCTGCAGGGACACCAGGTACGCTCGCTCCTGCTGCAGCTGCCTCTGCAGCCGCTCGGCCTGACGCTGCTCCTCGAACTGCTTCCTCTTGTACTCCTGCACAGGGATCACAGCAGAAGAAGAAGAAGAAGAAGAAGAAGAAGAATTTCACATAAACCTGTGTTTTATTTTGAAGGAAACATCAAAAGAGCCGTTTCCTTTTCCTGTCTTGGAGATTTTTCATGCAGATGTTCTAAATTCAGATGTGAGATTTTAATGTTTGGACCTTTTGGCAACAAGTGTGTGAAAGTCTGGATAGTGAGGAGGAAACCTCAGAGGTCAGAGGTCAGGTATTTACCTCGGATGTGTGTGAAAGTCTGCAGCTGTCCACGCGTGTGTGTGTGTGTGTGTGTGTGTTGTTTGTAAGCAGAGATTACAGAAGAGGAAGTGACAGCGATCGACTGATACGCCTGCTGCTGTCTGTGCTCATCGATCTGTCTGTCTGTCGGTCTCTGTATTGATCGGAAGTCCTGGTCTCTGTGTCTTTCAAACTTTCATCCCTCCTGTGACTCAATGAAGTCGTCCATCCCGTTAAAAAGTGTGTGTTTGTGTGTGTGTTGTTACCAGCAGTAAAGCCTGCTCCTGCAGGAGCTGCTGCTGCAGGATCTCCAGCTGCCTCTGCTCCTCCTCCAGCTGTCTACGGATGTACTCCTAACCAACGAGCCCCAGGGTCGGCAGGAGGAAGCAGCCAATCAGAGAGCGCCCAGGCAGGAGAGAAGCCAATCAGAAGCCCCAGGCAACCAGTGACATCAGCAGAGCAGGAAACAGGGCAGAAAGGAAAAGAGGAGGACAGAGAAAAGTGGATTCAGTGAAGAGGTGTGAGAGAGGGATTCAGTCAGAAATAGACGAGAGATAAAAAGAGCGGCGCAGCAGGGGGCCGTAATTAGCAGGAGAAGAAGACGTGCTTATTAATGAAAGGAGGATGTTCAAGATCAGCATGAAACCTCAGAGCGCTCAGGGAGCGCTGAACTGAGGGAAAAGTTCACCGTTAGTCAGGCAGTCATGGGAAAAGCTGAGACTCTCATGTTGGACCTGACGTGTTTCTGTGAATCTTTTTACGTTTATTCACTCGAAACACGACGGAGCAAAATTCACCTGAAGAAGGAGAAACTGGGTCTGCCTGCTTTAAACTGACCTGGTAAAGAGTTCAGTGGGGAGATTTCTTCTAAGGCTACTTCAGGACACATCATCTAATTTGGTTTCACATTTCCCATGATGCAGCTCACCGTCTCAAATACAGCCCCTCTGCGCGGCCAGGTTCGCTCCTTCAAAAGCAGGATGAAGACTCCGTTTCCCATGAGCATCAACACCCGCCGTCCTAAAGAGACGTGCCTCTTCTCAAGGCGTGCGTTTGTTTTGAAGCAAACGATGAAAAGCAGAATTTTTGCAACATTTCCCAGGATGCAAAGCGATCAGGTGACGTGTTTATCCTTCCTGTCCGGGTTTCTCTTTGTTGCTAAGAGACTATTTTTCTTGGTGTGATAGTGATGCAGGAAATATTTCAGGCCTGCAGGTGAAAGCAGGTGTAGGGGCAGAGTTAACCGTAACTAGGGTGCGCTATGGAGCACAAAAAACACTGGATTCCTATATTTTCACCATGACTGAAGTTTGGTCAAACTTTTGCGACTTTCGGAGCAAATTAAAGGCTTAAAATTAAAGGGTTAAAGGCGCAGAAAAAAAAAAGGAAGAAGAAGAATCCTTAGCAGCCGGGATCATCTCGTTTTAAATCTTCGATCGTGAACGGGTTAATATATAGGAGTTTAACGAAGCAGCTAACCAAAGAACGTGCCGTCACAGCCTCCGACAGAGTTTCCCCGACAACCAATGAGAGAAGCCGACTGGGAAGCATCATCACCCAGATGTTGGCGCTCACGATCACAGCGGAGAACGCAAACAAAGCAGAGCCAAGAGGAAAACTGCAGAGACGAGCAGCTTGTGGTGATATTCTCTCTCTTTCTTTTCTTCTCTACCTGAACTTCAGATCACGTCTTCATGATTTGTTTTGGGAGATTAGAAGATAAGAAATGTGTTTGAGCTTCAGAAACCAGCAGGGCTCTGAGTTCCTGTTTGACGCCCGTGATGTAACACCTGTTCAGTCCCCCGTGTGTTCCTACCTGCTCCCTCTCGGCGTGCCTCCTCTCCTCTTCTCGGCGGATTTGTTCCATCTCCTCGTACCTCCTCCTCTGTTCTCGCTCCTGCTGCTTCCTCATCTCTCGCTCCCTTCGCTGTTGCTGCAGGGCGCAGAGGATGTAACACAGACTTCAGCTCAGTGTGTTCCTGCGTGTGTGTGTGTGTGCGCAGATCAGGTGTGTCTCCCTGACATTTGAGCAAGCGGAGGTGCTACCATCAGAGGTGCGGGGAGGCTTTTTGTACGTTTAATAATCAAAGCTGAGGTGAAAACAGCCTCAGGAAAAAAAACAGGGACACAGAATCTCTCATTTATCCCATGTGATGAAGAGGTGTGAACTCCATCACCATCAGCTGTAACGAGATGTCCTCAGGTATCTTTTATATTTAGAAATATTAAAGGAGTAGTCCTCTTTTTTTAAAAAAAACCTGAGCTCTATTTTTCAAACCGGATTTTTGGGTCTAAGATATAAAAAAAAAGTTTTAGAGAAATCTGTTCATACCTCCTCCAGCCGTCTCCTCTGCTCCTTCTGCTCCTCGATGCGTTTCTGTCTCTCAGCCAGTAGTTGGCGCTTGTGCTCCTCGTTCTGCTGCTGCTCCAGCTGCTGGCGCCGGATCAGCTCCGACCGCTCCTTGTTGGCCAGCTGGAGCCGCAGGAAGTCCCGCCTTAGGGTGGACTCGCCGGGGATGTTGATGATGGAACTGAAGAGGAACGAATTTTAAACGTTTGTTTACGTCATAAGTCGTGAAAATTGTGACTGCAGAGGGCGAGAAATCACATCACAAGATCTCATCTTCTATATTTACGAATATGCAAAAAGGCGTCCCACAGGGGTCCATACTGGGTCCTGTCTTATTTATGATTTACGTCAATAATCCGTGCAAAATCACAGATGCTAAGATTGATTTCTATGCTGACGACACCACTTTATACACGTTTTAGTCTTCCTTAAACAGAGCAAAGAAAAACCTACAAGCTGCTTTAATGCCGTCCAGGTGAAGTAGCTGAATGTCCCGACACTTTAATTTCTGTATTTTCTTCTGGAATAAATCTTTTAATCATCTTATCGTGAAGTTTTAAACAGCAACAAACAACCTTTTTTCTTTTGTTGCTCAGAAAAAAGTTTGTATGAATTCAAAGACAGTAGTAGTCACATGACAGCGAGAGGAGGTGTGCTCTCCCCTCCTGAGGCTTTGGCATTCCACTTACACATGTGGAAGGGCAGGGAGCTCCTCAGACAGAATCATTCCACCAAATATCACTTACTGCATGGACAAGAGCTGTCCTAAAACGATCATAACTTTAGTTCAGCCAGGAAAAGTCAAGCTCGGCTATTATGCTAGTGCTACTAGCCTGCGCTGGTATTGATGCTAACACAGCTACGACACAGCAGTGAAGTCATACCTGGGCTCCCCGATGTCCCTCTCCTCGTCCTCTTCCTCACTGCCGCTGTACTCGTACTCCGTCTCATCTGAGGGGAACAAACAGCCGTCAGGTTAGCACTCAGACATTTTGACCACCAGCAGGTGTGCACAGGTGTGAGGTGAGCGAATGCGAGTGCAGCCTCACCCCTCTCCCCCCTCCTCTTCTTGGTGCGGTCGATGTGGTCCTTCAGCTGGATGCGGACCTGCCGCTCGTTGGGGAGGTCTCTGATGAACGGGTGTTTGAGGAGCTGCTCGGTGCTCGGCCTCTGACTGTGGCTCTTCACCAGACAGCTCTCGATGAAGGACTGGAACTTCTTCGACCTAACACACACACACACACAGAAACACACACACATTAACATGTATGTTGGATGTTTCAGATACAAAGGGAGCGGGTTTGTTTCTGACACATTTGGAGGGGAAACGAAGACTCCAGACACCAAAACGTCTAAAGAGTTTTTACTGATATGTCACCTAAAAATATCTCGTTAAAGGTAAAAATACTTCAGACGTGTTTATCTACGTTAAAGCAGATTAACATTAATCCCTCAGACACACTTCTTCACACACACACACACACAGAGCGAGATCATCTGAATTCTGCTGAATGTGTCTCTGTCAGAGCCGGAGGAGGAACAGTGTGATGCTGACGGAGGATAATAACCTCAAAACAGGTGCAGGGTGTGTGTGTGTGTGTTAGTGTGTGTGTGATTCAGAGTGTGTATTTCTGTGACTCACCACTTCTTTGACTTGAGTCTGGGGGCAGGATTTCTGGGGATGAGGAAGAGCGCTCTCATGGGATGCATGTCACACAGAGCTGAGGAGGAGAGGAAGGAAAGGGCATAAAAGGAAAGAGTGCAAAAGAAAAAACAGGAGGAGAAAAAGGAACAAGAAAAAGAAGGAAAGGAAATGCAAGGAAACAGGGCAGGAAGAAAGAAAAAGAAGGAATCAAAAGGGTAGAAACAGAGAGTGAAGTAAGTAAGAGAAGGAAAGGAAAAAGGAGAGAGGGAAGGAAAAAACAAGGAAAGGATAGGAAGTGAGGGAAGGAGAGGGAAGTAAAGAAAGGCCCAAGAGATGAGGGAAGATGGGACAAGTGGAAAGGAAATGAGACAAGGAAAGTAAACGGTCAGATAAGGAAACATCAAGAGGACAGTAGATAGGTCGAGGAGATAAAAAAGGAAAGGAAATAGTGATAACACGAGGAAAGGAAGGAGCAAAAAGGAAATAAAGGACATGAAACAAGGTGCCAACACAGGGAGGGAGGATAGGAAGAAGGAAAGAACATAAGGATGGTTGGAGTCGAAGAAAAGAGGAAGACAAGGAAATGACAGAAAAGGGTATGGGACAAGAGGAAAGGAGGAAAGGAAAGGAAAGATAAGGACAGAAGGATGGTAGGCAACAAGCCAAAGAGGGAGGAAAGGAAAGGAAAGGAAACAAAGAACGAGAAAGGAGGCATTTGAGGAAAAGAGGAAACAAGAGTCCAAAAAGTGAGAAGAAGAAGAAGAAGAAGAAGAAAGAGAAGCAGAGCCAGTTTTAGACTTTAACTTCCAGACAAAGTGTTCTCTGCATCCGGGCCTAAAAATTTCATAAGTCTGAGGATTCACACTTACGTGGTGCTCCCTCTGCCATCTCGATGGCTGTGATACCGAGCGACCACAGATCACTCTGTGCAGGAGAGGAGAGAAAAGAGAAAACTTTCACATCCCAAAAACGTGTCACAGACTTCACACTTTAAGTTCCCAGTCTACTGATCCGTGTTCCTGCTCGGGGGAGAAAACACAGACTCTGAAATTACAAATCTCTGGTCTGAAGCCGATCCTGGAGCCGAGCAGACATCTCCTGATAACGAAGAGCCCGGCTCTGAGATTCAGGGCCAGTTTCTGTTTCACCCCACACGCTGAAGGGAAGCTGATGTAAACATTTCTTTCCTTTCTCTTTCTTTCTTTCTTTCTTTCTTTCTTAGAGCTCCTGAGGACGGGAGGTAATGGTGTCGTATCAGAGTCTCCTCAGCAGGCTCACCACAGGGAGCCGTCCTGTCCCCATTACAGCACATCCTTCGTACCGAGACGCCTGCTCGAGTCTCACTGCACATTCTGTCGCCTCTGTGAGGAGATTTGAGCCCATGTCTGCACATCAGAAGCTCACAGACTCAGAATAACCTCAGAAACCTTTACAGAGATCCTCGAATGTGAGGAAGCATCATTTACCTTGAAGTCGTACGTGGCGTCGGGGTTCTCGTCACAGGCGATGACCTCTGGAGCCATCCAGTACGGCGTCCCGATGAAGGTGTTCCTCCGCCCGACTGTACGATCCAGCTGAGCGCTCACACCAAAGTCCACTTCAAACACACACACACACACACACCATAAACAGCAATAAATTCATGTTAGTGTGTCATCAATGAACAACAAACAACACTTTCAGGTTTCAAGTTCGTTCAGACAGATTCTGTGTGTGTGTGTGAGGAGTCTCACCCAGTTTAACCTCTGCGTTCTCTGTCAGCAGCACATTCTGCCCTTTAATATCTCTGTGGATGACCTTATGCTGGTGGAGATGGGTCAGACCCTGAAGACAGACAGAGAAAAGCGCGTCCTGTTATCCAGGCCCTGCTGGGATCCTTTCACCACACTGAAGCTCACATGTTCCACTTTGTGAATTAAGGTTAAAAAATAAGAAGAATAATGTTTCAATTTCTATTTTTAAGGCAAAAAAAAAGTAAAAGAAACACATGAAATAAGTCATAATTTCACAGTAAGGTGTTCCTCAGGGAACCATCTGGGGCCCCTTCATGTTTGCGCTTGTTTCAAACCACACACGGACTTATTGAGCATTTTCAGGTGTGTTTATGGGAACACATCGCTAGCTGTGAGGACAGGTGTGGTGTTGGCTCTCACCCGGAGGATCTCTCTGCAGATGTAGGCGATCCACTCCTCCTTCAGAGAGTTCCCTTTGGTGTTTTTGATCAGATCTGTCACCGAGCCGGCGCCGCAGAACTCCATCACCAGCTGACACACACAAACAAGGAAGCTTTGAAATTCATCCTGACATTTTTTTTTCTTATATTCGGTTCTTTGTCTCTGTCAAAGTCCTGGATAGTGAACTATTTTTGGGAGTTGAGCACACCCGCTTTTAGTTCCTCTTTCCGTTTGTGTGGGCTTTGGCGCCCCCTGTGGACATGCACGGATTGTACTTCCTGGTAAACAAGCTCATCCTGCGTCACCTTGCCTGTGATTTAAAGTCAAAGTGTGTTAAAGTTAAAGTCAGGAGCGCTTCCTGCGCTCGACGCCTGAACGCACCCAGAGCTGGTCGTCCATCCCCGGAGGATTCTTCTTGATGAACGCTCCGTAATACGTTGCGATGTTCCTGTGGTGGCTGTACTTCTTCAACATGTTGATCTCTGCTTTAATCTCCTCCTCCTCATCCTGATCACACACACACACACACACACACACACACACACACACACACACACACACACACACAGGCAGCACAATAAATACAGCAGTCCATGGATTAGGGTGTGTGATCCCAGAGGAAATCAGATAAAGAAGAAAACAGTCGGTGGAGTTTACTGAGGGCAAACTCTGCAGTCAATAAATGCTCTGTGTGAGTGTGTGTGTGAGTGTGTGTGTGTGTGCATACAGATTCATCAAGGCTCTGTTGTGTGTGTGTTTGTCACTTACTCCTGTGACGTCCATGACCTTGATAGCAGCGAGCTGACCTGTTTTGACATGGCGACCCTGAAAGACGAAGAAAAGAAAGATGATGTTCGGGTTTGTGTGCTCATCACTTTATACGTGTGTGTGTGTGTGTGTGTGTGTCAGTCATAGTTTGTGTTACACTTTAGTTTAGTTAACGTGCACATTTCTTTACGCGATGATTTCTATTCATCTAAATGTCTGATACGCTGTTAAAAAAAAAAGCTGGAGTTTATTCTTTTATCTAATCTTGGATTTCCTCAGATTAACTCTGTGACCCTGTGGGGGGTCTCGACCCTCAGGTTGGGAAACACATCGACAGGAAGTCAAACCTGCACTGAGTCTGACCTCTCCTCCTCCTCCTCCTCCAAACTACAGACACAATCAGCGCCGTTAGAGCCAGAAAGTGGAAGAACATCCACCTCAGCGCCGCCGCCAGCCCACCTCCTTACACACACACACACACACACACACACACACCATCTCCTCATGGTAACCTAGCAACAGGACTGGCAGGTTGTTTAGCGAGGGGAACGAATGGGGGGTTGGAAGAGGGAAAGCGATGGCAGTCTGTGTGTGTGTGTGTGTTCTGGGAGGCCATGATATTTCACACTCTGGGTCACTTGCACATGAGAGCAGCACAGATTCACACACTCACACACACACACACACACACACATACACACACATTCTTGTTTCTCAGTGTTGCATCAGACTCTGGATGTATCTTGGAGTCCGACATCGCTTCAGAGTGCGGGAAGTCTCATTTTCTCTTTCACATCTTTAACCTCTCTCTCTCTCTCTCTCTCTCTCTCTCTCTCTCTTTTGACAGGCTAAAGTTGGAGGACATTTCTGCTCGTTTTAATCCTCAGGTGTCTCTCTCTCTCTCTCTCTCTCTCTCTCTCTCTAACAGACACTGTGTCTCTCTTCACTTTGCATTAGAAAAACATCCAGACGGAGGAAATAAACGACGGTAAATAAAGATCATCCCTCACACATCTGCGGCCCTTTCACGTTGCAAAAACAAAGACATAAGTCCATGATGAGTCCGGATAAATCAGTCCGTCTCAGTTTCTGTCAGGGGTCTGGTTTTTGTTCTGCAGTAATCGTCAGAGCAGCAGGTAACAGGTGCTTTCTGTCTGATGCATCCAGCGATCTCAGACCCATCAGTGTGTGGACGACATGAAAAACCAGAAGACCGGACATCATATCTAACCATGGAGGGTGTATTCCTCATATTTCTCTGTGATGTCTGATAGAGACATGAGTTATTCAGACCCAAGCTGTTTTTTAAACCAGGCTGTAAATATGTTTTTGTTTTTTTTTTGACTGGGTGTGTATGTGGTTTCTGGTCTTTTTGCAGCAGCCTCAAGTGGTCACTCCATGAACTGCGGTTTTTAGCACATCTTCAACTTAAGCTTCGTTTTTTAAAACCAGATGTTGCCTCTCATGGTGTTAGCTTGTCAGCAGCACACTGATATGACGTTCTTGAAATGATGACGGGTCTAATCGCAGTTATCTGGTCTTATATGTACGATTAATTAAAATAATGTCTCTTAAACACTAAATTCAGCTTAAATATTTTTCACACTGACTCTCTATTAGCTCCATCTTTGGTCTCCACCTCCACCTCTCTACCTTTATCTCTACCTGAGCAGATGGTGTGCAGTGATTTTTTTCTTTAAGTCAAAAATTTCTGTCATTGTTTTTTAATTATTATTATTATTCTTTATTTATGCATTAAAAATGATAAAAAGGAGCGCAAATGGCCTAGTGGTTAAGGTCGCGCTCCATGTGCGCAGGCGGCCCGGGTTCAAGTGCTACCTGTGGCTACTTTCCTGTATGTCACTCCCCACTCTCTCTCACCCTGTTTCCTCCTCTATCCACTGTCCTGTACTCTCAAAATAAAAGGCATAAAAGCACAAAAAAATATTTAAAAAAAAAAAGATACAAGTGCAACAATTTGAGAATTAGGGAAAATAGAAGAGAGCTAAATCACGTCGTAACCTTGATTTGAGAAAAGAATCTGTGTTTGGGGGGCTGAAAGCTGCAGTTCCTGGTTTGTCCACTTGAGGTTGGCTGCAGAAGCACGACAAGCCACCAACACAAACGTTCAAAAAAGCAAAATTTGTCTGAACAGCTCACTTCTCTATGGGAGGAATTGCTGTCAGGACTCGGTGGGAACTTTTTGTAAGTTTCAGATTAAATTGAGCTGCAGGTTGCTGCTGTGAAGTCCCGACTGAGCTGTTTCCACAGCTAACAGAGAAATCCAGATAACAGTGTTTCCACATCAGCCCGTGCTCCACATTTTGGGGGATTCTGGGACTTAATTCAGCACTTTGTCTTCATTTAGCCGTGTAAACCTGCTCTCAGACCTCAGGTTAAGCTGTGTGAAGTGCTGCTGTGACCGCAGGACAAATGGCAGCGATCCGCCGCGATGAAGCAATAAAAGGCGCTGCAGATAACGGAGCAGAGATGAGAGGAAGAGATACCGCTGCAGACTGCCTCTTTGTTTTCATATCTCTCTTCCTCCGACGCCGAGGGCCGGCCAAACAATCTCCCAGAGGTGACACACAGATCCTGGAGTGTGTGAGGAAGCTGTATTAAACAGCACACGAGCACGAAGGGAGGAGATACGACAGGAGGAGGAGGAGGAGGAGGAGGAGGAGGAGGGCTTTTAGAGGCACCCCGAGGTGTCCCGCGTTCAGACAAGCCTCACATTCTTCACCTGAGCACAAGCCCCAACACATAAACACACACACACACACACACATCGAGGGAGGAGATACCGGCTGCTCACGGTCAACCCCAAATCTGTCACCATTCAACACACGAGGAACAAGGAATTCTGGGTAACAGATCTGGTTGTGTTTGTTTTGGTTTAATTTAACAGTTGAGTAAATTTCTCAGACACACTTTATTCTGTCGCTCTCACGTTTCAGGTGCTGCAGTTTGAGGTTTTATAGAGGTGAATGGTGTCGTGACCTGTCTGATGAGTCACACTTTCTGATCCGGAACAAAGACTTTAATACCAACAACAATGACGAGCTTTGGTTTGAAGACATTCCCAGGGTGTTTGCCAAAGTTTCCCATCCTCTTCATTACTTAATTACAAGTTAAAGTTTGTTTTTTTTATGCTGATGACTGTCCACTCACCATTAAACATCAGACAGGTTGATTCTATCTGTGCAGCTTCCCTGAACTCTGTGACTCTGCCTGTTTTTACGGGAGTGTTTTCATGTTTCTATGATTTTATGCGAGTTAGCGCAGCCCTCGGTAGCACAATTAGTTTCACGAGATCAACCTTGTTGGATGGTAACAGACTGGAGTGACGTTTGAAGGAAACCCTCCTTTTTGGAAGGATTTGCATCTGTAGGCACTCCATCTGTCTGATCAAATTAAAGCTCCAGTAAGGAACTTTTGGTTTATGGCAATTTTGGCGCCCCCTGTTGACTAATCTTGTCTTCTACATGCCTGAGTTTCATCTTCGGACAGATCAAAATCAAATGTGTTATTCATTGGAAACATTTGATTAGAAAAAGGATTTTTTTTTATTTACAAAAAAAAACATTTGACATTAAAAAATACAAAACCAAAACTGACAATCTTGTCAAAGTTCTTGTCCATTTTTGAGCGATATTTCACTATATCCAAATAACTCCTGGCACAAGCTTCAAGTGAGTGAAAACCAAACATTCCAGCAGTCAAAAACCTGTGAATAAATCTAGTAAATGATTTTATTCGCTCCTAGAGTGAAACAAAATTAAATTTTACTTAAAAATGTAATTTATGAGACGATAACTGATCCCTGAAAACAAAAAGGAACTTTTAATTCCATCTCGGCCACTAGTTGTGGCAGATAGTCAGGTTTTTTGAGGCCATTATCTGAATTGTTCCATTTCAGGTACTGTCTCTTTAAGACACATCAAAGGCACTCTGGAACCCAGACCCCCCCCCCATAACAATTTATTACAGTTACTGTTTCTTTGACTCCTCCACCATCACTTTGTCTCTTAAAACAACGAATTTGCCCTTTAAAGGAGATTCATCATCTAGTGATGTCATAGTTTGAGCAAATCCCATCTTTGTCTCACTGAAATCTCGCGTGACTTTTTGAACTAGAGGAGTCTAAAGTCCCTCAAAGGGATCCTCTCTGGAAAAATATCTCAAAGTGCTTGAAAAAATGAAAGAATTCGGTTCATGAGGGAAACGTCATATTTTGTGACTTATTTCACAGCATGTCGTCCTTTTCTGGGGCTCTAAGCCAAAACGTTCCTTGAAAGTAACATTTTGAAAAAAAGACCGAGCCAGTGCAAACAAAAAGCGGTGACGTCCAGACATGAGAGAGACAGAAATACTCCTGAGTCACATCGGTTTTTATCGAGCGTTTGAGTTTGCAGTCTGAGCTAAGTCAAACAATACAGCGTGCGTCATGTGTTTGAGCTCTTTCAGAATAAAAGCTGAGAGGAGTTTGATGACAGCCGGACATGAATGAGGGGGGAGGAGTTTACTGGAGGGCAGAGCTGTGCTTCATAAGGACAGCGACAGACGCCTGCAGAAGGGTTTTGACAAATGAGACAGTGAAGGTGTCAGACTTTTATCACACATGAACTGATTCATCATGTCTGTCTGTCTGTCTGTCTGTCTGTCTGCACACAGTCTCATCATGACCCTCCAAACGTCCAAAACAGACATCAAACCCTGCGTTTCCACCTGGAGACCTTTTCTTATAAACTGCTGCTGCTCTTGAATCCTCATCTAACCCGGGGAGTAAATTAAAATCTCATTCTGATTAACTCTGACGCCTGTTTAGTGGGATTAAATAAGAGGGATGTTCAGAGGACGAGCTCGCAGATTTCAGGAGCTTCGATCGATATAAGACATCGATTTAACTCCACTTTGTAAACGCTGATGAATCAAATCCAGGAAATACTCAGAGCCATTTCAGAGCTGCACGGGTTTTACACACCTGAAGGAAAACGACGACATGAGATCAAAAAACACAGAGATCTACAAGAAGCCACGGTTTTTTCTTTCACTGTGTTTTAATCATGGATACACAGAAAACTCTACATGTCAGATCATGGTTTTCCTGCGGATCTGTGTGCTGAGGCAGCCTGCAACTACCCTCACAGTCAGGAGATGGACACCTGAGGCAGGTGAGGCACGGACATCCACAGACTTTATTTCATCTCCGTTTCATCTGACAGACACCTGAATTTACCTTCAGGGATTAAGAAAGTACATTCTATTCTATTCTATTCTATTCTATTCTATTCTATTCTATTCTATTCTACTGATAGGTTGTAGAAATCCCTGATTCTCTGTTAACTGATCAAACACGCCGTTCTAAAACATAACACGAAATCATCACGAGATCTTGACGAAATGATGACATCATCACATTGGGATCTCCCAACTGCTTCATGACACATTCAAGGCGGCAGCCTCAAACACCAAGGTCGACTAATAGACCTCCAGATGGCTGGCCAATCAGGAGAAAGGGAGTTTGTGGCATGAGAAGCCTTAAAGAAACAGCAGCTAAAACAAATCTTTCAGATGGGGGCTGAAATAAGGGTTTTCTAAAACCATTGTGAGGAAAAATAGAGATTTTTTTTTAAGCTGTAAATCCCTATGGGGGTACAAGAGGGACAAAATAAAGCTTATAAGAAAGCACGATAGCCCCTCTTTAAAAGTTTGCACATCACGTTTCTTGAAATAAGAATAATCTCTAAATACAAAAAACTAAAGAAGCAAATTCTCATTTATCTCTTTCAAACACAATTTTTGTCTTTTAATAACTTTAATTAAGACATTATTTGTACAAAATTACCTAAAAATAAGACAAAACACCTGATTAGATTTCAGATTTACAGTAAGCATGTCATCAGATCATGAGAAGATCGGCTAAGTTTGGCTTCACTAAATGACACTAATGGTGCTTCTTAAAAATCTGTTTAACTTGGTACCTGAAAACAAACCTCTTTTGTTTTTATTCTCTGTAGCTTAAATAAAGACGCGTTTCAGGAACACACTCTCTCTGGTTTAATGTAGTCATTTGATGTAGTTGCAGAAACAGTGGTGATCCATCTCCCACTGAGATCTATTATCTGAAAATGCAAGGTCCTAATTTACCCATCATGCTTTGTGATCGACCACAGTTTGTGGGATTTTTGTTGCATCAATCATCTCGCCAGAGGAGGCGTCACCGTGTTCCTACAGCAGATCAATACCCAACATCAGGAGACAGGAAGAGTGTGTGTCTCTCTTTAGTAGTGTGTATCACAGGACATGAGTGAGTGTGTTAATAGGTTTCAAAGTGGGAGAACACACACACACACACAGGCTCTCTGCTGTGCTGTAAATGTGTGTGGGTGTCTTGCCGCCTAACAAAGAAGAAAATCAGTATTAAGAACGTTTTTTGGTCAGAATGAAATGTTTCTGTGAGCTCATGAAGGAGTCAGAGGAGGAAGTGACTCCTTACTGACTCCAGAAATGTGAAACACTTTTTCAGTCATAACACACACACCTAACACACTCTGAGCTCCCACTACAATCCAAAACACACTCCGTCAGAGTGTTATACCTGTGTGGCCTCCTCTGAAAGGACCGGCTCCTTTTCCACAGGAGGCAACACAAGCATAGACTTTTACATCTACAATGGAGGCCACCATCTTGCACCGCCATGTTTCTACGGTACCACAGAAAGAACAAACTTATAATACAGGTGTTCATGAATTTAGTGAGCTGCTACGGCAAAATCTACCAGAGGACGGATGACGAAGAAGAATCCGTACTGGTTGAAAGATCATATTTATGGTGCATCACAGGAGCTTCTTGTCCTCAAAGGCCACCGTAGCTTCACCAACAGGAGGCTGACTTTCATCTGATCTGTGTCCACCCTGTTCCAGTTTGGGACTGGACTGTCAGATAGCTGGATTTCCCGCCATTTTCCTGACCCAATGATGAGCCTATCTTTATTCATGAGAGAGCAGGGAATGACATCCAGGAAAGGGGTCTCGGACCATAAGCAAACCTGGGCCGTCTGTTATACAGAAGTGGGACCCTCTTGGCCAAGCTTGCACCCTGTGGTTTCCATGTCTGACTTCCTGTCCTGCTCATTCTGCTCTATGCTGATTCATACGTCGTAGGGGTACTGGATTGCCGGAGCTGAGACAGAGCCTGAACGCAACATAGCATTTTTTTTGTTTTGTTTTGTTTTTGTGGTTTCTTTTTCTGGCACTTTAGGCCTTTATTCTGAAAGGACATGACAGTGGACAGAGCAGGAAACAGGGCAAGCGTGGAAAAAGTCGTGGGAAAGAGGCCACAGGTTGAGCTCAAAACCCGGCTACTCGCTCAAGAACTAGCCTCGTCTGCGACCTATATGCTAGTCCATATGTACACCCCGTCACTGTAGCTTTAAGGCTCTTTGTTCCTGCTTTTGCTGCTATGTGCCAAATCTGTCGATCTATAATGCCGGACCTTCACCAGATTCATGTCCACTCGGTTTCTGTTTGGCCCCCTCATCCATCAGCACCAAAGGGCTGCAGTTCCAGACCTGAGCACAGATAAAGACAGCTGGACACCTGGAGTCCTGAGGCTGAATTACTGAATAAACTGAATCAACAATATTTCCTGCCCCAAAGGTGAGCCCGCTCTTATATACGTCTTCTTTATGGACCTCTAGAAACCTCTGGACCTATGGACCTGTTGACTTACGGCTCCACTCATTATGACAGTGGGAAGCAGCGTTGCCAGACGTACGATAATTATCGTATTTGTACGATAATTTAGCCCTCTGTATGATGTACGATCAATAATTCCAAAAAAGGCAAAATGTACGATAATTTGACAATTTCCTGTGGTTGTTACAGATCTACTCCAGTCTGACGGATTTATCTGTAAACCCTAAATGCATCTTATATCATGTGACATTTCCAGCCAATCATAGTTTAAGTGTCATTCGTCTCAGAACGATTGACAGCCAATCACGGTCGTAGGAGCTCCGTCAGGAGGAAGTCAGTCAGTTGAGAGAAAAATGAGCACCGGAGCCTCGAGCTGCTGATCAAACGCTGCTGATGTGGGGCAGGGCGATGAATGACCACAAAAGTGCCTGTAGGACACTAAACAGAGGGATCAGTTGGGATTTTTGCGCAACAATAAGACAGTTGTTTTGATCATTATCAGTTATTTTGATTATTTTGTCGGGTGTACGATAATTTCCCCCAAAATACGATAATTTTTGAGGCTCTGGTACGATAATTTTATATTTCCCATCTGGCAACGCTGGTTGGAAGTATGTTTTATTATTTTTAACGTTAGCTTTGGTGTCTCACTTCCTGTCCTGCTCAGTGCTGCTCTGTGCTGATTGATGCGTCGTTGCCTCAAAGGCAGGCAACAATAAATGTCTCGTGTTTCTGCTGTGGAGGACTCTGGATTGCCGGAGCTGAGACAGAACAGGAATGCAACAAAGCAGAACCAGTGGAAGTTAACACACAGACTCATATTGCCTTCTTTCTCACTCCTTCAGATTTGCTTCGTAGAGTAAAGGAGGTTCATGGAGATACAGTTTGTTCTCTAATCCCAGCTCGTTTTTCTGCATAGCTGAACGGAAGCTTCACACACTTGGCAGAGGAAGAAGAAGAAGGGTAAGAAGACTCACCTTGTAGACCTGCCCGTAGGTGCCATTTCCGACCAGTTCAACCAGCTCAAAGATACCAGCTGGGTCCTGAAAGAGAGAGAGAGAGAGAGAGAGTTAGAGGGATACAAGTGAACAAAGTGGACTCAAGGTAGATGTAGGAATTAGTATGCATGGAATTTAACCTTCAACCACACACACACACACACACACACACACACACAGAGTTAAAAGCCTCTCTGTGTCCCTGCTCTGTCATTATTCCTTCAATAAGTGACCTCTGAGTCTACAGCTGTGCTCTCTCTCTCCATCTTCACAGACTCTCAGGTTTAAATCCACCATGACACCACATGTCAGTTTCAGCTGCTTCATTCCTCTACAGCTGCTGCTTCCTCTGATTCAGCGTTTCTTTGTGCTAAAACATCTCAGTCGCTGATTATTCTCTGCATCTGGATTCTGAAAACGCTTGAAAAGAAGAAACCTGGTGTTTTTTAGACCGTGTGTTTTTACTACAGGGCTGAAGCTGCGGATCAGAAACGTCCTCAGAGCCAGAATAAAAAATACTGACCACCTGCTAAAGTCCACAACAGGGACTTAGTCTTAGTGACATCACACATTTGTTTCTGAAGTGGAGTTTTGAAGCCTATCAAGTCTCTGCAAACATCAGCGACATGCTGGAAAAGAGCGACAGCCTCAAGTGGACGCTTCAGGGACTGCAGTTTTTGGGCTTCCTGAAGCTTTGAAGGAGAAAAGAATAATCCCGTTGTCTCCTGAATCTGAATCTGAAGTCTGAATTTTATTTACATGCTCGAGTGTGAGCTCAAAAAAACACTCAGGTCAAAGCTAAAGTGAGACGTTTTTGGACATGAACCTCCAAAAATCCTGAAAAATAAAGAAACACAGAGTTTAATGTGCAGTCACGACTTTCAGTGACTGAAGAAACACTCACAGGATCACTGGCAATTCAATATGTAGAGGTAAAACACACACACACTAACACACACACACACACACTCAGGAGATAATCTGATCTCCAGGGCGATTAAAATTCAACACAACTCCCAAAACACAGATTTCCATCTTTCGGCATACCTGTGTGTGTTTAGTGTGTGTGTGCGTGTGTGTGTGTGTGTGTGTGTGTGTGTGTGTGTGTGTGTGTACAGTAGGCCACAGGAGCCTGTTATGAACTATTACAGTGGAGCCTCCTGAGGGGGATTAGCTTAAAAAAGCAGCCTTCTTTTTCACTCAAGGTCAAACAGCAGCTCATCACACACACACATGCACACACTCACACACACACACTCACACACCTGTACGTTCCTGTTACTGTCCCCACCAACTCTTGGACTGCACATATGAAACAACATCAGCAGGAAAGAGAAGCAGGATACTGAGAGCAGTTTTAACGAAGGTGTACTGAAGTGTGGCACAGTCGGAGAACATCGTCACATCATCTGCATAAAGAGACTCTGTGTCGTTTTTAAAACACTGAATGATGCTCTGAAGACTTACGAACAGAGGATACTTAAATGGACTTTCCTCTTAAGCCTTCTGAGACCACAGAGCTGCAGCAGATCCATCAGAGCAGCTTCAAGTGGTGACTTCAGAGTTTCATTCAGCAGAACTCCTTTCAAGAGAGCCACCAAATCCTGGTTGATGGAGCATCAAACCTGCACTCGTGTCTGATTTTCGGTCTATTTTGTCATCACTAAATGTGACTTTTAACTTTCTCTTGATACATCTGTCTTTCTTCTTTTAACTAACCGTCGTAAAGTTGGAGCAATACTTAACTTTTTGTGATTAATTCTTGGCAGATAAGTACATTGATTTTAGAGAGTGTTTATCAATGCTTCCTGTAGAGCAAGAACACACATATTTACAGACTGGTTCAAAGAACGGTTGGAGTGTGAAGAGCTCATGATTTTTTATTGTTCGTCATGTTTTCAGATATTTAAGGTACAAGTAATGCCTAACTGACCTATGGCTAATGTCCCGCCCTAAAACTCAGTGAGCCAATCACAGTGCGTATAGCCATTTCAATGCACTCAGACATTCTCTGTCCTGACGTCCATTGAAATCTAGAAATTCAGTTTTCTTTAGGTTTCAAGAGGTTTTTCTGAGATTTTAAGTTTAAAAACGGTCAAACGGTGTTCATGGCGTTCATGTAACTCTGACACAAAGTATCCTGAGAGGCTGGGCGACGGGGTGTGCTTTTAACCCTTTCCTTATGTCACATCTCAACCCAGTAAAGTGTCTTTGGATAAAGTTGTGCGGTTTCAACTCAACGTGAATAAAATGAACAAGAATGTTTACATCTCTTCTAAGGTAAGTCAATATCATATGTGAGGCGATATGTTGTCACTTTGCTGTAAAGAAATATAAAGTTATCTTTAACATCTCTAACATTAGCTAATGTTAGCCTAGCGTTAGCTCCTAGCTATTGGCCTGTTTTGTTCTAGTTTTTGTTCTTTGGTGATCGTCCATCATTGTTAGCTGTTGTCCAAAGGGCTCTAGTTAAGCTAACGTTAGCTTCTGGAGCTTAGCTTCATTAGCTTATCTGTAATAGTCCAGATAACAAAGGTTGACAAACGTTCTGCTGAAAGATTCAGTGTGAATACTGAAGCTCCAAACTAACAGAGACTCTCTTGGTAAAGATGGTAAAAAGGAGGTCAGATTTAAGATGTAAGTTTTGTTTGTAACTGAAGCTTTTTATGGACTGTCTCTGAAAATCAACAATGACTTCCTGTGAAATGTCTCCTACTGTAGCACCTGCCACGGCGCCTGTCACTGGATGTTCATTGTTTGTCCCAGTGAGTGGAAGGGGCGGAGCTTAGCCATAGGTCAATTGAGAGCATGGCTGACCTGACAGACAGGTGGCCCCACCGTAGCTGTTTGCGGGGAGTCTTAAGGCCCTCTTTGCTTCATCCTAACTGGATGTTAGGTCAAGCAGGCGTTTCCAACATGACACCTGCGAACACAGGCTTCAAAACTCAGCTTCAGAAACAAACAGGTGATGTCACCGAGACTTGGTCTATGATCGCCAGCCAATCACAGAGTCGATAAAAAGACAGACAAGCTCACACACTCACACCGATCAGTTGTAATCAGTGTTCAGCTTCCTTAATGATCTCTGAGTTCTGATTGGTCGAAATCCCTGGACATGGTTCCTGATTCGGAATTGCAAAGGCAACCTCACAGGTACCAAATTAAAAGGAGTAACAGAAACTTCATGAGTCATCTCTTCCTGCTGCCGATCTGACGGAACTCATTTGCAAAAGCATCTGAAGACGACTGTGACACAGAAAACGAGATCTAGAGTTATTCAGTCTGAAAACAGAAAAGGATGCTGGGTAATAAAGAAAACCAAGGACACGACCTGTGTGTCTCTGTCTGTCTGTGTGACAGCTGTTCACGCTGACCAGAGGAGTCAGAGGATAACGCTCCGAGTGTCGAGCGCAGGATGAAGATGTCAGGCCTGATGTGAGACACTGACAGGAGGAGGAGGAGGAGGAGGAGGAGGAAGAGGAGGTCAGGAGGTGAATAAAGGAGATGCAGATCACTCAAACTGCACGAGGAGGCAATCAGAGGAGCTCATTTGGGATGTGACGTGCTCCAGACACAGGAAGTGTGTGTGTGTGCTTGCGACAGGCTTTACGTCACACTGAAATGTTTCCCCCCAGCTCCCTCTGATCCGTCCTGGGTGACCTAATTTCTCGTCGTCATGCCACCGAGGGAGAGAGCAAGGATTCTCGTTTTTGTACAAGAACATGCAGAGCCAGTCACTGTCTTTATCTGCCCCTCAGTGTGTGTGTGTGTGTGTGTGAGAGAGAGAGAGTGTGTGTGAGCGTGTTACACACAGTCATGCAGTCCCACCCGCTCCATCATGTCCAGACTTGACTGTTGCTCTGCAGGTAAGTCTGAGTTGCGTAAGCAGCAGAAGAAAGGTGAAGAAAACAAGATGTGCACCGTAACACACACTCTGACACACACACACACACATGCACCCACACACACACACACACATATCATCTTGCACTGAGCAATCCAAAAAAAGAAATCAGCGAGTGTATCCTGAATGTATCATCACTGTCTCCACACACATATTCACACACACACACATTCCTGCACTGTCTCCTTCTGCACATCTCCCATCCTCGCGGGCCTGCACATCACGTGCACGCGCCCAGACCCACAAACAGCCACTGCTGCATGCAATGCTGCTGTCGCCACAACATCACGAAATGGCGGAACTCGCTCCTGTTGCGGTTATCATCGCTTTTATTATGTGTGTGAGTGTGTGTGTGAGTGTGTGTGTGTTTGGGATACATAGAGGGAGCGCGTGCGTCCGTGCGTGCATCTGTACCCCCTGTATCTGTATGTGTGTGTGTGTGTACTGAGTGTGTGTGCTGTGAATCTGTCAGTGAGCAGGCAGCTTAACATCTGCCCCACATAGTACAGACAGAGCGGCCTCTATTATGCCGCCTGACGCACGCGCATAAGGATGTGTTCACGCGCGCAGCAGCAGCAGCAGCAGCAGCTGAGGGCCTCATTACATCACGTCCCAATTGTTAAGAAAAAAACATCAACAACAAACAAGATGACACATGATCCCACTCTGTGCTATCTGCTTTCCTCAATCAATGACCGCCGTGCACGAGCCCACACACACATCCAAAGATTAAGACTGCTCTGCATGCACGCGCTCGCGCACACACACACTCAGCACCGGCTGTAAAAGCAGAGGAAGGCGCAGGGAGACGCATCCTTGCGCGGTTAAGAGGATGGAGAGGAGGGGAGGCAATAAAGAGGGGTGGACAGGTGCTCAAAGGAATCACACGCACGCGCACACAAAGACACAGACATCTCATGCACGTGCACACAGAGGGAGACATTTACCCGTAGTGCAGACAGGTCTATCTCGTCCAGACTCCGCGCAGGGGAGTCGCTCGCCATGGTTCTTTCGGTATTCACGGGACTCAAGATGGAAGCTTCCTCAACGACCATCGACCGAGAGGTGCAGAGCGGCGGGCACAAACACACACAAAACCTCCTCTAAAATAAATAAAATCCCCCCACCCACCCCCCAGAATAAATCCACACGGATTCCTTGTGCGGGCGATGACTCCCCTTGGAGGAGAAACGGGCGCTCCGGGTCCAGGAGGCAGCGAGGAGGAGCGCAGGAGGGAGGCGATGTGCGCGCTGCTCCAGGTGCTACATGCTGCTCGGCGCGGTGAATCCGGCGAATCCAGCGCTACATGCCTCCACCTCGTCCCTTCGAATCAGGACAGGACAGGTGTGGATGGACGCGCACGAGATGGAGCGAGAAAGGACGAGAGAGAGCGCGCGGCACGAGAGCGCAGCAGCGGAACCGAGGAGCACCGAGGAAGAACTCACTCCGTCTGTCCGTCAGTCTGTGTGGCGGAACAGCAGCGCGCTTCCCGGGAGTGGCCTGAGAGGAGGCTGCGCTACAGACAGAGACGCCCACAATGTCACACACACACACACACACACACACACACACACACACACACACACACACACACACACACACACACACACACACACACACACACACACACACCTAAAGACGCAAAAACCACACAGATGTCTGCCGGTATGGCAGCTCATTAAGGACAAATCTGAGCGGCCATCATTCAGGAAACCGACCACAATCACACACATCCAATAATTAAAACCTCTGCACACACACATTCACACACTCACACACACACACATGAGGGGGAGGCCATCCTGCTGCCCTTTTCCTGGACAAATGGCCTTTAAAGGATTCACATGGGACGTGTTTCATGCCTTATTTATGTCCTCGTGTCTCATCAAAGAGACGCTTTAGGTCACATTGGAGCCAAACCACCTCTTCAAGGCACAGAGAGAAGCATCAGCAAGTTTACTGTCTGCATTTGTTCTGCAGCTAAAGGGGAAAAAAGTGTGATTGTGATTAAACAGATTAATCTGACATTTTCTTCTTCATTTTTTATCCTCATTGATTATTTAATGATCAAGTTTGTAACCTGCAGGGATGAAAAGTCTGATTTATGAAAACATTCATATTTTAAAGGCGTCTGATGTATGAGACGTGACTGAGGAAGAATAAATGTGTTTGGTCCTGCTGCTTCTCATTCCAGAAACTTCTCAGGGACCTTCACCTGTGTTTCAACCTGTGTAACTCCGCCCCTGCACACCTTTCCCACCATGTTTAATCCCACAACTCACTCCAAGTCCTCATGCAGAGGATTCAGAGCGTGCAGGAACAGATTAGTAAACACACACACTGATTTCACACACACTGCTGTCACCGCTCTCTGCTGCTGCAGACAGATTCTCCACACCTGTCAGCTGCTCTTTCACTCACCTGCAGGACACACCCAGAATACACACACACACACACACTGAGGAGCCAACATCAAAAATGACCCTAAATGAGATTATTCACACGTCACCCATCAGTCTGCTGACAGAGTCGAGCAGGGATGAGGAGAAACAGGGTCAGTTCCTTCAGAACTAAGACATGCATCAACCCCTGAAGATGTGTGTGATATTTTACTCTCTAAAGATGAGATACACACACACACATACACAGGCAGCTTTGGGGTCTTGTCTGAGGTGCAGCACCCAGGAAGTGAAACAGTGTCTCTCAAGCAGCCAACCATTTTGTTCCCAAGCCAAGCACAAACAGAGCGACTGCCATTGTTAGTTCGTCTCATGTTTCCATTCACACGCAACGGGACAAAAACCTCAGTATGTTTTCCGGAGAGGTACGGCTGCTGGAAATAGTTGGTACTGCAGTTCAGAACATGTCTCACCAGTCAAATCCAGTCCTCCAGATCACTGCTGAGGTTCAACATGGATGTTGGTTGAGCTGATCTGGCTCAGAGTCCAAACTCAGCATCATCCGGAATAGAACTGACAAATATTCCAGAATAGGATCAGAATCATTCCAGAATACATTTCGGAAATTTTTAAATAAAAATTCTGGAATACTTCTTTTTATCTTCAAAACCGTTCTGGTTTAAATTGCAGAATGCTTCCTTTAATCCGCAGAGCCATTCTAGGCAACTTTCCGGAATACTTCTCTCGATCTTCGAAGCTGTTCAGTGAAACATTCCAGAATACTTTTTTTCTATTTTCAAGCCCATTCTGGGCAACATTACAGAATACATCTGTTAATCTTCAGAGATTTTCTGGGTTAAATTCCAGAACACCAGAGTCAAAGCTCAGCATAATCCCAGAGTCGTTTGATAGGCAGGGGTCAGAACACTTTACAGATCAGTCAAATTAAATTCTAAACTTGGAGCCGTTTCATTCTGGAGATAGTTTATCATTATGTTGACCAGGAGGGAGGAAAGCTCTGAAGAATCTGAAGGGAAAACGCTCAGATTACCCTTCATGGATCCATGAAGCTCAGAGGAAAGACGTAACTTCATCCAACATTTGATTTAATGGAAAGAGAAGCGGTTAAAGAACAAAGATCAAAAGCCTCTTGTGTTTGTTGAGGAGCTGGTTGTCTTCAGTCTGTTGAATTATCTCAGACAGAAACACTCAGACTCTCTCTCTCTCTGTCTGTCTGTCTCTCTTTCTCTCTCTCTCTCCCTCTTTCTGCACCATTTGAATAAGTTTCTCTTTAATGCTGACTCTGTGTAAACTTCAGATTGTGTGTCTGTGGCACCATCTAGTGGCGGCACAGAGAACAGCAGGGGGGCTGGTGAACGTAGGCCAGTGGAGGTTTCCTGAGGACAGAGCTGTTTTTAAATTCATCATCAGTGACATGTTTTTTTTTTTTCCTGTGACAGAAACTTGAGTGAGTGAAGGAGAAGAGGAGGGAGAGACACAGATGTGATGTTTATTAATGAAAAACTTCAATTCTGACTGTTTTTTTTTTTTCAGTCTGGATCTCAGTTTGATTTCCTTCTTCTGGTTTCTTCCTGTTTTTCTTGCTCGGCCTGGTGTGAACTGTAGCTGGCAGGGGAACTTCTGTAATTGCACCCACAGACATTACCGTGGTCTTTTTTTATTTTAAATAAAGAGGAATAAAAAAAAAAAAACAGGATGGCCTAAAGTGAGTGTCTAGAATACGGAGGAAATTTAGGTCAGTTTAAGTCTTTTAAATTCTGCTGCCAAAGGTGAGAAAAGATCAGCTGCCAGAGGAGGGAGACTTTTTGAGTAACAGAAGGAACTTTTTCAAAATTTGACTAAAATCTTTGCATTTTTATTATTAAAACCAGCAGAGTACTTTTGTGAATACCTGTACCTTTTTTCATCATTTTTATAATCAAACTGGTAATATTTGAGTATTTCTAAGCCTCTGATAAGACATCTTTGCTGGTCTAATTTAAAAAAGAAATTATTGTCAAAATTTTGATTAGTTTGCCAAAATGTTGCATAATTTAGATTTAGATGCTAGAAATAGCACAAAAACCTGATTGATTGACACTGTCAATAATGTATCTTTATCTTTATCTTTATCTTTAAAGCCATCCAAGGAAACATTCCGGAATATTTCTCTTCATCTGTAAAACCATCCAAGGAAAAATTCCAGAATATTTATTTTTATCTTTCAGCCATCCAGGGAAACATTCTGGAATGTTTCTTTTTATCTTTAAAGCCATCCAGGGAAACATTCCGGAATATTTCTCTTCATCTGTAAAGTCATCCAAGGAAACATTCCGGAATATTTCTTTTTATCTTTCAGCCATCCAGGGAAACATTCAGGAATTTTTATCTTTATCTTTAAAGCCATCTAGGGCAATATTCTGGAAGGTTTCTTTTTCTTTAAAGCCATCCAGGGAAACATTCCGGAATATTTCTTTTTATCGTTAAAGCCATCCAGGGAAACATTCAGGAATATTTATCTTTTTCTTTAAAGCCATCCAGGGAAACATTCCGGAATATTTCTTTTTATCGTTAAAGCCATCCAGGGAAACATTCCGGAATATTTATCTTTATCTTTAAAGCCATTCCGGGCAATATTCTGGAATATTTCTTTTTATCTTTAAAGCCATCCAGGGAAACATTCCGATATATTTCTCTTTATCTTTGATCCCACTCTGAGCAACATTCCAGAATATTTCTCTTTATCTTTAAACCCATTCAAGGAAACATTCTGGGAGACTTCCCTTTATCTTTAAACCCATCTCTTTATCTTTCAGCCATCCAGGGAAACATTCCGGAATATTTCTCTTCATCTGTAAAGTCATTCAAGGAAATATTCCGGAATATTTCTCTTACGCTTTCAGCCATCCAGGGAAACATTCTGATATATTTCTCTTTGTCTTTAATCCCATTCTGAGCAACATTCTGGAATACTTCTGTTTTCCTTCAAAGCCATGATGGGCAACTCTTTCAGCAGACGTAAAAACAGACAGCACACTGCAGATCGATCCTTTAAATGATTTATCAATACATTATTTATTCATTCCATCTTTACATGAACGAGCATCACATGACGCGTTACTGCAGATCATTTCCGAGGCGAGAAACTAACAGTCTGTGCAAACAGTGCATTTCATACAGAGAAAGAGAAGAAACAGAGGACAGGTCAGCGTGTTTCTCAACCTCTGCAGCCCAGGATGGAGAACAACAAGGCCACTAATGACTGATTCAAGGCCAGTTTACAGCGGACAACAAGTTTTAACACGTCTGGAGCTCAGATGAAGTCGTCTTTCTGTTTTTAGTTTGTTTTAAATCAGGCTGTTTGTTTTCTGGGACAGCTGCAAATATCTCTGATGTTTAATGATCTGAAACCATCACAGAGACGAAGGACTGATCAGGAGGTAGAAACACAGGGAGGTAGAGAAGAAGATTTAAAGTAAGAGCACGTTAAAGGTCCCGTTTCCATGAGCAGAGGAGCTTCAGCTTAAAGACAGGCACAGAGTCAGCTTCAGGAACGTCCATGGCTTTGAAGGCAACCCGCCCGGCTCGCACCGTTCATGCTTTTAATGGCAAAGAGCTGCTGTCATGCTGCACAGATCAGTTCAAGGTCACATACTGTATATTGCACAAAACATCATCATGCACATCGTTTCATCTTTACGGACCATGGAGGAAGATTAAAGGGGGGGGGGGGGGGGGTGCTGCATTTCAGGGACGTCAGGAAATCTGAGATTCAGAAGCATCTTTGAGATTTAATCTAAAGGAGAAAAAATGTTTCTAAAATGCTGCATCAGGATTGACCTTTCATGGAAATACTGAACTTTGATACTTTTTACTGTTGCTCCAGAATTTCAGTTTTCTGACTGTGTAAGAAATGCAGCATTGTTACAGTTTATCATGCATTGGTTTCTGGGTAATGTAGTTTCAAAAGACTTTGGTGGTGTTTTATTCCACTTTGTGATTTCCTGCCAGTTGGATGGTTGGAAAGACTCACGCAGTTGTTTAGTTTGATGAATGAAGTCTCAGATATTTTCCTTTTCTCTCAGGAAAAAAAACTGTTTTCTTTCTCCAGCAGAATAAACGCCACCAAGAGAACTACAAACCCCAGATGAGAGCATCAAAACAGGTCACTTAAGGTGTCACGTCGACTCCACGGTTTGAGGAATGTAAATGAAAGTTCGATCCGTTCCACGTCCTCCTCGTCTTTGGCACTTGTGATTTCATGTTTGACATAAATATTAAAATTAAGAGTTCAGAGAGATTCAAAAAAAAAAAAAAAATGGCCGACAGCTCCGTCCAGCTCTTCATCCTCTTCTCCTCCTCATCATCAGAATGTCTTTCAAACCTCTTCAAGGCAGAAGAGTCAGAGCTGCGTTCGCCAGCCCTGGACGTTGCATAGTGTTATGAAGAGAACGAAGGAGTGAGACGTTTGAGTCTCCCTGTAAACATGAGAGCCGGGTTCTTCAGGCACTGCATCTGCTGGTCCTTGTCTCTCCCTGTGTCTGTGTGTGTGTGTGTGTGTGTGTGTGTGTGTGTGTGTGTTTTAATCTATAACATGAACATAGTTCTGACAGTCTTCATGTCTCTGCTGTGACTCCTCTCGGTGTCGTGTTGTTCGGTGGCGCCGCTCGTTCAGATCATTTTGGAAGTGGTTCCGGCTGCTGGTGCTGCTGAATAAGGCAGTGAGCAGTAAAAACTGAACCTAAGCAGGTGTTTGTATCTTATTATTATTATTAATAAAAATATGATCTTTTAGACTCAATCTGAGCCACATTCTGCTGAAAAGTCCAGAAAATTGTCTGATTTTAAGTTTTTTAATGATAAAAACGTCAAACATGCACGTTTTCTTACTTTTTTTACTCTTCACACAAAATTCAGGCGTCGTTTCTGTCTTTAAAAACTTAAATCAGACGTTTTTCCAGACTTGTCATGTGAATGTGGCTCATTTTAAATCAGACACTCGCTTAGATTTCAGTTTTTGCAGCGTGAACTGTGTAGGGAACTTAGAACTCTTTGTGTTTTACACCCTGGGTTCCGTCTCACAGGTAAACAGTCCTCACAAGACCTGACATTTTTCTTGCTTCTCTGCAATTTAACTCTAATTTAGCCTCTGAAACACGGTGGAAGCAACCTGTACAGCTACCTGTGGAAAAAAGCATACCTGTGAGGCAGCACTCAGGGTGAAGAACACCTTAACTCTTAGTGAAGACACCTCTGAGCCACAGACGGGTTTGCTTCATAGACTCAGATTCTAAAAACACGCAGCAGCTGCTCCCAAACTACCAAAACGGCTCCGGAGCAGATCTGACGGACCACAGGTGAACACACGAACACACAGGTGAGTCGGTCCCTCTCAGGTCCACACCTCCATGGGCACCATGGCCTCCTTGGAGCCGATGGGGGGAAGCAGATTCTGCTCGCACAGGAACTGAAGCGGGAACTGGACCAGGAAGCCGCGGATCTTCTTCAGCTCCTCCTGAGCGCGGGTCGGGTCCTCTTTGTCCAGACCCGGCTTGGCGAGGAAGCCTTCGAGCTCGAAGATGTTACGGACGTCGCTGGACGGCAGACAACGGAAAACCTGAAGAAAAGAGAGAGAGAGAGAGAGAGAGAGAGAGAGAGAGAGAGAGAGGAGGGGAACGGTTACTCTGTTCCACCTGAAAGAGTTTCTGTCTGCGTGCATCAACACTTCTCATCATCTCACAGATGTTCAATAAAAATAAAACGTTCGTTTTCACCACCGCAGGACTGAAAAGGAAAGACTTCATCTCTTTTTTATCGCTTTTAATTCTCAGACAACAGACTGAGTCAGACTCCTCAGGATGTCTTTATTCCAGCCGCTGACTCACAGATCCGTCTTTTCTTCATGCTGCCAGCTCCCCGTGTGAAAACAGCCTCTAACATCTTACTGACGGTTTGAGAAATGAACTCGTTTTAAATAGAGACTCAGTCAGAGCTGGAAAATCTTTGGGAATCAGACGGAAAAGTTTCCTCGGACCGACCTTCTGGTAGATGGTGGCGTTGCGAGCGCAGGTGGCCATCCACACCTCCTTATAGAAGTGATCACTGATGGGATCCGAGACGTCGATGGAGGGGTCAGTGTGAGCGCCCAGAATCGTCCTAAGAGAGAGAGAGAGACAGGAAGTGATTTTAAATTCAAAAGATCAGACTTTAACGAGCTGTTGTTGAATTCTTTGACGTCTCTGTTTACTTGAAGCACTCGAGGCGGAGCTGCAGAGCGTATTTCCCCGCCTGGTACTCCTGACCGTCCATCACAGCCGTCACCGTTTCCGAGTCCTCCACGATCACCGCCACCTCGCTGTCTCTCTTTCCCAGCATGCTCCTGTCGTTGATGTTTGCAGAGCCTGCAGAAAGACGAGGACGGGAGTGAGTGAGTCAGAGTGACGTCTGCCACTAGATGGAGCTGCAGCGCCTGGATTTCAACCCTCATCCTCAGTGCTGCATGATGCAGGAAAAGTTTAACGTCAAGTGAACGCAGCACACAGACGTTTCTCTATCACAGGTTTGTGTGTTTTCCTGATTATTTACAGAAAATGTCGACCTGTCAGGATTAAAACGGATCAGCTGTGAGCTGCCTGACTCGCTGACTCTCTCTGCAGCTCTGGTTTCCGTCTCCTCTATTATACATGTTCAGTTTAATGTCGGGGGGGAATATTTCATTACATGTGTCATCTTTTAATCTGGTAATGGAGAAATTTGAGCTGCTGCGTCAGCGTCAGCGCCGAGCCGTACCTATGATGACCGTGTTGTCGTCTGCGATGAGCATCTTGCTGTGGACGTAGATGAGCTCGGTGACCAGCTTCCCCTCCAGGTCGGCGTGAGTCCTCAGGCCGGCGATGGAGATGTAGTTAATCCACTGATCTCCCACTGGACAGAAAATAACAACATCTGAACCTCTTTAACTTCTAAAATCAAACCATCACATCCTTCTGTCAGATTAAAAACACTCAAACTTTGTCCAGCGGACTGATTACAGGCACCAAACCAGACGCCACATGTTTCACCTCTGTGTCCTGTCACATGTATGTGGTTTTACATGTTTGCCTACATGTGTGTTTGGGGTCCAATCTGGAGTTTGGTTGGGTTCTGCTGAGCTTTAATGACAGACTGAATCCAGTGATTTTTACAAAGAGGCAAAAATACTCTGAAGTCTTTAATTTCCTGCCGTTTAAAACACTCAGAGCTTCAATTAGCAAAACATATGAAGAACTTCTATCAGGATGGCAGGAAAAATAAATGACTGAACCATTTTTGGTACATTTGTCTGTCAGGGTCACAAAGAAAAATCAGAGTTTTAGTCGTCTAGTCACGATGACGTCGACGATCAAAATCGTCGGCGACTTATTTAATAATCAACGTCGTCGTTTTAATATTTTTATAAACTGCCGCTGTACTTTCACCTGTCTCGTCTGCCGTTCTGTCCTTGACGCATACGCGCAGAAGTGGTAACCGGGGTAACCCGTGATGTCACAGGAAAAGTTACGCCCAACAGTATCATGGCTAGCCGGCAACAGAGCTGGAAAGTTTGGGAGCATTTTTCCAAAATAAAGGAGAAAAGTGTGCAATGCAAAATCTGCAAAGCAGAAATGTCCTTCCATGACAGAACGACGGCGATGCACGAGCATCTGAAAAGACAGCACGCCGTGGCTGATTTATTTTCTGACGAAGAATGACAATCTCGGTAAGCTAACTGGCTAGTTAGCTGCTAACATTAACGTCAACAGGGAGCTACCTACTTAATAGCGATGTCATGTTTGAATAGAAAATTGGTACATTAAAAAAATGTCAGAAATGCTGCTACAAGCTGCAAAGTTCATTAAAAGCTGAATGAACTATGATATTAACTGTCTTCATTTTTAGTTAGCACATACCTTAAACACTTGAAGCTGGAAGCTAATGATGTTAGCTGTATGCTGCTGCAATAAGCTGCACTTTATGTATGATCCGAATAGTCGACTAATCACAAAAAATAATGGGTGACTAGTCGATTATCAAAATAATCGTATGTGGCAGCTCTACTGAGCTGCTGGCTCTGTTTATAAAAACCACAGGAACCGCCTCGCTAAGCCCCGCCCACTGACGCAGAGAGTGTAAACTTGAGGTTGAATCCGTCGTCGACCTGGACTTACTCTCTCTCCTCAGCTGTGAGATGATGGAGTGGTCTCCTCTGTTCATGGTCCTGCAGGTAAACACAGACACACAGGTGAATGAGCAGCACGTCCACATTCCTCACATACGCTGATAAAAGGCTTTCTGTGTCGCTGTGTGCACACGGGGAGGGACCGGTGTTTACTTAAGAATGAAGACCAGACAATGGATGTCAGCAGTGTGAGGAATGGCACACACACACACACACACACAGATGTACAATTCCAATACCAATAAGGTTGGGACGTTGTATATTGCTTTTTAAAGAATACACGCTCACGCAGTTGTTTACAAAGTGGTGAACATCGCCCCATCCTCTATCTTTTTAGTGTATCGGCTGAATGTTGGTTAAACAGGATTTATTAATCATCAAAGAGGGTTTATGAGACTGTGCTAAGAGTGTACAGGTGTGGTAGTAAACACACACACACACACACACACACACACACACACACACACACACACACACACACACACCTGTAGTTGAAGTGCATGACGGCCTGGATGGCGCTGCCCCCTCCTGTGTTGATGTCTCCTTCAAATCCAGGCAGCAGAGGCGTCACCACGTACACTCGGTACCTTTTACCCTCCCTGAAGAAAATCAAATCACACACAGAGAAAGACGACAAGATTTAAATGATGACATGATGCATAAGTTCAGAAATTTAAATATTTGGGGCTAAAAATGTTGCTTGAAGGTCAAAACAGTCTGATCCAGATCCTGATCCTGATCCTGCCAGAAAAACATCCTGACACATTTTATCCATATCGCCCCCTACAGGAGAACATTTTCTCTGCAGGTACAGCTTCACAAACAGCTCCACTAAAACAGGACACAGATCGATTCAGTGTTTTCAAATCTTAATCTTCCTCCAGCTCACGACGTCTTTGTAGGAACATGAAAAGCTTCTGCATTTATTCAGACACCCGGAGCTGCTCAGACTCCAGCTACACGGGAGAAACCAGGTCAGGTTTGTTTGTAAAAGCTGCTGTGTGTTCATGTGTTTCCCTCCGATAAGCTCTCAAATCCCTGAAAACAAAACATCACACACACACACACACACACGCGCGCGCGGAGTGAGAGCCTGAGCCGTGAAGAGGGAAATATTCACACAGGCTAAATCAAAGAGGAGTTATGGAGCGAAATCAGCCTGTTCATCATGGGGAAGGTACACAAGAAACAACATACACACTGAGAGAGAGAGTGTGTGTGTATCCACTGTGTATGTGTATGTGTGTGCAGACTGGTAAACCATTTCTAGATGAGGTCAAATGTGTTCGTGAGCTCATCACGTCTGTTTAGACAACCCAAAGGAATGTGAACATTCTTTACTGCATTTCTGTGTGTGTGTGTGTGTGTGTGTGTGTGTTACCTATATGCTTTAATGATGCGCTCAGCTATAGCGTCTCCTATCTTGTTGAAAACGTGTCGGTTGTCGGCACAGCTGATGAAGAACTGATTCTGAAATAAATCAAAGAAAGAAAACATTTAATAAAATCATCACTTTGTTTTGTTCTGATGTTACAGTGTTTAAACTCCTCCCTGAAAACCACAGATTAGTAAATAAATGGAATCACAGCACACTCAGGTTAGTAGGGAAACTGTAGACTCGTAGTTTACATTGACTATAACATGTAGCATAGTATCGACCCACGGTCTCATACTCTGATGTCGAGCTGTTTGTTTGTCTCTTATCATGACTTACTGTATAACAACATTAGAGTCGTATAGAACAGGATCAGATGGAACCGGATCAAACTGACTTGTATCTTATCTCAGAGTAACTCATCGTTTCTTATTGTATTGATCACATCTATCAATCATTGTATCATATTCTATCATATTGTACAGAAAAGTTTCTTGTTGTAACAAATTGTTTTGTTTGTTTTGTATCTTAATGTAGCTTATTGATCATATCACATTGTACCGTATGATTATCGTATGATTATCGTATGAATATCGTATGATTATCGTATTGTTATCATATTATTAATGTATCATAATTATATCATTATCATATCATAATTGTATCTTTATTGTATCATTATCGTATTGTTACAAATCATTTTCATATCATTATCGTATCGTTATCGTATCGTTATCGTATCGTTATCGTATCGTTATCGTATCGTTATCGTATCGTAATTGTATCTTTATTGTGTCATTATCGTATTGTTACATATCATTATCTATCATTTTCATATCATTATCGTATCATTATCCTATCGTTATCTTATCGTTACCGTATTGTTACTGTATCGTTACGCTATCGTTGCCGTATCGTTATTGTTTTCGTATCGTTATCGTTATCATATTGTTATCGTATCTTTTTATGTCTTGTCACATTGTATCTTTTTGTATCTTGCATGTTCTGTATTTTAATTATCTTATTGTATCATATATCACATCTTATCACAATTTATCTTTATGTGTCTTATCCTATTTATACTGCATCAGTTAACGTTTATTTTTATATCACCTTTCATACAAATTACATGCAGTTCAAAGTGCTTCACAGTGATTAAACAAAGACTCATAAAGTTCATAAAAAACAAAGAAAAACAATGAAATAATACGGTTTAAAAAAAGAAAGACTTTACCATAGAGACTAATGCAGGACTTTAAATCATATTTACTAAGGCAGTTTAGAAGTTAAAAATAATAATGACCAAAGTAAACTAAATTGTTAACAATACACTAAGAAATGAGACAATATAAGATTAAATTGAAGCATTAAAGTAATAAAACTGTAAAAACTGTATATCCTATAGCATATCATATGGCATCATGTTGTATCCAATCCTATCTTAATGTATTTTAATCTTATCGTATTGAATTTGTATCATGTGGTTCTGTACATCATTTGAAATCTTAATGTACGCCGTCACATCGAGTTTGTATCTTAATGTTTCGGATCCTATTGTACAGTTTTGTCTTAAAGCGTCTCATCGTATCGCATCATACCATATATGGTAAACATCTTACTGTCTGGTGTCTTGTCATATATTAATGTATCTTGATGTATCTTGATGTATTTAACTGTATCGTATCCTATGTTTACATATCCAGTGTTTTGTGTTGTATTGTTAGTTTCATATCTTGTGATACAGGTTTTGAACATCATGTATTTTTATTCTTGAGTTATGGAGGCTTGTTAGCCTCAGAGCTCTGTTGAGTTTTACTGTGACTCAGAATAAAGACGAGGACGATCTTCCACTGCTGTTCGTTCAGTAAAACGATCACCTCTATGTAGATGAAGTGTTTGCTGTTCTGGATGGTGTGGACGTAGGCGTTATGGATGGACTCCTCGTGGTATTTGATGCCGGCGGACCAGTCGGAGGCTGAGCGAAGGATCTGAGAGAGGAGAGGATCGGGTCGCAAGAAAACGATTGTTTAACAAAACGTTTGATTTCCAACACAGCCAGAATCTGTTAGGTGACAGTGAAAGGCTCGTAAAACACCAACCTGTACTTTGGCGGGTGTGCAGTTGGGGACGAGGTACCTCTGCTCCCCGGCGGTGGTGTGAGACTTGGGCAGTAGACACGGCATGGAGCGGTACTTTGGCTTCACCAGCTGGAGGTGAAACAAGAAACCAGTCAAACAGACTCCTTTAATTCAGCATTTCAGTTTTAAAACTTCCTGTGAGATATTTTTACAAGAACAGCGTCCTCATCAACGGCCTGACCTTAGTGAAATTCCACCGTTGGATAAAATGTCTCGCCACATCTCGAGCTGCTTTCCCATGAACCACTGAGGAAATGTCGTGCCAAGGCATTCTGGGAGTTGTGTGTCTGTCTATGAAATCTAAAGCATCACAAACAGGAGTGTGAAGGGGACAGGAGAGGAAGTGGACCGTCAGGTGTTTCCTGTCAGGCTCTCACAGCGCTCTTACCATCAAACGGTTTGTCCAGCTGGATCCAGTCCTTGTGCACAAAGTTGCAGTAGTCTTTGCCGTGCCAGAACCGCGTGTTCCCAAACAACTCTCCCACTCCTGTCTGGAGGCTACGCACCGAGCCACTTCCTAAAACACACACACACACACACATGAATATCCAGCGTCCTCTCTACAGAGACATTAAAGCTTTAAGATGAAGAATCTTTGCTCCGTCTGCAGAGAGGAACTTTGAGAACGTGTTTTCAAAAAGAGTCCAGATTCACAAACACTGGAGTTCAAAGCTGCATCTCCAACACGGTGAGATCTGTTTACAGCACAGAGGATGATGCTGACAGTGATGCTCCGGTGTTTGGAAAACGCTTTGACAGCACTTCTGAAGAGATGAAACAGAAGCCGCAGGAGAGACAGCACTGCACTCAAGATTTACACAACCTACTTAAGATATACAGACATGCAGGCTGAATTTAGCTCACCGACGCCTCCTTTTCTATGATTCACTGAACTATAATATATTATTACACTGAAATAATAAAATAACAGCCTTAAAGAAGTGCTATCTCATCACAAGTCTGATTTATTTCCTGCTAGAAGCTATTGTTTACATGTTCATCTCTGAATCCTCCAGTTCATCACGTGAGCTGGATAAACAAAGAAACCAGGAGACAAACATCAGCGCTTCTCGAGTTGAGAAAACCTCCAGTCTCTGCGTTACTGCAAACACACATGTGCAAAGAGAGAAACATGAGCTTGTTTAAAAGAAGTGAAAGGGCACACGATTACAGACAGGAAACTCAACCCTGCTTGATGTGTGACGTGCACACGGACAGATCTTATGATGTCTACCAGCCTCCCTGTAATCAGCTCAGCTTTTCATGTGGGTTTTTAAAGAGAGGCTCTGCAGGGAGGTTCAAGTTTTGGAGCTTTGACTCGACTTTATTTCTGCTTTTTACCCTTAAAATTCAGCATTTCATGAGTTAACATCATGTTTGATTGTGTTCCACAACACTTTGTTATACAGCACTGCTTTATGTTACAGTTTGTTGCGTTACGCTGTTGCGTTACGTTGTTTTGTTACGTTGTTGCATTACGTTATTGTGTTACGTTGTTGTTATGTTGTTGTGTTACGTTGTTGCGTTACGTTGTTGCGTTACGTTGTTTGTGTTATGTTGTTGTGTGTTATGTTGGATAGTGTTACCTTGCATTGTGTTGCGTTACGTTGTTGCGTTACGTTGTTGCGTTACGTTGTTGCGTTACGTTGTTGCGTTACGTTGTTTTGTTACGTTGTTGCGTTACGTTATTGTGTTACGTTGTTGTTATGTTGTTGTGTTACGTTGTTGCGTTACGTTGTTGCGTTACGTTGTTTGTGTTATGTTGTTGTGTGTTATGTTGGATAGTGTTACCTTGCATTGTGTTGCGTTACGTTGTTGCGTTACGTTGTTGCGTTACGTTGTTGCGTTACGTTGTTGCGTTACGTTGTTGCGTTACGTTGTTATCATGTTGTTGTGTTACGTTAATGTGTTACGTTGTTGTGTTACGTTGTTATGTTATGTTGTTATGTTGTTGTGTTACATTGTTGTGTTACGTTGTTGTGTTACGTTGTTGTGTTACGTTGTTGTGTTACGTTGTTGTGTGTTATGTTGGATAGTGTTACCTTGCGTTGCGTTGCGTTTCCAGTGACATTACATTCCCGTACATTATGTTGTATTGTGTTCAGTCATCTTGTGTTTGGCTGCCTTACCTTACATTACACCGAGTTAAGTTAAAGCTACAGTGTGTTCTGTTAAAGCACTCTACATTAATGAACTTCCTGGTCACATCCAAACTAAAGAGAGAGTCAAACCAAAAAAACTCAGAGCCACTGCAAAGCACTCTGGGAGACGGGAGGCAGGCCGGCGCCTCCAACTCACCACCCTGACACTGGCCGACAGGAGTGACCGTCCTCAGCTCGGCCAGCCTGCTGTGGATCAGAGTGTGTTGGCTGGTGAGGCTGTTGGACCAACCTAAACAGAGGGGCCACAAACACTGAGTCTGCAGCCCAGAGCGAGGCTAACACTGCTGCTTCCACTGTCGACGGTCCTCACAGTCTGACTACATACTTTAAGGTTCCCATGAAATACGAAAAGATTTTACATTTGTTCGAGCAAAAGATGATAAAATTTGGTAACGTGAGTTTTTGGTCCCCTGAATAATAATTGTTGACCTGCTCCACACTCAGAGGGTAAATCAGACTCACTGGCTTCATCCTCCGGCTCACTGTCGGTGTCGCTGTCTGCGCTGGCGAGACCGTGTTTCTGGAGGTGTCTCCTGATGCTGAACCGGGTCCTCCTGGCCCTGCCCTGACCCTTCAGCTTGGGCTGGTCCAACGAGTCCGTCACTGTAAACACGCCCCTCCCGTTACTCTGAGCACTGCTGCCATTGGCGGGGGCGGCCATGTTGGAGGAGGCTGCTTCAGCCTGAAATTATTTCAACATAAAATATAAAATAGGGTCAATAAGGAGCCAAGTGTCTTTACTTCCTTTTTCTTTCAAAATAAAAGCAAACCTGTTCCAGGTGAGAGCGTGTGACACTCCCAACATCCGTCAGCCGGTGCTCCCTGTCATCCCAGCGTCCGTACGCCAGGTCAATCCCACCAACGAAGGCCACCGACTGGTCAATGACGATGATCTTCTCATGATGAGCCCACAGGTAGACGGCGGAGGAGACGTGATCTGGATGACGCATCACCTTGAGAGGAAAATTAAAGATTATTCAGACAGCTAATGTGTTTCCTCAGGATGATGACAGTGAAGGAACGGACCATGAACAGACCTTAATGTTGGGGTGAAGGTGCCTCAGAGTTCTCTTGCTGTAACCCGAGTTGATGCCCAGAGCTAACTCCACCTCCTTATAGAGCATCACGAAGATATGAACTCCTTGTTGCTATAAAAGAAAGGCACAGACGAGCATCACTAGCTGTTAGAATATACCACAACGTCCAGTTTCACACCAGAGAAGACTCCGACATACAACCTCAGGCTTTGGCATTCCACGTACACACATGGAAGGGCAGGGAGCTCTAAGAACAGCGCCAAACTGAGGTGTACTCTGCTGAAGTGCCTGCTGAATCTCAGTGCCGCCCCTACAGTGGGTAAAATCTACAAAAGTGACCTTTAGGTGCCTCTTCAGTGGAATAAATATAAAATATAAAAATGGTCCTTTGCACACCCTTGTTGGGAACTGAAAGTCAAAAAAGCCTCTAGACGACTTTTTGATGAAAGGAAAGAGCTCTCTGAACGCCCTTTACTAAATATCCAACAAGAGAGCATCCTCTGGATGCCCCACCTGTGAAATTAATGTCAAATAGTGACCTTTAAATGCCCTATTGGTGAAATGAAATTAAAAAAACTGACCTCTGGTTGCCCTACCTGTAAAATGAGTAAATAAAGTGCCCTCTTGATGCCCCACCAGGGAAATGAATGTGTAAAAAGTGCCCTTGAATGCCCTACTGATTAAGGTAAGTGTCAGGAAGTGCCCTCTGGATACCCAACAGGTAAAATAAGTCTAATATGATGCCACCTGGATGACTTTTTGGTCAGTAACAGATAAAAAAATCTACCCTCAGAATTCTGTGTCATAAAAGAAAGGGCCCTCTGGATACCCCCCCCTTCTGGTGGATTTACGGTATATAAAAAAAGGTCCTTTGGACGGTCAATTGGATGTAAAATAGTTTCTCCTGAGTTTTTTTCCTGCTGTTGTAAAAAAGTGCCGTCTGGTCATAAAATTTTCCTCCTGATGGAGGAAATTCAGAGTAAGATGCTCAAAGTTTCCTTCTTACCGCTTTGCGTTTCAGGATGCAGTCCAGACGCCAGCGGTTTCCCTCGACAACCGGCCTCTTCAGGAAGATCTCTGGACTCAACCTGAGCGCACGATGAGAAATCACACCGAACACACACACACACACACACACACACACACACACACACACACACACACACACACACACACACACACACACACACACACACACACACACACACACGCACACACCGATGAACCAATCCTCTATCAATTTATTCAAATCTCAAATGTTGTTTTTTGGATTTTCTTCTTGTTTCTCTTCAGTTTGAAAACGTACGAACAAAGTAAAAGTAATTTTCCTTCTGTAGTGATCTTCTTCCTGTTCTGCAGACACACACACACACACACGCACATTTAGCATACATTGCTGAAACATGTGTGTGAGAGTGCTAATATAACAGTAGCTAGAGCCTCAGGCTGAAACTGATCCGGCTGACCAGAACACCTCCCTGAGAGGTGACCGCCGAGTGCCCTCCCTGCACTCAGACACACACACACACATACACACACACACACGCACACACAGAAATAAACACTCACCACCAGTCGGTGATAAATATTTCCTCTCTTGCTTCTTCCAGAGCATCGGCCACATCCTCCATGTACGTCTTCCCGTTCACATACCTGCAGAAGACACACACACGTGTTCACATGTACATATACCTTAAGGTGCACACACATGCTCACACACACTCACAGTCCGTCTCACAGACAGTATAGTGTTGCCCAGCAGGGACACAGGTGATGAGCCTGGGCGGCTCACTTTCCCTCTCTTTGTGTCAGGTTACTCCAGCGAGACACACACTGTACACACACTGTACACACACACACACACTCACACACTCTCTGCCAACTGGACCCAGCCTCGTCTAGACGTTTTCACGGATACCTGGTCCAGGTATTTGGAGCTAATTTGCATTGATGTAATACGGCCGAAGTGAACAGCTGGTCGAAGAGCATCGTTAACACGCTCCCTTAAGGTCATCAAACACTCAGGTCAAAGGTAACAAAGGTAAGACAGGTGGACTAAAGGTGAACTAAAGGTGAAGTGGGCGGGGTCAGTCGGTTACCATTTAGCTGGGATGTTCACTTCCTCTCTGGCGAAGGATCCAAAGCGGTGATCCGTGAGGAAGGCTGAGCCGTGCTTCCGGACGAAGCCTTCTATGGCCTGACCCCACCAGCGGGCGTGTCTGTAGCTGCTGCACTTTAGCACCAGTGACCTGCACACACAGACACACACACACACACACACACATCATATCGTACCTCATCATACCGTACGGCACCATATTGTCTCCATATTTCAAGTGCAGGTATCACCCACCTGGACAGACTGTCGATGCGAACGCCGTGTTTGGTCTCCGTTTCTTTGGAGTCCATCTTGATGTTGAACTCTTTGTCCACCAGCATCACGAAGGAGATCGCACCGGAGTCCGGCTTCATGTAGAGCAGGAACGAGTCCTTCACCACCAGCCAGCTGCACACGAACACACCACAGAGACTCAGGAACTGAGCATCAACAACGACAAACAAACAACTCGCTTCGGCTGGTGTTCACTAACCGTTTGGACCAGCGGTAACACATCTTACTGTGACCGCAGCAGTTCATCCCGGGGATCCGATGACCGCCGGATCGCTTCAGCACCATTCCTTCTCTGAAAGTCAAGAAGAGACGCTGTCCGGTCAACCGTCTCTAAATTGAAACACCAAACGGTAACAAATAATCCTGTTTTTTGTCTTACAGGCCTTTTGGTCCCAGGTCGTGGATGAAAGACAGCTGGCTGATGTCGATGAACTCCATCTGAAGGAGAAAAACACGAGAATCAGACATTTTGACCTCCGTCACCCTTCAGCAGTAGATTCAACACCAAACGTACCGTTGCGTGGTAGTTTCTGTACATCGGCATCTTCAGCAGTTTGTTCAAGTAATCCTCCAGTTGTTTCTGGAACAAAGAGAAACATCATCGAGCCTTAAATTTGCATCCAATGATATAAATTCATGAGGACGACCATGAGAGAGGCTGGGGATCGTCATGAGACGCACCTTTCGACTGGAAACCTGATCCTCTCTGACCAGCTCATCTCCTCCTCGGGGGAGGTTGGGCATGTGCCCCACGCTGCTCGCCGCAGACTGCCTCTTCACCGTGTGACTGCAGAGAGACAACGAAATGCGAAATGCGAGGTTGATCTGACCTGATATCTGAGTCAAACCAGACTAAAAACAGCAGAAGAAGTCTGAAGCGTTTACCTGCGCGTGGGCAGCGGCAGCCTCATGAACGTCTTGTACGTGCGCAGCTCTCTGTGCAGATCTATGAAGTGTTTCTCCTTCCTCTTCACCATCCATGTGAACTCCCCGTGCTTCATCTCGATTTTAAACACGGCCGGCATCGACTGAGAAAACAACACGGATACGTCACTCAGACATCACACTTTATCATCTGAACACTTTTTCACAAAGGGGTGTGACTGATCACCTTGTTGACGCTCCTCTGCGTGCTGACGTTGAAGCGGTCCTGAGCCGACGTGAAGCGCTCCACCTCCAGGATCCTGGCGGTGATCGGCGAAGACAGGTACACCTTCCCGCCGGACTCTTTGAACGCCACAGTGTTGTAGATGGTGGTGAACGGTAAGTGATCCTCCGGCGTGGCGATGTCGGTTGTGTCGTACTCTCCGTCTACCAAGTCCAGCTCGCGAGTGTCCAGCTTCTCCATGATGCCGGTCATGTCATTCGCAACCAGCTGCAGGGTGCTGGAGTTTGGATCGGTCTGCCGCAGCATGGTTAGCACTCAGTCTGGAGCCCCGGGCTCACCTGGAGAGACAGGTATTCAGTTTTAACAGCCACATCGTACGAGTATGTGAATTAAAAGCCTTGTTTTCTAAGCACCTGAAAACAAAACATAAGGTTTGTTTTTAAAAGCGCTCTCTCCAAAGCCACCAGAGCAAACCAGCTGTTTTTTTTATTTCACAGGATACGGGAGGTGTTGGTCTACTTCTGCGGCTTTATTTATCTCAAACAAAGGCTCATGTGAAACAAGATATCTAAAAAAAAATATGTTAAAAATGGCCTTTAAAAGATGATATGACCATGACTTTTAAAAAAGCGGATAAAAATGTCAATCAAACAACATCTAAAGATCCTACAAGAAGTCTTTTCTGGGTCATGAAATGGACTAAAATTGACAGTGATGCCTCTTAATGACCCACAATAGCAAAGGGTGCCATCAGCTGGTTGCATTTAAAATTATTCAACCCCCCCATTGCAAAATCTGTTTATATTTGCAAGTTTGTCCTCAGATTTCAACATAAAAAAGCCTCTTTTTAGGATCAACGCAGTCTCAAAAACATTCAACCAATTCTTGTAAAGCATCTTTAGTGCTCAGTTTAGCGTCTTTTTGTTGTAAAGGTGATGTATAGTGTAACAGTCAGAATCTAGAGGTGGTTAAACCATGGCAGTACCAAATAGCGCCACTAGGTGGAGCCACTTTTGTGTTTTGGTTTCTGTTAAATACATGTTGTTATGGTCACAGACGTCAGTCGATGTCATGTTCCCGACTAAGTGAAGGCCTCTAATCAGTGACGAGTTGGTGAAGGATTTATGTCAAAGTTTTACTTCCCATGTATGATGAGTTAATATATCGCCATGGAGACCTGACATCATATGGTCTGCGTCTCTCTATGTTCTCTTTATTTTCTTTATTTAACCAGTTTTTAAGTCTCAAGTAGCAGGTTTCTGGAGCCAGACAACACGAAACAGCCCCAGAGCATCACAGAGACACCGCCATGCTTCACTGTCAGCAGGCTGTTCTTTCCAACACATCGTCTTTGACTGAAAATCTTTGCAAAAACATTATTTTTATGCTGTGAGGGGGTTGGTTTCAGAACAACAGCCTTTCTTCACATTTTACAGATCAAACATTAACAGGCTGTGAAATGTTAGACAGAAAGAAGATGTACAACTTTTCCAACAGGGGGCGGCAAAACCAACACCGACCAAAACTTCCAGAGAAGAGGAAGAAGCAAACGAGAAATTCAGCAATTATTGCCTCTGAGTTTTAATTTTTTATCCCTAAATTTGACAGCCATCTGGGTTCGTGTTATCAGTTTTTGTGACATGAGAATCGCTCTCGTGTCCACAGCTCTTCATTTTCCTCTGCGCTTACTCTCTACCTTAACCTTTTCTCTACTTCTTCTTCCTCGGCTGTTAAATCTAATCAACCCTCATCTCTCATTCTCTCATTCTCTCTCTCTTCCTCTCTCTCTCTCTCTCTCCGCAGCCTCAGCTCACATCAGATCAGACACTAATCCAAACAGGATTACCAGAGCAGAGGCAGACAGGAGCAGTGGCCTTTTCAAATCACATTCCCCTGTATGAAAACATGTGTGCAGGGAGGGAAAGCAGGTCAAACCGAGTGCGCGTGTGTGTGTGTGCGTGCGTGCATGTGTGTGTGTGTTTAGGCCTGGCTGCAGAGGTTTACACATAAACCGACCCAAAATCAGGAATGTGACGACAAACTTTGTGTTTGGTTGTAACAGAGGCAGAAAAAAACAACAATTGAACGGTTTCACCTGAACAAGCAGGATGAAGAAGTTAATCCTTCATTAAGGCTGCAGGTAAACCTCTAAGCCAATCAGAATCAAGCAGCTACAGCTGCCTGAAATGTTTTGTGTTAACTCAGCTGGTGGTGAGGACGAGTTCACGACTGAACGTTTTAAGAAAATAACAGTTTTTACCTCCAGCGTGCCGTCAAAAACCTCACATTCACACTCCGCTGCTCGATACAAACTTAAGCAAATAAGATGCGGATGCTCCGACCTTTCCTCCACCACCGTGACCCCACATTTGGTTTCACAGTGCAAACACAAACAGTGTGCAGAGTACGGTCTGTAGTATGCAAACCAAACACAGCACTGAGATCCTGTACGTCTCTGTTTGTCTCTGTGCTGCTGCTGAATGAAGCAGAAATGTGTGCGAGAGCGTGTCTGAGGTGTGTCTACAGACGTCTGACAAAAGCTGCCGGATGAACCGGTGCAGCAGGGAATTAAAAATAACCGAAAAACTGCAGGAAAAACGCAAAGGAGGGACAAGCTGAGATTACACGGGTTGAAACAGCAGCTGGAGGCTAAAATATCCTAAAATCAGCATTTACATATCTATTTACACACTTATATTTTTATGGTTGAATTTAAAAGTTCATTAAACATCAGGATTTTCATAAAAACGTCTAAAAGAGTCTCTTTTTCTCTGATCTGAACAGTTTTAATGAGGAATGTGTGTAAGTTCACCAGTTAGCTAAACATAATCAGCCTCTTTAGTCAAAAAGAGAATAAGTAGTTTTTTATTTGAATAACTATATTTTATTTTTGTAAGCCTGAGATGTAGCTCCAGTTAATAATTCCAGAAAGCTCTACTACCTGGATATAAACAAGCACAGATCAGTGGTTAAACTGACTCAAACAGAGTGATAAGTAACCAGGAGAGGCATGAGGACTTCAACCCAAAAGAAGGTCTGAAGGCTGAGGGTGCTAGCTCTGCTAGTGTTAGACTCCCAGAAAACCAACTAGACTGTGATTAACTGCAGACCCTGAGCCGTTTCTCGTTGTGTCGAACAAATCAGTTTTGAGTCAGAGTAAGATCGTCACGTTTACATCCATCGCAACGACCTGAGCCAAGGATGAAAACGCCACCTGTTAGAGAACGACGACTCCAAACCAGAGACGGTTTCTTCTCTACTCTCTCTCACTACCGTCCGTCTGTTTATGATTCCCAGCTCCGGTGAGCACTCACTTTAATTGGTTAGAGTTTGGACCATCAACCTCCCAAACTGCATCACTCAGCAACCATGTGGCAGCCTGCTGAGCCCAAACACACACACACACACACACACACACACACACACTTTCTCTGCTTCTTTATTAAGATCAGTGTTTTAAGATATAAAACACAAGAGGTGGAACTGGGTTTGGCTCACCAGAAGAGTCTGAGTCAGAGCTTCCAGCAGAAACAGAATGAAGGACTGAATTTTATCCAACATCATCATCATCATCATCATCATCATCATCTTTCATTTCATTGTTTGTAAAATACCGTGACGGTACCTTACGATGACTCAAGAGATAGTTTTTTGTTTTGTTTGCTTAAACTGGTCAACAATGGAGTTAAATATGAACGCAGTTAATCAGGAAGTAATGAAACCTGACACCACACACAGTAAGATCAGGCTGTTTGTTGGAGAATGAAATACGAACCAAATCTGAGAAGAGGAGAGAAAAAGTCAGAAGATTCTGACCCAAGGCAAAGAGACAACTTCTGAATCTTTCTGTTTTATCACAAAGTCAAACTTTAGACGCCAAAAACTCCAAAAATGAGACATCAACGAGTACCTCGTTTTGACATTATGACGAATGTTTGCACAGTTTTCAGCCAACTGAAAAGAAAACAGTCACTGACCCTTAAAAACATACAAGTAATTGGCGCCAGTTTGTCTTATGCTGGACTACATCAGATCTACGTCCGCTCTGTTGCAGCTCTGTCGTTCCTTAACAGCGTCAATGCCAGACCGCAGCCGTCTGGAGTCACATGACCAAGAACTGATCTTCATTGGCCACTGAAAAGTTCGAACCTGGTGACTCCAGGTCTCGCTACAATCACTGTGACGGTTTGTTTTTAAAGTGTTCACCATGGAGCCTTTTATTCTGAAAATCCACGGGATGTTTTAGTTTTGTTTCTGACTTCCTGTCCTGCTCGGTCTGTGTCCCTGCTGTGAGTGGACTGATTGTCTAATCTAAAGCTGAGAAAGCCAGTTAAGACACTGAACTGAGACCTTCCAGCTGCAGTGCTGTGACGGAACGGAGACGTACCACAGACAGATCCGGTGGAATTAAGCTGTTAGTGGTTGCAGACGGTTAGTCCCTTTGACATGACACTCCTAACTTTGTCTCACAGTTTTAACTCTCTTCACGGTCCTGTCTCTACAAAACAAACAGAAAATAAACTCAAAAGGAAGCAGCTCAGGGATCTTATGAAAAGTTTACTGCTGTTTATCAGTTATCAATGACGATATTTGTTCATATACTCATCAGCAAAACCTGCTTTTTCCGCAACATTTCCTGTTAAAGGGACACTCGGGTAGATTGAAGTCTAATGCTTGTGTGGATGACGGTCTACAATGAAGAGGTTTTAAACATCTCCCAAGAGTTCTACTTCTACAGGGTTCTTCTACAGCTTTGGTCCAGATGGTGATACAGGCGCCCCATGGACAGAGAGACCAAACCCTCCCTTTAAAATATAAAGCTGATGCATAAGTGTTAAAAACAGCAGTTCTGGGGCAGTGGTATTGTGGTATTGCCAACTGGTCTAGGCCGCTTGCCCAGACAAGCCCTCAAGTGGATGGTTCAAATCCAACCTGCGGCACCTTTCCCTCATGTAAAATGGTAAATGGACCAGTGCTTATATAGCGTTTTTCTAGTCTTACCGACTACTCAAAGCGCTTTACACCAAATCACCAAATCACACCACATTCACACACTGATGGCCGACTTAAGCTAATCAGACCATCAGCTATATCTGATTCACACGACATTCATACACCACTGAACAACAGTGGGAGCAACTTGGGGTTCAGTGTCTTGCTCAAGGACACTTCGGCATGTGACTGCCAGGAGCTGGAATTGAACCCAAAACCTTCTGATTGTGGGGCGACAACTCTACCACTGCGCCATGTCACTCCCCACTCCATCCACTGTCCTCTCCAATTAAAGGCAAAAAAATAAATGTTTAAGAAGAAAAAAAAAACCTGCAGTTCCTTCAGTGTCCACACGAGGCCGGCTGCAGAAGTATCAGCAGCCACATACACACCCATTCAAAAAAAGAGGAAAATGAAACAAAGCGGTCTGCATCATGCAAAACATGCCTGCACGCTTACCGGTTTGAATACAGCTCAATGATTCTGTGACATTAAATAATAATAAAAAACACGTCACACAGTGAGGCAGGTGCAGACGTCTCTGGGAGTTAATGGTCTACCAGCCGGCCGTTGCAGCTGCACGTCAACTCTCTTTGGTGCATTTTAGTCCCGCTAAAGTTAAATGTTTGCTAACACCTTCCATCCTCATTCAACACATAATAACGCTGTTACACTGCTGAAAAAGTCTCATTTTTACACAACACACAACTGGAACCTTTTTAATCAGGTCACAAAAATAATCAGAACACCGGCTGAAGCAAACCACTGAGGCTCTTCTCTCACTTTTCGCACGTATAAGTCGTTCATACCTTTAAAAAACATTTGATAAATTCACAGATTGATCCTTTAATGTGTATTTTGTTTAAAACGTCATGTGTGGAGGTATTTTTTTCTTAAATGTTGAATTAAAGGTGATTCAGTCACATTTAACAGCAGCACACACTCAGAGTCAGACTGGAAACTGGAAACCTCCAACCAGCTGGAAGACACTGTATTATACAATAGCAGGAGGAGCATATATCCTTTTCTGGCACACACACACAAACACACACACACACACACAGAGTTTAGAGAGTGCACACACTGACCTGAGCCCGTGGAGGCTGAGGGAAGCCCATCACCATCCTCATCCTCCTCATGTCCTCACTTCTCCAAACTTCCTCCGTTAGGAGACAAACTTTCTGAGAAAAAACCTTTGCTTTATATCTACCCACACACACACACACTCACACACACACACTCTCACACACTTGTCCACAAGCACACACACCAGCCACGCTGACAGTCTGGGAGGCTGGGAGCAGAGTGCAGCAGGGACAGAGACAGAGGAGGGAAGGATCGGTCTGTCCGGATGCAGGGAGGAAAGAAGAGACCCGATTGGCTGCAGGGACTTTCAGGAGCACTGAGACAGCCAATGAGAGGAGAGGGAGGGACTTCCTGTTTGAGGCACCTGTCTGAGTTAAAGCGGCACCAACCAAAATCTTCTGAAGTCTGTCATTTCTTTGACAGTTGAAGCAGGAGTTCATCCAACAAACACCTGAGGAGCAGTTTTTCTTCTCCTCTTGAAGACGGACCTGACCACACCTGACTTTTGACTAATCTGCATCTTAATGTTGTTAATTCAGCTTCTTTCTGAGTCCTGTCTGGTGTCAGAAGATGAGATTAACACTCAGTCTTTGTTTGCTTTCTGACTTCACAGTGAGTGATGTGATCAGCTGCTGACAGACAGTGAGGAGGAGCTTGTCCAGCGTGTCCAGAGGAGTCTCAGGAGCTGAGCCGGGCTTTGACGGCGTTCGGTCGTAGAAAACGTTCGTGAACGATGGCAGGTTAGGAAGTGAAGTTAAGAAGTGATATTTACGATCAGTTACCACCTCTGGAACGACTGGAGGTGAGAAGATTCTGCAGTGTTTGTTCAAACTGCTAACGTTAGCATTGTAGGTTTGTAGTTGTAATACCAACTCACCCCAGCAGGTGGCACCACTTGCAATAAAGGGAAAAAAGAAAAACAGTGACAGACTGGTCTGCTGTAAACTGGGAGTTTTCTGAATTAGCATGTTGGACGTCATTTGGGTATTTTTCAGCGAACTGCAGACGTTTCATTACGAAGAACCACAATCGACGAACTGCAGATTTCAACACCTCAGTGTTGTCTCATATTTTGGGCCGCTTGGTGGCATCTAAAAGAGCAATTTTAGCCACATTACTGCCACCTCCTGGTTGGAGTATGAAACAGAGTAATAACCAATGCAACAATGCTAACGTTTACTAAACTGGATATATACGTATATCACTTCCTGTTTGCATCAGAAGCTCATTGGTTAAACTTTATTTTTTCATTTCACAAAGCAAACTGTAAAACAGATCAAACTTTTATTCCACAGACCAGCTTCAGGTGTTTGCTGCAGTTCATCCGGTCACTCAGTCAGAGATCAACACAAATATGTCGGAGTGATAAAGGATGCATGCTCCCCTGAGGATGTCCAGGTATGATAACAAACACAAGAATGCAGCCAGCTCAAGGTTCATGACACACACCTGCTCAGGTCGGCTGATTCTCTGTGGAAGAGAAACAGGCTGGACCTGTGTGTGTGTGTGTGTGTGTTTGTGTGTGTGTGTGTGTGAAGCTGGACGAGTGAGCCGTCCTGCCCCGAGACAAACACACCGACGTGACTCATTGTTGACATTCCAGAGAGAGACCAAAGCATTCGGACTCCCACCCACACATGAGGACTAAACACACACACACACACACACACACACACACACACACACACACACACACACACACACACACACACACACACACACACACAGAGATGCACACAGCTGAAGGGGAAAATGAGCAACAAAGAGAGGTTCTCTGCTCCATGATGGAGCTCGGTGGGCATCAGGAGGAGGAACTACTTCCTGTCCTCAAACTACCAATAAATCCCTAAAATGACTCATTTATGCACTTTTTTTTCTCTTCAAGATTTATTATTGAAACGAACGAATCCAATTAAGTTACCAAATCATGACGACACGTCTTAATCTGCACCTTCATCAGCCATCAAGCTAAATTTATACATGCTAGAGGATGCACAGGTCAGCTTGCTCTGAATGCATCTCTGCAGGAAAGAATGTGACTTATATTCAAAGTCATTGAGATGAACAGTGAAGCTTTAAGCTGCAATTCTTTAATGAAACAACCACAAACATGAACTCCAGGGAATGCATTAACAGCAGCATGCAGCTCTTCCTGCAGAGCGAGCCTCTCAAGTCGTTTCCATCCCCGGATCAATAGACTGCATTAGCTCCTCTTTGTAAGCCTGTTCATTAAGAGCCCGTTTTCTCCACCATTAATCTCAACCGGTGTCTTGATGCGTGCTGATCCTGGTTCGTCACAGGGAGCCTGGACAAAGCCGCTCTGCGAGCCGAGGCAGAGAACAGAGAGCAGAACTTATCAGTCCAAACTATGAGCTGAAGAGACGCTCTGTCTGCAGGAGAAACCGGTTTTTATCTCTAAGAGTGAGCAGACAAAGTGTGCAAATCTGACTCAGAGAAAAGTCCTAAAAAACTCCTCAAAAACACGAGTATTCATCTGTCTGTGTGACGCTGCCACCTGGTGGGCAGCTCTGAGAAGTGCATCAACTGACCTCTGCACTAAATCCAGACTATGATTCATCTTAGTTTTTATCTAACGGTGTTTAGGGTGTTACTCTGGGACCTGCAGGAACAGAAGGAGGTCTCTGAGTGATGCATGAACGTCTTCATGCTTCAGACGGAGGAGCTGGTCGAAATGAATGTCCTCCATGCTAACAGGCTAACTGCAGTACCACACAGCTCGTCTGTCTCCTTCTATGGCGTGATTTTCAGTGGGCCACAGGAACTATTTAAGGGGACCGTTTAGTTCCTGGACCCTCTGGTTGAAATGCAGCTTTAGTATGCAGCAGACAAAAAGATCCGACTACGAGAGGCTGAAAGAAGCTCATGAATCTGTGCTCGGAGTCACTGGGTAGAAGGTTGTGATGGAGGGCGGAGCAGAGACGCACAGAATGCAGAAAGACGTGCAGGCTGCAAAGAAATCCACCATAAAAAAAAGTGAAAACCACTTCTCATATTTCACCTCGTCTTAGACCCCGTTTACACGACAACGGTTTTAGGATGAAATGCAAAAGTATAGTTGAGTTTCAGCCTCTCATTTACACAGAAACTGCGTTTTAGAATTTTTCTGCAGCCACCGTTGCCGTGTAAACAGCAAGTCTGAGTTTTCAGTGGAAACACTGACACATTCAATAAATACACCAGATTATCAGCCCACCAAAAGACTCTACAGTTATATCGCCACCTACAGGCCGTGTATGCATACGACAGCGTTTCAGTCCCTCAGCGTTTCCGTGTAAACGCAGTTTTTTCTGCTTTTTAATGCTGTTTTTTTAGGAAACCATCAACAAAAATAAGCGTCAGTGTTTGTTTATAGACACAGTATTGAAAAGTGTTGATTTTCGTCAACATAACCCTCCCCCCCCCCTCCCCGGTTTGCTCTGTGCTGACTGATTAATCAGTCCGAGCAGGAACAAAGCTCCTCAGTGCTCGTCCATCCGTGTTCCACGTGTTCACCCAGAGGCTTGTTCTCTCACGGTCCGTCCCTGTCAGGAGGCTCGTGGTCACTTTTAGCAACATGGGACAGTTTGACGAATACAGAATGACATCATGTCATGCAACCGACAACTCGTTTGCTTCACACTTCCTCTTTCTTTTGCTGTAAATGTGTGTAAACTGTGTGTGTGTGTGACAGGTAAGCTTGCATCCAGCTCGTTCTCTGACACGGTTTCTGTTCGGGGTTAAACTCGTCTCGTTGAGCTGCTTCAGGAAGTCAAACTGCTCTTAAATCAGATGATTGTTATCTCCTGATGGACTGAAATGCTGCTACCAGTCAAACCAGTGACTCAGCAGACGGTGTGTGCCTGGTTCACAGAGACATGTCAGGCATTCAGCGAGCGACACTCCCACAAGCTGCAGAATCGCATGAAGAGGCAGCAGGAGGAAACTGGCTGATAGCAGGCTGAAACAGCAGCTTCACATGAAGCCCGAACAGAACGTCAGCTCAGGATCATCACAGCTTCATACTCTGGATTTATCAACGTCACAAAAACACAAAAACACGTTCAGATGTTTCTGTTAGTTCAGCTGAGGATCCAAACTGCTCAGAGAACATCAGCACGTCAGAGATGATGAGAGAGCAGCCAGAGAGTTTTCTGCTTCTTCAAAACTAAATCTGTGAATATGAACTCGTCCACGAAGGTTCAGGGCCTCAGTAAAGAAAAAAAATATGGTTTCAAAAATAAATGTGTAATGAACCAAGGATGAAGTCCAATCAAAAAGATAAAACTCCAAATAGGGTAGAAAAAAAAATGTCTTAATTCTCTTAGCGTAACAACTTCACCTGAACTTTTCACTTTGTTTCCTCTTTTAACTTCTAACATTACAACTTTCATTCTGATTTTTATGTCCAGACATCTTAACTGTATTCCATATTTAATCTTCTGACATTACAACTTCTTTTCAGTTTTAATCTTCGGACATTATTCCGACTTTATTCCAACTAAAACCTTCCGACATTCGGACTTTGTTCGGATTGTATTCCGACTTAAATCTTCTGACATTCGGACTTTGTTCGAACTTTATTCCGACTAAATTTTCCGACATTCGGACTTTGTTCGAACTTTATTCCGACTAAATTTTCCGACATTCGGACTTTGTTCGAACTTTATTCCGACTAAAATCTTCCGACATTCGGACTTTGTTCGAAACTTTATTCCGACTAAAATCTTCCGACATTCGGACTTTGTTCGAACTTTATTCCGACTAAAATCTTCCGACATTCTGACTTTGTTCGAACTTTATTCCGACTGAATCTTTTGACATTCGGACTTTGTTCGAACTTTATTCCGACTAAAATCTTCCGACATGCGGACTTTGTTGGAACTTTATTCCGACTTAAATCTTCCGACATTCGGACTTTGTTCGAACTTTATTCCGACTAAAATCTTCCGACATGCGGACTTTGTTGGAACTTTATTCCGACTTAAATCTTCCGACATTCGGACTTTATTCCATCTTTAAATCTTTAGAAATTCTGACATTAGTCTGACCAACTGTATTTCATCTCTTTTTATGTGACATCCCGTCTTTATTCCAACTTTTATCTCATAGCATTCGGATCTTAGTTCATCTTTAACTTTGTAAAATTAAGACTTTGGTTTGCTTTGAACCTCCTAAAACTACAAACTTATTTACTTTATAATCAGACTATATTGTTATATTTTAATCTCTAAACATCCTGACTTTATTTTGACTTTAAAACTGATCATTTAGATTCTTTTCCGAACCCCTGGTTTTGTTTACTCTTCACCTCGGCCCTCCTCCTCTGCTGTTTGATCAGCAGGTCAGCGTGGTGCTCTGGTCTGGGTAAAGACTCCGACTTTAACATCAACAGACAGATTTTCCCTTTACTCTTGCTTGAACTCCTCCGTCTTTGTGCTCGTCTTCCTCTTTGTGTGTTTGCTGTTTTCAGGCTTTTCAAGCGGACTTATTTAACTGCTCCGTCCTTCAAACTAAAGTTGGATCAGCGTGAGTCGTCATTGATCAGAAAGTATCCGTCCTGAAGCCGTCTGTGGTGTTGGATGTCTGAAAGCTTCATGTGTTCATGCTCTCTCAGTAAAAGCTGTTCCTCACCCGCTCTGTGCCTGCTCAGTCAGTCAAGGCCGCTCGTGTTTATCTGTTTCCAGGAGACGCTGGATTATCTGGAACTGCTGCAGGTATCTCTTGACCGAACACCACCGAGTCTAACAGGTGAAGGTGCGGCGAGCAGGAGGCAGGTCCCTGATTGTGGAAAGGTTTGCTCATGGTGGAGCTCAGCACAAACTCCTCTCTGATAAGCAGCCGAGGCGAACGCAAACAGACACATTATCCTGCTCTTTAATGGGGCTGCGGAGGCTTTGTGGGAATTTATGTCTTGAAGTGAGGAAAAAGAAAATGTGCTTCATGAGGCCGCGGCTGTTCAGATGTCAACATGATGGAGACGAGTGTGAGGAAACGAGAGACGCTCTTATCCAGCGGGAAGGACTTCACGTGTTAGCGAGACTTAATTCAACACGACACACAGCTGCAGTCGGATCAAACCTGTGACCTTTAGGTTACACAATGATCACTTCACATCCTGATCCACAGAGAGAGAGAGAGAGAGAGAGAGAGAGGGAGGGAGAGAGAGAGAGGGAGTCTCTTCCACATTAACTATCAGAGCAGCCTTTCAGTCTGCTGTGTGTGATGAATACAAACCCAATATTTGGTGAAGGAAGTATCACGATAGCCGACTGTATCCTTGGTACGACTAATCATGAGTATTTCAGCTGTAACCCCAGTGGGCCGAGCTACTGCTGCCCCAAAGTGTGTTAAAATCCATCCAAACCGTCTTCCTACGATTTTAAGACCTAAAGGTCGTCGAGTGTGTGGCTGACCAATCACAGCAGCACGATCGGCTTTAACCTTTATCACCCAGGTATCACGCAGGCCGCCTGGAAAAAGCTTGTCTTCTCTTCTTTCACGGATCGTTTAATTTTTTTCTCTTGCCCAAATATTTGAAGAGTTACGGTAATGAGAAGAGCTTGCATCAGTTATCGTCTGTGGTTGGAGCGTTGTTGCACTTCCTGTGCAGTACCGTAATACCCCTGATATCAACGTAAAGCTCGTCTTTTCTCCTTTAAGGAGTCGTTTGAATTTTTGACCGAATAGTTGAAGAGTTACGGTAATGTAAAATGGGAGCGCCGGCGCTCTGATGGGGTTTAGTCAGGACGGATGTTTGTTGGAGTTTGTCTCCATCTTCTCCCCCATGTTGTTTTTTCTACTTGTTGAACACGTAGCGGTCTTTTGATCTCGTCAGTTCCCAAATTCAGAGCTCAGAATCAAACCATGAGGCACAGAGAGAGCGGGTCAAACGAGCTTCCTTTCTTAAAGTTGTCTTTATCAGTGCGACCTAACGGGATGATGAATGCTGTCAGACTTCAGGGACAGACGGAGGTTTGTTGGGTTTGAAACTTGTTAAATTAAAAGTGTTGAAGGTCAGGAAGGCGTTAAAGAACCGCTCACTGGATCCGTTTGATCCAAAGTCTCTGTTCCTCTTCACCTCGTGTCGTCTCTTTCTGTGGTCTCTGAGCATTTCTCTGCTATCTCTGCGTCAGGATCGACCTTTCCCTCCACACCCACTGCCCCTTGAACTCTGAGCCACTGATATCAGTGTGTGTGTGTGCTGAACACACACACACAGACACACACACACACCCATAATGTCAATTAAGCACACCCAGGATAGACAGTGTTTGCTGGAAGAGCCATTACATAAATATATAATCAAACACACACACACACACACACACACACACACTGTCTCTACATGTGCACAAAGCAGAGCCCAGCCCATCAGTCAGCTGCCATGGGAACAAGAGGGCGCGTCAACTTTGCTCCGTGTCATGTATGACAAAAAAATTTCTCCCACGGCGCTGGAAGAGCAGGTCCTCCTGAAACACGCCGACACACACATGCAAAAACACACCCGTCCACTTCCACTGAGGATTTGACGAGTGTGTGACAGAAGCAGATCCACCACTTTCTTCTCCTTCTCAGACTTCCTGTCCAGACTTCCTGTCCGACGCATCCAGTAACAGCGGCATTACAACAACCTCCTCGTGCCCCCGAAGCCGCCGCGGCGTTTCCCCACAGCTCTTACAGCAGGAAGGTGGCAACATTACAAAACCACACATGCAAAAGCAGCTTTCTGCAGACTCCAACACGGGATCAGGTTCAGCAGACCTCTGACTGACTCCTGGGTTTTATCTCAATCAGAGGGAAAAAAATCACAGTTTGTTTGCAGATGTTTGGATGAATTTTGGATTCAATCGATGTCACGTCAAGTTTGAACAACAGTTTTCATCTTTAAAAACATGCAAAACCCAAAAAGCTAAACCTTCGGATTGGAAACAAACAACTTCACGACTCGTCTGCAAACACACGCAGAAGATACCTGTCGCCGTGTCCCAAATCGCTTCTGCATTTACACTCAATGTTCAGAGTTCATAAGTGCGTTCACACTGACTGAACACTGGACGCTTCTCATCCTCAATGGTCGCCATATTGGCTACGTGGAGGAAGGGGCGGGTGGTCAAGCTTCCTGAAATTTCCTCAGCAGGCCACAGGGTGGGGTGACCGTGAACTTCACTCTGGCTTCCTTCAGCCGTACGAAGCTGAAACAGAAACTGGAGAAGAAAACTACTTTTCAAAAGTTAGTTTGTTGAACGAAGGTGGGAGCCATCATTTCTGATGCGTTCCAGGACATCAGAACATCTGAACGCTGATTGGGATTACTGCTGAAGGGAGGCGGGACGTCAGACCGTCTAACACCTTCTGACACCTGATTGGTCCGTAGGCTTCTGTGTCCAGAGTTTGGATTCTTCACTGCTGCGCTCTCTGCCTTCCCAAGAACAACTTTTTTTATGGACAACACTTTAAAAAAAGTTTTAAAGAGTTAGTGATCATGGCGCTCCTATAGGGCCTCGTTCCTTCCACTTTTACCAAAACTAGGAAACTTAATCTGCTCCAAATTCAACCAACAGGATCAGTTTGAGGTTGTGATGTGTGTACGAGCGCTGCCTTCCCCTGCCTTCAACCTGGAGTGTTTGGTAGATCCTGCCAAACACTCAGCATGATGTTCCAGGCTTTCATAATTCACCTCCCACAATGCACCAGTTTAAAAATGAGACTGTATGTCAAAGCTGCTTCTCTGCAGATAATAAATGTAGAAACACGTGACAGGTTGAAGAGTAAATATTAGGACAAAATTCAGGAGCGAGGAAACGAAAACAAGCAGGCAGTGAAGGAATTTACAGGGTGAGGCTTGTTGTGTGTTTGTTGTGTATTTTGTTGTGTGTTTTTTGTGGGTTTTGTTGGGGGCGTAAGCTGCGTGATGATCTGTCTGGTTTGGAGGAAGTGGTTTTTGTTTTAATAGCATCTATCGAAGAGTGAAAAAGGAAGGAGCGAGCTGTGACAGGCCAGCTGTGTGTGACACATTTCAGGTCCAACCCGTTCTAAAACCTCCTCCTCTTCCTCCTCCTCCTCCTCCTCCTCACCAGGAAACCCCGCGAAGCTGCCCCCGAGCCAGGGTTTGGCCCCGTGGATCATCTGATTTGAACCCTACAGACACCTGCGCGCTCTCAGCACATGGCTGCTGTGACACTGCAGTCCAGCCCGCAGCAGCAGCAGCAGGATGCTGAGCGACCACTGCAGAGGACGGATGCCTTCACATGCCAAAAGACACGCGCACTGACACCGCGTCACCTCATTAATCCGCTGCAGCGCTAATTACGCGCAAAACTTTACGCATGAAACCAAATGAGCAATAATCACGCTTTTACGCAGCAGTGCTGCCACAACACGAGCAAACTTTTTAACCGAGTGACCGAGTCAAAGCTCTAAAAACACATCATGACAGAAAAAAAAGCGACGCTGAAGGTGAAAAAGCAACACCTGATGTTTTCTTCTTACCTCCTGATGTGAAGTGAAGCGACAGCAGCTGCTGCTCTGACTGAGCGGAGACGCGTTAAACCCGAGACCAAATCCAACAGGCTGGTTAGTACACGCGTAATGATTTACAACGAGACTTCCGGTGACCGTACTTTCAAAATAAAACTCCCGTTGAGGAGATACAGGCCCAAGAAGCAGGATTTAACATATTGTGGAATTTTGGATGTTAGAAAAAGCTGAAGCGACAAGTTTTACACACGAAAAAACTTCATCATGTGTAGTTAAAGGGGAATTTTGTTCTGTTTGAAGAAGCTAGGTAGAAGCTAGTAGATAGTTTTGGATCCAGATTTAAATTTAAATCCTAATTTTTACCCATTTTGTGAGAGCTTCACTTAATCATCTCAGAAACATTACTCAAATCAGACAGACTGTGTACGTGTGTGTGTGTGTTTGATTCTCATTTGAGCTTTAAAAACTTGTTGAGATTAAAGTTAATTTGTCTAAGAGGGTTCCGGCAAAAAAATTGCATCAAAAAGTCGGATAAAAAAATTTAAATACATGAAAAAGTAAACATGAAACATCACTCGAGGGGATGAAGACATGAGGGATCATTTATTTTGTAAAATGTGTAACAAACTCAAACTTTAATTTCTTCTGACTTTTATAGCAGATGGAAAAGTTCCTGGTACTGAAGACTGTAAGTTCTTGAACTTTTGTGTTGAAGTTTGAAGATATGAAGGAAGCAGAGAAACATCATCACATCCAAACACAGACAGAAACCAGTCTTATGATATTAAAAGTGAAAATTAATACAACCAACGTTGAAATGAACCATTTATTTTGAAGGGCAAAACACATACTTCCGGTTACACCTGCTTTCTTTCTCTGACTTGATTCAACCGCTTGCAGTCAGCAGCTTCCTCTGATAAACCACGCCTGAAACCTCTGAGCTTCTTCACGGAGGAGAAACAAACTTTACCTGCAGTTTGATGACGTATTCATTTTTAATGAAGACGTCATAAAATAAATTAACAGGAAATATCACAGGAGACAAACTTCAACTCTGTGAACCTGCTCAGAAACTTTAATCCTCTGCAGGGAAACTACGATGATTGACAGTAAGATCCTGATACATAAATACAGACATAAATCTTTGTCACACACACAGAGAGAGAGAGAGAGAGAGAGAGAGAGAGAGAGAGAGAGAGAGAGAGAGAGAGAGAGAGAGAGAGACTGATCCTCCAATTCGAGCCCCATCAGCAGTCTCCCCATGATATACAGCTGCCATTAAACCTCTACTTCACATGCAAACACACACACACACACACACACACACACACACACACACACACACACACACACACACACACACACACACACACACACTTCTTTTCTAAGTGAATTAGTTTTGCAACATTAAAGGAGCAGTACGTCTATTTACTCTCGCTCTTTACAGAGCTGTCTGTGAGTTGTCTCTATGGGACACGTGTTCTTCTTCTGCTCCTGCAGTAACTTTGAATTCTTTGGGTATTTATATTTATTCTGGATTGACTTAAGTTGTATTCACACATGCACAAATCTCTCCAAACCTCTGCAGGTCAGCAGAGATGCCTCACCTGCATCAGTGCAAATATAATGATGTGATATGAGAACAGCTGTCCTGGCATGGGCGCGTAAACATCACAGCACGCTTTTGATTTCATGCCTGTTTCCAGAGACTTTAAAACAAATTTGAACACAAAGTTTTTGAAAATTTCTGCTAATTTCCCAGAGTGCATCAGTGAAAGAGGCTTTAGACTGATTCTCAGTATGAGTTGACTGACTGGGGCCTCCTGTGCAGAGCGAGTGGCTGAGAGTTAGTTTTTTTTTCTTCTTCTCTAAGAGACGAGTGACCGGCTCTGAGTGGGATGGGGTCAGTAAAGATAACTGATGGTTCTTTGTGATTGCAGAAAGTGATTTTCTTAAATTACTTGTTTCATTTTAGATCCCTTAAAGAAATGTCTGTTTGAAATCACAAAATATACTTTATCTTTGTGTACCTGAATGTATGATTAAAGCTTTGCTGGACTCAAAAGGATTCATCTCCCCGAGCCTTTAGTTCACTCTCAACATAAAAATTTCATCACCTGTCAAAGATACAAACAGCTGCAGGATGGTGAGTGTCTCCAGCTCCACAGAGACGCTCTAATGACTCTGTGAGCTGCTCACTCATGGTGCAGATCAGAGTAAGTGATTCATGAAAAAAATAAGAGACTTGAACTCAAATAATTGAAGTTTTAAATTTTCAGGAGTCTTGTACTTAAAAACATCATGCTGTTGATTTCAACAATGTTACGTACTGCAGGGAAGCTCAAAGCCACACAAATTGAATATTCTTCTATTCATAATTTGGTTTATAATTAAAATATGCAGAATAACTGATAAATTCAACTGTCAATTCAATATGGAGCATAGAAAACACTGAAATTTGGGGTTTCAAAGTGTGATAGGTCAGAAAAGGCATGAACTGTAACCCACTTAGTGAAATTCTTTTTATATTTGACTGTAAATACACTGTACATACAACATTCCTGGTCATACATGAAGGTAATCTATTTGGAAAATCTAGCTACAAACCAAAGTTGAAAACAAACAACAACAACAACAAAAGTTATTCAGTTCAAAATGGGACAAATAAGTAGTGTTATTTTATTAAAATGCATATCATATGTATGTTTAAAAAATTAGTTTAATATGATTGTGAGAAAATCTATGAGAAATATCTTTAAGAGGGCCTTATCTAATTCTGTTTCAAAAACCACCATTACAATTAATAATAATGACAATAACTTTATTTATATAGCACCTTTTAAAAATATTAGTTTACAAAATGCTTAACGATGGCAGTCTGAGAACAAAATAAATAAAGTAAAATAAAATGCCAGCAATTAAACAGAGCAATATAGAACCTACAACCTTAAAATGTATGAACCGGAGGTAAGAACAAGTAAGTAAAAGAAAGAAATAGAAATGGTAGTGAAGGTAAAAGCAAAAAATGAAAGATAAAAATAGAGAGATTGATAGATGATAAAAGTCAAAAGTTAAAATAGAAATGATAATAATTTCAGTAAAATAATTAAATTAAACCAGCAAAAACGATGAAAATAATAATTTTGATAAATATAGATACAACAGTAAAATTAAAAAAAGAGTCATAGAATGTAGAGCAGAATAAAAAACGGGTAAATAAAAGTTAAATTATAGAAAGTAGAAATTGGGTTAAAGTTTAGAGGCGTTAAGAAGACGTCACACAAAAGTGAAAGTGTAAAAGCGTGAAAAATGTGTGTAGGCTGATGACGTAATTATATATTAAAACAGCAAAAATTCGTCTCGTCCGTCAAACAACCAGGCCTAATGTCTTCAACTACTTCCCATACTCGTCGGTTGTCGATGAAGGAAGTGATCATCTTGACTCAATAGAACATCTTTGTTGGACGGCACATCTCGCGAGAATTCACTGCGTCACGGGATAATGGCTGGAGATCGCGGATATTAGAAGGTACTTTTCTGCTTTTATTTACTTTATTGTGGAAAAAATGCTGCTTTTATATTAGAGTGTAAATATGATTAATGAAGCGTTTGCACGGCTGGTCGTTAAAATCAGGGTTTCTAACATTCTGTGCCAACTTACGCCGACAGCGCCGGTACAAACCGTCGAACCTTCGAAATAAGAGCTCAATGTTTTCCGCGCGTTTTACAACTACGTAAACAGTTAGCTTTAGCTTCGCACATTTTACACCCTGTTACGGCGCTAAATGACCACAGGAGCTATTTCAGGTCCTCACATCCTGCACGGCGGTGTTATAAATCGCAGTGAAACCACAACAACCATCAGAGGTCATTTTATACTCATGTACGACACCGCTGTTAGCATTAGCATGTCTACAAGGCCTACTGTGTAAGCAGGCGGGAGCTTTTATTTTCCAAAACTGTTTCTGCTTCTCACCTGTCAAGGCTGCTGATTCAGAGAGTTTAATTCATCGATTAATGTCTATTAATGTGATCAATCATTGTTTAAGCTTTATGTGTGCCTCATGTTTTCACTCATTCTCATATTCATTCATTATTATTATGTCCAACAGACTAATCTACGATCTAAAGAGTTAAAGAGGAGGTGAAGCAGACTCATTACTGAGCGTAAGTTTACACTATCATTAAATTATCTTCACAGTGTTAAAGAAAGTCATGTTGTTTTCTCTTATTTGATGGTAGTTTATTTTAATATATTAATTTAAATGAAATTATTCTGTTTTTGTTTTCCAGCTCTCTTGGATTTTCACCTGGTGAGTAAAAAAAACAAACAAGATGCTTTTAAAGGCTAAAATTCATTTTAATCATCTCTGTATGAGAAGGAAAGTGTTTCACAGGAAGTCCTTTGGGGAACAGAAGAGAAGTTAATACATTTATAAACAGATCACTCAATCTGATTTTATTTATAGAACACTTTTCATACACAAAACAAGAGTTATACAAAGAGCTGTACGTACAGAAAATGTTTAATTATATAAAGAGTAATAATAATATTCATAGAAAGAACATTATATAAATACAGCTGGTTTGAAAAGGCTGAGGAAACACTATCAGATCTTTTTTTTTAATCAAAAATAGACCTGATACTTTTTAACTAAACATTTAAATCTTCAACAAGATGCTTCAAAGTAACTTTTAATGCTTTTTTTTATTATAAACGGAAGTATATTGTTGTTCAACAAAGATTAAGGTGTCTTATTCTGAGCCAGTATGTTGCACATGACTTAATATATAAACTAAATGATTGACGTCTGAGGTTAGATTTTAAAGGGATGAAAACAACAGCGCCCCCACAGGACGATTTCACACACTGCAATCTGTAACCTTGTGAATTTCTTTGCTTTGGTTCAAACTGACTCGCTGACACTCGGTGGCTCTGAAGTGTCTGTTTCTTCTCTCTGCAGCCAGCTGCAGAGATGTCTCATGCCGGCAGTCATGGGAAGCTGCTCCTGCAGCGTTTACATCAGCAGCGGGAGATGGACTTCCTGTGTGACATCACCATCATGGTGAGAGACGTGGAGTTCAGAGCGCACCGTAACATCCTGGCTGCTTTCAGTAAATACTTCTCTGCCAGAGCCGAGAAGAGTCAGGAAGTCACCACTCTGGACCCTGAGAAGGTCAGCCGCTACGCTCTGGAGAAGCTGCTGGAGTTTATCTACACTGGACACATGAACCTCAGCAGGTAAACTGAGCTGACTGAAGGTTTTTAGTCTTAAACGTGTTTTTTTTTCTGTCTTCACAACTACACTGTGTTTTTTTTTTTTATGGTTTCAGTACGAGACAAGCAGCTGTGAGAAAAGCCGCTGTGTTCCTGGGGATGCCTGAGGCCATAAAGTATCTGGAGGTGATCACCCACTTGTCTGAACCTGAGACGTCCCAGTCCGAGGCAGATAAAGAAGCTGGTCTCTCTCCTCCCAGTCCGACCTCTCCTGGCAGCCCCAGCTCCCCGGTTCCTCTGTCCATCGCCTCTGTAGCAGGGGGGGACTGGCAGGAAGGAGAGGAGGGGAAAGAAGACGAAGGCCTAGATTTCTACGATGTGGAGGGAGAGAGGAGTGATGAAGAGTTCAGTCTCACCACCCCACGGAGGGGACAGGGAAGGAAGAGAGGCAGAAAGCCAAAGAGCTTCAGCGGCGAGCAAGTAGAGCCGAGCAGCTCGGCTGACGGCACGACCAAGACACCAGGCTACAGGGGGAGGGGGCGAGGGAGAGGAAGGGGCAGAGGGAGAGGAAGAGGGAGAGGGAGGGGAAGTTATAAAACAGAAGAAGAGTTAATGGAGGATTCAGACGCCAGCTTGAAGGATTTCGGGGACACATCAGCAGACTGGAGTCCGTCACAGGAGGAGGATGAAGACAATCCAGCCAAGAAACCTCGACTGAGCAGCGGGGTGGCGCGGAGAGGACGAGGCCGAGGGAGGGGGCGGGGCAGAGGGAGAGGCAGGGGCCGAGGCAGGAGGAGGGCATTCGAAGACGACGAGGACAGCGGCGGAGCGGGGAGCGATAACAACGAGGAGCTGGAGGAGGGCGAACTCGGTGACCGGTCAGAAATGGACGATATGACGCTGTCGTGCACGGAGTGCAACAAACTGTTCAAAGACGCCAGCAGCCTGCGCAGACACGAGAAGATCCACAAGGGGCTGAAACCGTTCGTCTGCATCTTCTGCTCCAAAACTTTCAGACAGGCTACGCAGCTGAAGACTCACCTGCGCATACACACAGGTGAGCTGAGGGGGGGGTAATGGCTGAGATCTTATTTAAAGCTGTAGTGACCGTTTCAACCTCCTCATCAGACGTAAACAAGAATTGATGTGGTTCACCGGGATCTGATTTGATATTTGTGCACCACACAGACGCTCCAAATGTCTGAGCGTTTGAGACGAGTAGATTAGCCACGTCTTTGTGCTGCGAGGTGAAAAATACTGGATTTAAGACGTTTTCTTTGCAGCCACACTTGTTTTTGCACGAAATATGTAGAAAAGTAGAGCTGTGGTCGAACAACAACAGAATCTCCTTTTGGAAATGTTCATCGTGACTTCTAAGGGTTCTCTCTCTCTCTCTCTCTCTCTCTCTCTCTCTCTCTCTCTCTGTCTGGTTCTGGCTGCAGGAGAGAAACCGTTCAGCTGCACCAACTGCGACAAGTGTTTCGCTCAGAAGTGTCAGCTGGTCGCTCATCGCAGGATGCACCACGGGGAGGAGAAGCCGTACACGTGTGAGCGCTGCGGCTTCAAGTTTGCTACCTCATCAAACTACAAAATACACATCAGGTACGAGAAAAAACAAGATTGAAGCACCGTCAGATTAAAGGAAGCTGATGACGTCATCTTCTAACCTCTTGAATCGTTTCAAGTCTGGAAATAGACAGAAATATTTTTCTGATACGTGTCTGAGCATCCTGGACTTCTTTTTTTGTGTTTTCAGACTGCACAGCGGGGAGAAACCGTACGTCTGTGACGTCTGTGGTCAGGCGTTCGCTCAGTCCAGCACTCTGACGTATCACAAGCGACGACACACGGGAGAGAAACCGTACCAGTGTGATCTCTGCGGGATGTCCTTCTCCGTCTCCTCTTCCCTCATCGCTCACGCACGGAAACACACGGGTGAGATCATCTCTCAGCGTTTATAAAACGCAGCAGAGAGAGTTTCTGTGGTGGACAGATCGATCAGCAGCTGAAACTCTCCACCTCAGCAGCCCTTCTCTCGCTCCTCCTCATTTATCGTTTGGATGTGTTTGTGCTTCAGGTGAGACGCCGTACAAATGCTCTCAGTCGTCGTGTGACGCAAGTTTTGTGACGTCTTCAGAGCTGAAGAAACACATGAGGAGACTTCATCCAGGTGAGTTCTGCTTCCTGGAGAAAAACTGACACGAGCTGATGGAAAATAGAACGGAGTCACGCTCACGCCGCGCTGCTTCCTGTTTCTGCAGAGGGGAACAACGGGGTGCAGTGTCTGCTGTGTGGGAACAGGTTCGCCAGCGTGAAGAATATGATCAAACATCAGGAGAAAGTTCACGCTGACGAGGTGCGACAACACAAGGAGAGAGCCCGAGCAGGTGAGCACGTCATGGACACATCAGACTCCTCCTCCTCCTCCTCCTCCTCTGTTTCCCTCCTCTCTGTTAACTCGCTGCTTTCTGTGTGAACAGTCGTCCTCCTGGCCTCCAGTCATCCCGTGGCCTTCGTCCAGAGCAAACTCTCCCAGGAGAACAAAGGTTTGGCGTCCATCCCTGAAGGTGAACCCCCCAACCCTGAGCCAGCAACCCCCAACCCCAAAGCCACCGCTACATCTACAGCCGCCCCCTCCGCAGACGCCGCTTCTGACCAAACCATCATCCAGAACTTCAAGACGGAGCCCGCTCACCCGCCGATCTCCACCACCGCCGAGCAGGTGACCTTCGAACCCGACCAGGAGCAGACCATCAACTCAGACACGCTGCACGCGCTGGTGGAGCAGCTGCGGCCGCCGCCGTCTCCCGCGCAGGGCCTGGAGCAGATCGTCATCATCAGGACGGTGGATAACGCCGAACACAACCCGCCTCAGCAGTGAGAGCCGAGTCTTTAACCTTCGGTCAGAGACTCTGAGGGACATTCAGTCGCCTTTAGAGAGGAGAACATTCTGGTATGTTTGGATTTGTAGGAGAGGATTTACTGTAAGTTATCAGAGAAAGAGCCGTGGGGATCGACTGCTGAAGCGGGACGGAATGAATTTAAGAAACCAGAAAAAATCTGAAGTTTGAAATAGTTTTGGGAATTTCACCAGGATTTTTTTTTTAACCTGCTTTCTCTGCTCGATGAAGAAACTCGTATCAAAGAGGAGTTTCAGTTTCAGTCAGACGGCGAAGGCAGCATCGCATCAAAAATCAGTCGTGTTGTTTCTTCCTCACATGACGGATCCTAATCAGTCCTAATCTTTTTATTTATTTATGTTTTCAACATAAAATATGACGTATTTTAATCAGCTTCACAAAGGAGAAATTTAAAGACTGATGAGATGTTTCTCATGAATCTGTTAAAATCCTGAGTTTGTAAATCAGAGACATCAGAAGATACGAGCAGACTTAAAGTTTTTTATTTTATTCCAGATGTGACCTAAAGCCAGAACTTTGGATTTAGTGACAAATCTTTGGCTCCAAACATCGGTCTTTATTCAGAACTACGTGTCTTTTAATTTCAAAGCTTCAACTGAAAAGTTAAATTATGTTTCTACATCTTTAAAACTCTCTTTTTTTATTTCTCAAGCTTCACCAAAACACCTGAGAACAACACGACCTGATGTGAGCGGAGTCGCTCTCCTGTTAATGACAGAAACACGAATGTTTAAGAAGCCAGTACAACTCTTACTCTTTCTTTTTAATAGTTTATATAGTTGAAACCTGAATTATTGATGCTATAATGTTTAAGATGTGATGGATTCATGAAAACAAAGCTCTGTTAAAGCAAACTATGGTTCCTCTTCCAGTGTAAGATACTTTTTTTTTTTCTTAAACAGCAGCTGTTTCAGCAGAAGTGTTAGAAATCTGCATTGTACACAGTGTTTGTCAGCTTGAAAGTAGCTGTTTTTGGTTATTGTTGATTTTTTTTTTTTTATTATTTTTAATTTTGAATAAAATCTGCGTTTCTTGTACAAAAATGTGAAACCCATTTACGAGCTCACTACTGTATAAAAAAATGTACAAGATAATAAAAACTGAGACTAAAGGAGCCTAAAAGTGACTTTTACTGTTGATGGCTTAAAATGTGCTGCGTTATATTTCTAGCATGGTTTTAGACTTTAGCAAGTACACAAAGTAAACGTTTAAAATACTCTTTTAAAAAAAGAAAATCTTGAAACAGAGCGACATGGTTTCCATCGTAGTTTGTTCGGAAAATATCGAGACGCTGTGACAGGAAGCATTCATCAGAGGATCAATAGCGCGTGAAGCGCAAAATGCTTACAGCACCTGGTATTCCCAGGCGGTCTCCCATCCAAGTACTAACCAGGCCCGACCCTGCTTAGCTTCCGAGATCGGACGAGATCGGGCGTGTTCAGGGTGGTATGGCCGTAAGCGAAAGTCGAGGGAACATACAGGGTTTATAAACATGGTACTACGTAATACTCTAATGATATGAGAAATGTATGTAGATTATTGAGAATAGAATAAATCTTCATACTGTGCACGTTTTGGATCAATTTGATGATAATGACGGCGCTAATCCCCCTCTACTCTATTTCAACAAAGTAAGTCGTAAAAAAATAGGGACGTCCAAATATCCAAAATAGAGATAAAATAAATTGTTCGACTGTTTCTCCCCCCGTTTGTTTCCTCCATAGACTGTATAATTAAGGTTTCCTCTTGCGGCGCCATCTTTCCTTGTTGCCATAGAAACTCAAAACTTCCCACAGGAGGAAAGATGGCTAATGAGAACATTTCGGATCTTTACGCCTCAGTTTGCGCAGAACATCAGATAGAAATAAATCCTCGTGTTTTACAAGTTTTAAAGAGGACTTTGGTAACAGAGTAAGTGGTTTGATGCTGATTAAAAAGCTTAAAACTAACTTTTTAGACATTAACGGAAATTAAGACTAGCTTTCGGAGCTAACGTTGCCTTCAGGTGCCTCTGAGATTGTCGTTAAAAACATGACAGTTGAGAAACTTTACGTCAGATAAACCGTTTTAAAAAAACAAAAACTTAAAGTAACGAAATTATAACAGGACAAAAATCTTTAACGAGTTCCGTATTTTGGCACCAACTTCTATCCGACGCTAGAGTAATGTTTACAATTCAGAAATTAATTTTATATCAAAGCGCTTACATCTTATTTACACCTTATTTGCATCTTCTACTGCTCATAGCATTTATTTTATACATTTACATCCTGTTTTGCTGTTTCACACATCCTGTTCTTTGATTATGAATAATAAATAAATACTTTTTTTAAAACTTTTTTTTTTTTTTTGTTGTTTTTGCAGGAATGTCACTTTAAAACTGTCTGCAAACAACCGTCTTGGATGTGTTCAAAGACTTGATGACAAAGACGTTTTTGCTCTTTTGAAATGTGTGAGAAACAACAGGAGTGTGACCTGTAAGATTTGAGTTTCTGTCTCCAAATACTCGATCAGGAGACGTTTGAGACCACAATTCATTATTTTCTCCCAACAGGTCTTGACTTGAAATACAACAACATAACAGACGAAGGGGTTGGTGACCTGGCAGACCTCTTACAGGTAAGACCACACATCATTTCCTTCTTTAGTTTACATTTATTTATGTTTCTCTTTTCTGTTGAGCAGGACGGCTCAGGTCTGACATCTCTGGACCTCATGTTCAACAACATCCAAACAGACGGAGCTGAAGTTCTGGCCAAGAGTCTACAGGTTCATCTCTCTCTCTGACACATTAAGCAACAATTCAGACGTCATTTCTTATGAATTTGACAGTTTATCGTGTCAAGAGTTCCAGAAAAGAGCATAAACATGAACACAAAAAAACAATCCTAATTCTGGTGTAAGAGTTTTGATGTTCCCTCTTCTCTCTGCAGAGTAACAGCACGTTGCTCTCTCTCAGGCTGTCAGGGAATAAGATCCGGAACAGAGGAGCGATGTACCTGGCCAGCATGCTGCAGGTGAACGATACGCTGCAGGAGCTGGAGCTGGCTGACTGTGACCTGGTAAACACGAAGCACAGTGAAGAAAAGGTTTCTTTAGCGGCTTCATAAAGAGGTTTTTCTCTGTCTCATTCTGTCCCTGCAGGCCACTCAGAGCGTGATAGCGTTTGCCATCATGTTAAAAAGTAACCACACTCTTCAGTCTCTGGATATCAGCCGCCCGCTGCTCTTCAGCCACCAGGTTCAAACACACACAGAGCATCACGCTGCTGTCTAACACTCCTCATCATGACTCTGATGTGACGCTCTGTGTCCGTCTCTCAGGAGGAGTGGGCCGTGCACTTCTCTGAGATGCTGATGCTGAACAGCAGCCTGGTGGAGCTCCACCTGGGGAAGATGGGGATGACAGACACAGGGATGGAGAGGCTGACTGAAGGCCTGAGGCTCAACCACACCCTGCGCTTCCTGGACCTGCGCTGGTATGAACCATCCCTCCTCGGTCCTGTTTCCTCCTGTTTCTCTGAGAAGCTTTAACTCCGCCTCCTCTTCATGCTGTCTGCAGTAACCGTGTGACTCGTGACGGCGTTCGTCATCTAGCTGAGGTCCTGAAGCAGAACTCCACACTGGAGATCCTGGATCTGTCAGCCAATCGGATTGAAGATGAAGGAGCTTCATGCCTGAGTGAGGCCATCGCTCACCGAGGCTGCTCCCTGAGAGAGTGAGTCTGACACTCAGACGTATTTCTACAACATCAGATAGCAGGAACAGAGCCTGAGATCATCTTTACTTATTTCCTCCATCGTGTGATGTTAGTCACTGATCACAGGGATTCTGCGTCTGTGTGTCTGTCAGGCTGTCAGTCACCTACAACAACATTAAGACGGACGGTCTGCTGTCCCTCGCTCAGGCTGTGACAGTGAACACAACACTGAGTCACATCTACATCTGGGGAAACCTCCTGGATCAGCCTGTCTGTCAGGTATCACACACATTAAACACATCCTGCTCTTGTTCCTCATGTTCCTCATGTGTTAACCTGCTTCCTCCTCAGGCCTTCAGAGAGCTGATCTCCAGCGGTCGTCTGCCCTCAGAGCAGACAGATGTGAGCGCCTACGAGGTCGACGGTCGGGCGTTTCTCGCTGAGGTCTGTCACAGTCTGAGGAGACGCTGCGACAGGATGGAGACAGAGCCTGGCTCCATCTTTACACCTCACACCGAGGCTCAGCACCTCGTCCCCCTGCAGACCTGCTCAGCTTCTGACTTTTAACATTTTGAAAAAACTCTCAGAAGAAAACAAAAGTGCATTCTGTGAGATTTTAATTTAGCGTGCATCATGTCCATCAAACCTCGTTTACATCTTTAAGTTTAGCGCTGAAATATGTCACGGCACTCGATTCTAATTTCAAGAAACTTGGTGAGAATTTTTTTCTTACTCCACTGACAGATTTTTTTTGCTTGTTACAAACAATTCAGAGCTCGTTTTGTCTTTTTATATCTTGAAATAAGACATGTTTCTGGGTATGTCAGTTGAATGTGGCTCATATCAAGTTTAATACGACATTTTTTACTAAAAATAAAACAAAAACTTTTGCTTAGATTCAGTTTTTTTTACAGTGTATGAAAGTATTTGGTTTGGTTTTTTAGTAAATATGTCTTATTAGACGTAATATGAGCGACATTCAGCTGACAAGTCCAGAAAAATATCTTATTTCAAGATACTAGAAGACAAAAATGAGGTTGGAAAGAAACTTGTTTAGTTTCTTGAAATAAGAACGTCTTAATACAAGAAAGTAAAGGAGTATGATTCTTTAAATATCTTGAAACAAGCTGAACATGTTTCATATTGAGCCTAAAAAGACTTTTTTGTACTATAAATAAGACATTAACACTCAGTTTTTGCTCCTGTGTTCTAACAAACATGAAAATATCTTTTGTATTTTTAGCCACGTAAAATAAAAAGTTGGTCATAATTCATCTACAGTTAAAGATTTCACCTGTAATCTGTACAAAAATGTTTTTAAAGAAACAATAAACTTCACTTGATGCTCGTCTGTCGTTTTGTCGTTTGAAAAACCTGCAGATCACGATGGGACCCCTGAGAGCTCCGTCAGGTCTGTTTGGATCTCAGAATCAACAAAAAAGTGCTGATTATTATTTTATAACTCAGATGTCTTCATTGGAGACGTGGCAGAAATTTATAAAAATAAAGGTTGTAAAAAAAAAGGAGGGAAAGGTCGTCAAACCCGCCAAGATTCAGGGGTTAACTCCCCTACTCCTCAGCCTGACTCCCCTCTGGACTCTCCTGATTGGTCCCTTTAAACAATGACATCACATCACTGCTCGGAGTGTCCCACTCCAGCAGGATGCTCCTCTTCCTCAGGCTGTGGTCCAGCTGCTGTCTCTCCTGAGAGCTCATCGTCCACCGCTGCAGCGCCAGGCGGGTCAGCGCGGGGAGACGAGGCAGAGCGCAGATCAGCGCCGGCAGCCAGGCCGAGCACGGAGCGGAGGTCAAAGGTCGCAGGCTGAGGTCCAGTTCCTCCAGGGAGCCCAGTCCTCCTGCTGCAAAGAGGGCGGACCAGCCTTCATCACCTGCTGAGCCGTTATAAGAGAGATCCAGGACTCGCAGGGAGGAGAGGCAGCCACGTCTGCAGACGGCAGCTGTTCAGGACGAAGACGATGAGACAGAATCGAACAGAGGAGACATGAATCCAAGATAAACTGGCACAAACTTACAGAGGTGACAGAGGTCGTCTGAGGTGAGCTCACAGCTGCTGAGGCGGAGCTCCAGGATGACTGACGGCTGCAAAGCATCCAGGAGGAGCGCCAAACGACCGCCAACAACTTTACTCCAGGAAACATCCACGCTGTGCAGGTACGGCACCGCTAGAGCTGACACACACAAACAAAGTAAAGATCTCTGATGCTTCCTTCACTTTAGCTGTGGTAACATCTGTAGTCTTAGTTCTTACACACCGAAGGCAGTAAAGGACTCCTCATTCAGGCTGCAGCTGTTGAGCGGCAAACGTTTCATCTTCGTCAGGGGGAGGGCGGAGATTACCGGGTGGACCACGCCCCCTGCCTCCTTATTGGATGAGATATCCAGCTCAGTCAGAGCAGTCAGAGAGGGAAGCACCTGAGCTGGAGACAAAAAGGTCACATGACCGTCACAGGTGTCCTCACAGCTCCGAGTTTTTCACACCCATAAACTCACTCAGAGCTTCCAGGTCGGCGTGTGTGAGACAGCAGAGGTGAAGGTCGAGACTCTCCAGGTGTGTGAGGTGACCCAGGTGGAGGGTGAGACGGTTCAGTCCTCCAGAAATACTTTTGTTACAGGACAGGTCCAACTCTCTGAGAGAGGGGAGGCAGTGGAGCGAAGCACCTGCAGAACAGCAGGAAAAATTGAAATCTGCTTCAAAAAGGGCATTTTTCACCAAACTACATCTTTGAGATCAGAACTCCTGTAAAGACACTTTTTATAGAGGAGATCTGAGCATGTGAGAGGAAGAGTTGTGTCAAGTTTCAGCTCAGTCGGACACAAGACTTTTGAGTTATGTCCATTTTAAGATATCATGATCGACTGTTTGCAGACGATGTGGTGTTATTCGCCCATGAGACTTTGAGCTTCAATGTGACCAGTTTGAAGACAAAATTTGAAGTTTTAGTGAATTTTTCTCTGTCAGAAAACAACAGAATCCTTCCTCCATGTTAGGAGTGAAGCAAAGGAGTCAAAGTGTCGTAGAAAAAAGCTGAATTGGAGAGCAAAAACGTCCATTCTGTCCCGATCCTCGGCTTTAATCGTGTGTTTTAAAGACGTGATAAAAAAAATGAGAATCTGGATTCAGGCGTCTAATTTGAGCTTCCTCTGCAGAGTTTCTTGGCTCAGTTTACAGACTGAGAGGATGCAGAGCTCAGGCATCCAAAGGGGGATATGAGTCGTGCTTTTCTGCTCCAGAAGGAGCTGGTTAATTGACCTTTCAAGGTTTTCTTGATATAGGAATAAAACAGGGGACCCTGAGGTAGAACCATAACACCCTGGAGGATTTAAATCTCATGTGACCGTTGAAAGACCCAAATAGTCCAGACTCCTTCACCAAAAAAAATGTTCAATGTACTGCATACAGACAGAGAACTGAAAGGATTCCTACCGAGAGCATCCAGGCCGTCCTCCGTCAGACCACAGGCCTGCAGTCGCAGTGTTGTGAGGGAGTCAGCGTGCGATAATGAAGAGGCCAGCTCCACGAAGCCGCCGCCGTCGTCATCATCCTGTGAGAGCTGAGGGTTACAGGAGACGTCCAAGACGCCGAGCGAGGGGAGAGCAGACACCAGTGCTCCTGCAAGCATCAAACTGAGAGTGAAGGATGTGAAAACGTGAATATGTGAGAACAGATTAAATCTGAAGCAGATACGAGCGTCTCCTCAAAGAAGAAACTGGTACCCAGAGCCACAGCATCAGCTGCAGTGAGCTGACAGGCCACCAGGTGGAGTTCTTTCAGTGAAGGTTGAAGATTTCCAAGCAGGCTTTGCAAAGCGCCGCCTCCGATGCTGCTGTTCCAGGACAAATCCAGGATCTCCAGTCGAGGCAAGCAGCCGAGAGCTTCACCTGCACCGACACAGATAAGAGATGAGATCTGTGTCACAGATCTGAACCACACGCTCTCTGCAGCTCAACGCATCAAAACAGAAGTGAGCAACAGTTACCCACCCAGAGCTGTGATGTCATCAGCAGTCAGTCTGCAGCTGCACAGCCGCAGGACCCTGACTCCGCCCACATGCTGCAGGTGAGCGGTCAGTGCTCTCAGACATCCACCAATCAGCTCGTTCCAGGAGACGTCCAGCTCCTCCAGCTGAGGGAGAAACTGCAGCAGTGTCCCTGAGGAGGAAGAGGAGGAAGGAAGGTGTTAACAGGTGTGGATGATGGATGATCTGGAGCAATGAGGTACTTTCCAGAGCAACTTCAGATATCTTCCTCCAACTTCAAAAGAGTAATACTTAGCATAGCCACCTAGCTCCAGGAGGTCTGTGGCGGTGAGGTCGCAGTGAGCCAGGCTGAGGCTCCTGCTGTCCGCCTTCTTCCCCAACCTCTGCAGGAAAACACAGACTCGACCCCAGCCGACATCCCGCCCACTCTCCGTCCCCTCAGAGACGCCTGAGACACACACAGACATTTCTTTTCAGAAAAACAAGCTTATACAAACCAATTAAAAACAGATTCACCGTCTCTCTCACCTGAGCTCTGTCCTCTCTCCTCCCGTCCCTCCGTCTCTGCATCCTCAGAGATGCCGGTCCGGTCTGAGGACCAGGACAAGAAGCGTCCCAGAGGCTTCCTGTCAGTGGCCGAGCGCTTCCTGCGGATCTGGTTCATGAGGACGTCGAGGGGGGAACGCCTCAGGCTGCCGCCGCTCCGCCCCTGCTGACCATCTGACCAATGAGAGTGATAAGAAGTAAGTGCTATCACTCTCCAACACTTTTTCAACACTTTAAATGTTGTTACTGAAGTTCTTGTTGGCTTTTGGAGGTCAAAAAGTAAATTTTTAGAAGTTCTTACACAGTATCTCACAAGGAGCAGAAAAAAGGGAAAAACAAGGGGCCCAGGACAGAACCCTGGGGGATACCACAGGACTTGTTTCCTGCTAACATAAACCGTTATAACCAGCAAAAAGCTAGTCACAAGAGCTTTTTGAATATTACAACAAACAAAAGCAACGATTCAAACCTTTCCAGAACCACTTAAAGAATAGAGATTGTAATAAACAATGACAGCAGGGGGCTGATTTATGTTTAATAATTTGTGGAACACATTTGAATCTTAATTATCTGCCAATATAGCAAATAAATATTTGAAATTAGCATAAATTCACAATTTTTTAAAACTTTTTTAGCTATTATAGAAGAATTGATGTAAACATCAGATTTCCCCTTTGAGTTACTTAAAGTTTAGTTAATTTTAAACTGTTTTGTAGCGTTAAAAAAAAACATAATTTTGCTAAGGGTAGTTAGTTTTTCTTCTGACAGATTTTTTTGTGCAATAAAAAAAAAACTAAAAAAAAAAAAAAAGCTGATAACTTTCACATTTGATGAGCAAAAAATTTAAAACAATAATAATCGGTTATTGAAATATTTTGTGTTTGTATATGCAAGGTAACTATAGGAAAGTGAAAATGTCAAAATCTTCAATGAAATAAGAGAAGTCTCAACAATTAGCTGCGCCTCAAATAAACACAGAGCTGGGGAAAAGAAGGGATACGTAGATACATTTCTGCAGCTCTGCACACCAAATCTCTGCACGAAACTTTATCATTTCTATCCGGTCAAACAGCAGAACCGAACTCACCTCCAGACTCCATCTTCGGGTTGGAGAAGATGAGCCAAAGTAAGAAGCAAACTGGTTCTGTAGTCTAAAGTAAAAGATTAAAAACTCGATGTTGGTCCGTTTCAATCAAGTTACCGTGATGCGTTCACTGTCAGTTAGATTTTACAGACTTCCAGAGATGAAAATAAAAAGAAAACATTAATTATGAGCTCATTTATATGTGGTGGAGCTTCAGGGATCTGTGTTCTGTATTTATTCCAGGTAAGCCTGACTTTTTTCCGGTCTGAGTTTGTGTATGTGACGTCCTGTCTCGTGTTTGTCAGGTGGATCTTCCCGGAAGTGGAACAGCAACACCTCCTTAGGTAAACGTTAGCTTCGCTCTCCTCCTCATGAGCGATGCAGATACAACTTCACTAACTTGATTCAAGTGCTGATCTTTTTTTTTTTTATTATTATTAATCTTTAAAACACGAACTGAAGAAATACCCAGTTTCTATTCCAAACATTAAACAGCGGTACTAACATTTTTTCTTCGATTCTTCAAATGTGTTTCAAACTTTGATATTGTCACGTGATAATGTGGCGGTTATTCTGATTTTTTAACAGATTTTATTCGTAACTCTGAATATAATTAATATTGTAATTTTTTTATTATCTCAATCTGGTAAGTGTTAATTTACATGAATTGATGTCTTGCTTGTTTTTCTAATTTACCAAATTAACTCATATTTTTTTGACACTTAACCTATAACACACACTTCAGTTTTTAAAGTTTGCACTGTTACACCTTTGGCAACTCTTTTTATATATATTTTTTTACAAAGTTTTAAGGCATTATGTTGTTCACTTTTTCTCACCGGAGTTACTGACACTCATTTACAGGCATGTTTGAGAGCAAATTCTCTATTTTCCCTCCTAAACAAGGAGCAAAGATTGAAGAATTTGCTGACATGTTATAATACTTGAGATCAAACTCCACAGTCTATGCACAACACTTGTATTGTTTCTTTAAATAGACCCATTTGCAAAAGCTTTCTGTTTCCAATGGCTAAACATGGAGCTGAAAATACACACAGCCTCTGTCTGTCACTCCTGATTTACAACTTTTGGATAACGTGTAAGCTTTGAACCCATCTTCAGGAACGTTCATTTTATAAAACATTGTTAATAAAAACATTGTTAAATCTGACAAACACTTCAGCGCTTTGTTCCAAATGTGTTTATTAGATTTTACAGAAATCTGGGACAGTACAGCGTCGTTTCTGCACTGAATGAACCTCTGCTGTCACTCTGAAGGCGGCTTCGTGGGAGCGTCCAAAGAGCCTCCTCGTCTCCTCCTCTGCTTTTCTTCTTCTGTGGCTCTGACAGATCAGAGCAGAATCCGAACCTCGCTGCTGAGGAAGAGAAGCAGAGGGAGGAGGCATCTTTAAACACCTTTAAAACAATGAAGTGTCCTCTTCTGTTCACTTCTTTTCTCCTCGGGGGGAAAAAAAACAAAAAGAAAAGAAAAAAAGCCAAGAAGAAGAAGAAGAAGAGTGTGGTGGTGTTGATGTCCAGGTGATGGGTGTGTTGCTTTTGTAAATTCCTGTTGGTTCCTCTCCTCAGTCATCATCCACTGTTGGTGTGATGGTCACGCCTCTCCTGATCTGTCCCCATCCAATCAGACTGAGAGGAAGAGAAGGACGGAGCAGGTTAGACAACAGATTACAAACCTTCAGACAATTCTTACAAAAAACGAAACAAAAAAAAAAAGATGTTTGGACGTCCGTTTCCTCACCGCCAATGTTTCTCTACACGTCGACTCAGAGCGATCTTCTCTCCGACCTCTGTGCACACCGGATTAGTGAGGACGATCTTGGCCAAATCGGCCTTCACGGCGCTGACGCGACCGCCTGTCGACAACGAGCCGATGTTCACCATCAACACCTCGTTTTTAGACAGCTTCTGGACCTGCAGAGACACGACATGATGTCAGTTTAATCCAGAAAGGATAGCTACTAAACAGAGTAACTAAAGGACCCAAACAGGGACACTGTGGACCAGATCCAACAGGTCTCACCTTGGCAGCCTTCTTGTCCCCCTCTGTGCGGACTCCAAGCAGCCTCCTGAGCAAGAAGTAAGAGATCTCAAGCTCAGTGAAGATCTCTGGCAGCGCTCCTACAGCGCCCAGCACCTGACCCACCATACGATCCGCTCTGCACAGTGTCGGGTCGATCTTAGTGCCCACACCTGCAAACAAACAAACAGATCTTACTTCACCTCACTGATGGGAAGAGGAAACATAAAGGTGCAAGCTGAGCTGAGCTGAGCTCGTGTGGACTCACCGATAAGGCCTCCAGGAGCAGCGTACTGCAGGTCGTTGTGCTCGGCGAACAGAGATACGATCTTGGAGAAGATTGGTTTGCACATGAGCTTTCCCTCGTGGTCTTTGGACACGATCCCTGGTCGCACCTCGATCTCTTGACCCACCTGGAGGAGGAATTGAGAGGGACACACATCTCAAGATCAGAATACTGAATAAAGGTGAAGCTGATGATCATTTCTGACACCATGATCTCACCAGAGCAGTTTTCACTGCTGTAAAAACATCAATCTGTGAATCAAAGCTTCGTCTGTTTAAACATAAACTGTCTGACCTTTAGCACTCCCTTCAGGATACTTCCTCCCGCCACACCTCCCTTCAGATCATCCACCTCACAGCCAGGCTTGTTCACGTCAAAAGATCTGATGACTGAAAGACAAGAAGGTGGACCCTGAGTTTAAAGGCTCAAAAACAAACAGCAAACAGCAATCTGAGAGTCAGGTACACAGAAAATCAGAGAGCAAACATCCTTTCAGTCATGTGAGCGTTCTCGTACCGATGAGTCTGGGCTCAGAGGTGAAGTCTCTCAGAGGCACGGGGATCTTTTTCACGATGTACTCACAAACCACCTCAATGTTGTATTTGAGCTGTGCAGAGATTGGAATGATGGGAGCGCCCTCTGCCACCGTGCCTGCAGGAGGATCAATCAAACACATCTTCAGCTCACAGTAATCAGAGGTTTCGTTGCAGCTGCATGAAACATCAAAATAAAGCTCTGCCGCCTCACCCTGCACGAAGGCCAGGATCTGCTCGTACTGCTCCTTGGCCTGGCTCTCCTTCACCAGGTCGATCTTGTTCTGCAGGATGAGGATGTGCTTCAGCTTCATGATCTCAATAGCTGCCAGATGCTCCGACGTCTGCGGCTGAGGACACGATTCGTTACCCGCTGGAGGACAAAGACGAGAACATGAGTCGAGTGAGTCAAAAACAAACCGATGTGGTCAAAGTTTGTCGCACGTGATCTTACCGATAAGCAGGAGAGCTGCGTCCATGACGGCGGCTCCGTTCAACATGGTGGCCATCAAAATGTCGTGACCGGGACAGTCAACGAATGACACATGTCTAAAAAAAAAAGACAAAAAGCACAGATGAGTGAGTTTCAGCAGCTCAGATTCTTACTCATCCATAAATCAGAGAAATGAAATTTCAGCGTCTGATTCCTCCGCTCGTACCGGACCAGTTTGAAGTTCCCCTTGGTGCCGGGGATGTCTGTGGGGAACTCATCAGGAGTGCTGCTGCCACACGACCTGTAGCACTCTGGCCGAGGACAGTTAGGGTCATCGAGTTTATAAACCTGTAATGACACAGATGTTAAACGCAGGACCGGATCTCTGCAGACCTTTTGGTTCAAGGTGGAACTGTTTTTAAATCTGATGCAGAGCATTTTTAAAATCGAGCATGCATTAAGAACTCAGTTGCAGAGAAATATCAAAAGTGGTAAAAGCTCCGATCATACCTTAGCATTAGCGTATCCTAACTTGATGGTGATGTTCCTCTCCAGCTCGTTCTTGAACCTGACAGTGTGAACACCAGAAATTGCCTTCACTACCGTGGACTTCCCGTGGGCTACATGGCCGATGGTGCCTACAAGAGATGGAGATGGAGATCACTGTCAAAAAAACAAACAAAAAAAAAAGTCCTCGTGTTTCACGTGAAACCAAATCAGGATCCGATTCCCGTACCGATATTAATGGTGGCCTGTCTGCTGATGATCTCTTGAGAGAGAGGCGTCAAGGTGGTCACATCCTGCCAACAGAACAACAAACATTAGAGCCGTCACACGACACTGAATACAACACAACACTGAAGGGACTGAAGAGCCTTTTATAGCTTTTCACGCTGTTTATATCTCAAAAACCCTTTACGTCTCTCAGGCTGCTGTCTTAAAAAAAACATAATTTCAGCTTCATTACAGCTACCGTCTCAAAGGACTCTGGAAGCTTCCTCCGCTGTTGCCTTGCTAGTAAGTTGTGTTCCTCTATTTAAAGTGACAACTTTTAAAATATTGCTAAATCTAACCTGAAAAGTTTGGAAAGCACCGAAAACAATAACCAGCAACAAAGAACAGAGATTTGATGTGAACTGAGAAAAATCTTGTGTTCAGCTCGTAAATTAATAGTGTCACTTTTAAGACAAAAAAAATGCTTCACAGCTTGTTTCCCTGTCATTATCTCAACCAGAAGCATCACACATGATCATATCATGATTTGTAAACAAAGACTATTATTTTTTTTATTATAACTCACCTGAATAGAGCTCAAAGTATAGTTTTACTTTCCGTAAATAACATGAAACTAGCACAGGGTCTTAATTGTTACGCTATTAATTCCGGAATAAACTGAAACTATATTAAAGGACCTTAAGTACCACCTGGAACACAGTCACTTTTTCACCACCTTTAGAATCAACAAATATTTTTGACATTTTCGGCTCAACAAACGTTAATTTAGCGACTGAAGCTGAAGCTTTGGTCCTCAGCAGACAGTCTTGCCACACAGCAAACACGTGAACCACTTTGACATTAAAAATAATAAACAGTCAATATTTGCTTTATTTATAATTTAACATTACAAGTGAAAGGTTATTAGTCTTTAACGGAGGTGAGGCCGGTGACCGAGCCCTGTGCCTTACCGGGGGCCTGTCGTCATGTGCCGGGTGGTGGTGGCGCACCACCGGCGGCCGTTGACGTGCTGAAATGTGACATTTATTTGACCGTTTTGATGATACGGTACACCGATAAAGACTGACACACACGAGCAACCCGTGAATAAACGTTAAATCGCCGCTTACCAAAGAAGAAAGGTCTTGTTTGGCCAAATGAGGCTGACCGAGCGTTGTTCCAGACTCATCACCCGCCATCTTGACTGAAAAGGGAATGAAGGAGGTGGCTCAGTCGAAAGCCTGATCAATGGGGAAAATGATTGTCTTATTAAATAAACCGCAATTCATTCAAATTCCAGTAAGGTTTTCAAATGGAAATATAAAACTCTACGTTTTACGTAAGTCTATTTTGAGATATTCTCCCATGATGATTGTGGCGAAAGAAGTTTTACATTCATGTGAATCATCGAGGCAAAGAGGTCCTTTCACGGCGGCTGATGCAATTTATATCTGACCGTTAGACACATTTTATTTCACCACCACAACCCATAGAAGCTTAAAGGCACTCAAAAACTGCTAATTATTGTTCAGGGTACGTGTTTTGCCAAGATTATTTTCCACTTTCCGTGAAAGTGAAGAAGTATGTTATCCATGTGTTAGGTCCGTCGCTGTTAATATTCGTCATCAGGTTTGTAGTTCTACAAAGAACCCTACATAGCCTCGGAGTGATGCCAAAAATGTCGAATATATATATATATATATATATATATATATATATATATATATATATATATATATATATATATATATATATATATATATATATATATATATATTTTAAAATGCAAATAATTGCGATTAATTAATTACAGTGCCTCTAATTAATTGGATTTTTTTTATAACCAAGTCCCATCACTAGTTTTCAGTGCTGAACCCATAGACTGTATACAATGAATCTGGAATCTTTATTAATCCCCCTGGGATTAATAAAGTATTTCTGATTCTGATTTTGTTATATCACTGCCTTATTAAAAAATGCATTTAATGCAGTTTTTCCCTGAAAATTCTACACACAGTACCCCCATATATAAATTCCAGGCGTCATGTTGGAGGAAGCCAGACACCGCTCATCACCTGGACAATGCTATCTCTACAGTGAAGCATGGTGGTGGCAGCATCATGCTGTGGGGATGTTTTTCAGCAGCAGGAACTGGGAGACCAGTCAAGATTTAGGGAAAGATGAATGCAGCAATGAACAGAGACACCCTGGAAGAAAACCTGCTCCAGAGCGCTTTAGACCTCAGACTGGGGCCACAGTTCATCTTTCAGCAGGTCAACAACCCAGCACACAGCCAAGATATCAAAGGAGGGGCTTCAGGACAACTCTGTGAAGGTCCTTGAGTTGCCCAGCCAGTGCCCAGACTTGAATCTGATCCAACATCTCTGGAGAGATCTTAAAGCAGCTGTGCACCGACGCTCCCCATCCAACCTGATGGAGCTTGAGAGTTTTTGCAAAGAGGAATGAGTGAAACTACCCCAAGATAGGTGTGTAGAGCTTGTGGCATCATATACTAAAAGACTTGAGGCTGTAATTTCTCCCAAAGGTGCATCTGGAAAGTATTGATAAAAAGGTGAATATTTATGTACAAGTGATTTCTTAGTTGTTTTTTTTTTTTTTTTTTTTTTTTTTTTTTTTTATATATAAATTTGCAAGATAAAAAAAAACATGTTCATGTTCATGTTGTCATCATGAGGTGTTGTGTGGAGAATTTTGAGGGGGAAAAAAATGACTTAAAAAAATGAAGAGCTGTAAATATTTTCTGGATGCACCATATATGGATGTAGTATCTGTGACATCACCCGTCTGTTCCTGATACAGTCAAATGAAGCCAGTCATTGGACAGATAAAAAATCAGCCCCCTTACAGAGTGCCAAATGCAAAATTAGCATTTCAGACCCAAGACGTTTTTTGGACTAGGCTGTAAATATGTTTTTTAATGTGATAAAAGTCTGCTTTTTTTGGCTTGATGTGTATGTGACCTCTGGTCTTTCTGCAGCCAGCCTCTAGAGGATTCTCGATGAACGGCAACTTTTAGCACTTCTGCACAGGCTTCATTTTTCTCTACCGGATGTTGCCCATTGCCTGTCAGTCACATGAGCTGCGCCTCTGAGTGGGTAAAGTTGTGATCTTGATATCTTATAAACCGCTAAGTTAGAACCCCCAACAAAGAAATTTCAACTTTTAGCACTGCCACATAGGCTTCATATTTTAATTCTTCAGTTCTCCAGTCCAGTCTCCCAAGTAAAAGAAAAGGGTTCTTGACACGCCCCTGGATGAGAGCGACTTGACATGAACTTGAATTAAACCCAAAGATGATGTGAGTGATACATCTTTAGTGTATAAACAATCTTTGCTGCAACTGTCTTCTCAACGCCCTTCAGTTCCGCCCAAAAGGGAAATGACGCCGGTGCAGAAAATGGCGTCCGTAAAGCCTGAGATTCGCGGTGGAGCGTTAGCCGTTTAATTTACAGACGAGTGGGGGACTCTGAGTCTGACAGATGGACGATAACATGGCAGAGCACCGCTGCCGCCCGCTTTCTTGATTCCGGAATAGAACCCGCAACTTCATGTCCGAAGGAGCCAGAGCTGCCTGGTCGAAGAGGGGTTGTGGGGATCAGCACCGCCGAGGTGAGACGGCTGGTTTCAGCGGCTAAGCTAAAGCTGTTATCCCGGTGGAGAGATCCCCCGTAGCTGCTGTCACCTCAGCTCAGAGTCGTGACAGTTTATTACACCATCCACAAAACACTACTGAGTAAAATATTATATATTATTTCAGATATTTAGTATAAATAAGCGGAGTTAATCTCCAGCTATGACCGTCTTCATCCTCGGACAGAGGAGTGTTAGTGAACCGTTATGTGCAGCCTTTGTTTTGGGCTCGGATCTCAGCATTGGAGATCTTTGTAGCACATACATTTCTCACTGTTTAACCGAACAAGTCAAACTAAGTAACTACAATCGCTCCCCTATCATACTCCCATTCTCTGTATGTCAACATAATAACAAACTAGCATCCTAACTCAATAGTTTCTCCTTCTTTGCTAATATTAGCATATGTAGCATAGTTTACCAACCTTCCTTTCAGCTGTAACAGAATAATAAAGTACAACCAAAGACCAAAACAAGAGGGAAAAGCTGCAAATGCGACATTAAAGAAAGATTTTTAAGGTTTTGTTGATGCTCGTGGTTGATTTGGCTTTACAGATGGTGTTTCATCCCCAGTTTCACCTGATGAATCTAAAGTTTGCTGTTGTAAAAATTGTCCATTTAATAGAAAGGATTAAAAACGGAGCCAGATGTATCCCGGGATATTTTTTCATAATAGAAATAATAAAACTTCAACTTTATTATTATCCTGAAGTAATTTGGATTTGCAAACACTTTAAGTTGCCCAAAGAATAATAGTGACACACTAACACGAAGGAAAATGGAGTAATGCTGGTATCGCATCTGTGCATCCCCAATACATATGTAACATTATAAATATCCCTTTACTAGATAATAAACACAATGTATGAAGAACAAGTTAAACACCAACAAAGCAAGGCATGTAATATTTAAGTCTAAAACCAGTCATTACAGGATGAATCTCAAACATGAGTTGACGTAGCTGCTTTCATCACAACTCTCTCTCTCTCTGTGGATTACTCCTTTTCAGTGGAAGAAGAAACACTGGGTGATTACTCTCATAATGAGTCACTTAAAGTGATTTGGATATGAGCTGATTGTATTAGGTAAACAATACGTTAGCTTAGCCGCCGGCTGTGAGCTGATTGTAAACCTCTGCAGGAGCTGAGCTCAGAGGAGACTCACAACCTGTTGTTGTTTTTCCTTTTCATTACAGAGGCAAACCCGGGTCAGGTCAGTCAGAGGGCGAGAGTTCCTAAAACCAAACTACACGGAGATTTATCGGATTTACAGAGCTGGAATAATAGTCTTAACTCCAGGAAGTGTTCTTTGTTTTGAGATACTAAAGATCACTTTCTGCTCTGATAGTTCAGGTTTATATCGAAAAGACCCCGAAGAGAACTGATGAAGGAGACGCTCTACTGAATGATGAATTAGAGTTTGTTCAATAATATATAAGTAGAGTAAAGTATCAGGGAAAAGAGACAACTTTCCTCTCAAAGCTCACTTTTTAATTCTTTAATCATTTTATGAAGCAGAAAAACACAGTTTTCATTTACTAATGAGGAAGAAATGCACGGTGTTTTCTAATTTCACCTGTTCATATTTAAAGATTATCCACTCTCCTTTGCCAAACATGATAACAAAGCAAATAAGTGTGGATTTAAATTTGACTTTTGGTTAAAGAAACAATTTTTTTGACGGGCTCTTATTATTGTTATTGTGCATTTTTATTCACCTTTTTAATCAGAATCAAAGCTGAAATGGAATAAAAAACAATGAATAATTTCTCACAAAGACTGCTCAACATACTTAAAATGAATTTATGGAGGCCTATAAGAGGAAAATGTCTATAATCGTGATGCAAAAATGCATTAAATGAAGTATTTTAAAATTGAAGTGTTTTTGAAGTTTTAGTTTGGTAAAGTGGAGGTGGTGTTGTTGTGTTTTTCTCCTCCCTCTCCTTCAGCGTCTAACTGCTCTCTTTCTCGTCTCCTCTGGTAGAACCAGGGAAACACAAACACAGGAAATGCGAGCGGCCCCTTAGCGCTCAGCTGTCAAAGCCTGTGATTGTTCGCCCGGGCTTCAAAAGGTAACACTTTTCACTCTGCGGCGCTGCATGTTACACCTGTACCTGGGGAGACCCCTGTGTCACGTTTGACTCAGCTCTCGTTACCCATAATTCATCTGACTCCCTCTTCTCCCGATCATTTGATATAATAATAACCTCTCTCATTGGTGATTTGATGTACCAGCTCGAACACATGATTGTCAACTAGGGCTGCCACATACGATTATTTTGATAATCGACTAGTCACTGATTATTTTTTGCGATTAGTCGACTATTCGGATCAAACATAAATTGCAGCTTATTGCACCAGCATACAGCTAACATCATTAGCTTCCAGCTTCAAGTGTTTAAGGTATGTGCTAACTAAAAATGAAGACGGTTAATATCATAGTTCATTCAGCTTTTAATGAACATTGCAGCTTGTAGCAGCATTTCTGACATTTTTTTAATGTACCAATTTTCTATTCAAACATGACATCGCTATTAAGTAGTTAGCTCCCTGTTGACGTTAATGTTAGCAGCTAACTAGCCAATTAGCTTACCGAGATCGTCATTCTTCGTCAGAAAATAAATCAGCCACGGCGTGCTGTCTTTTCAGATGCTCGTGCATCGCCGTCGTTCTGTCATGGAAGGACATTTCTGCTTTGCAGATTTTGCATTGAACACTTTTCTCCTTTATTTTGGAAAAATGCTCCCAAACTTTCCAGCTCTGTTGCCGGCTAGCCATGATACTGTTGGGCATAACTTTTCCAGTGACATCACGGGTTACCCCGGTTACCACTTCTGCACGTATGCGTCAAGGACAGAACGGCAGACGAGACAGGTGAAAGTACAGCGGCAGTAAAAAAAAAAAAGTATTAAAACGACGACGTCGATTATCAAATAAGTCGCCGACGATTTTGATCGTCGACGTCATCATGACTAGTCGACTAATCTTGAAGAAACAGATTGAAGAATAAATGTGATTATTATTTTAATTTAATCTGTGTAAAGAAGCGTTCGTTCCCTTAAAGGCACGGCGCCACAGTCTCATCAGTCGTTCACACCTGCTGCAAAGTCTGTTCAAACTGTTACATGTAAACACAGCAGCACGACTCATTTACTTCAACATGTGACATAGCAGCATGTAGCCTGCATGTAACTCTCACAGGACACATAAACATTGGATTAGATCGTCAGCAAACAAAAACAGCTTGAACCAGGAAGTAGACGTTCAGACGGTGCGCTCCTGGTGAAATTTAAACGCTCCACAGAGGAAGTTTCACCTGTTTGTGAAACAGACTGAAGTTAATATTTGTGCCTCTTTATGAGCTGAAAGTACAAATTGTTCGGACTTTCTCTGCGCTGTTATTTTTAAGGTCGGAAAGCAGCGGCTTTAACCGTACGCTGATGATACAGCATTTTATAACATTATTACACTCGGGGACATATTTAACTTTGAAATGAGAGCAGGTTGAGATTTTTGTCAAGAAGTTTCATATTAAAAGAATCAAATCCACATTTTCCACACAAAGCAAAATGTCCTTACAGGAGCTTTAAGGTCAGATTTGTTTTTAATAATGACGAAGGAAAAGCTGTAAAGAGTCTGACTGACGGTTTTTATTTGACGTTTTGATCGATTGAGTGATAATGGTTGAAATAATCCTTTAATCCTCACTTCATTAGATCATCGTCTGACATTCATCTCATCGTCCACTTTAAGAAACAGACTGTTTGCTGCTCTGTTGTGCTGCATTTAAAAATGAAAGTGTGTGATGAGAAGAGATGACTCACTTTCCCTTTAACACACAAAAGGCCAAAACTCTGTGGACCCCCCCTCTTCTTCTTCTTCTTCTCTGGTCTTTCTACCCGAGTGTAACTCACCTCCAGGTGTCCACAGACTTTTGGCCGTGTGTGAAGGTGACTAACGTGCTCAGAAGTTGTGTGTTTGGCTGTTTCCTGATGCTTTAATGTGGCCGTTGTGTTGTCGTCCAGGTGATTGACGCTCAGAAAAGGGACATTGTTAGCATCTACAGGACACAAGGGGCACTGTCCTCTGATTGGCTCGGACAACCCCCTCTGACATGCCCGTGGCCAATCAGAGGTGAGTGTGCTGTGTGTGTGTGTGTGTTTGCATTAATGCGTGGTTGTGTGATGACTCTGGTGTGTGTTGTGTGCAGAATGTGAGTTAAAGTTGTGTGTTTGTTTGTTTTCCTCTTTGTTTGTTTGTCTCATGGTTGCAGGAAGTGAGTGAACGAGCAGGATGCTTTCTTCTTTTCCTCCTGTGTGTTTGTTTTTTTTTTTTTTTTCGTGTACCACCCTCTCTGTGTTGTTGCAGTGGAGCAGAATATTTCCCCGGTGGCTTCGTGCAGAAAACCCTGTTTTGTTTGGATGCAGCAGCTGAAGTGCTGAGCTTTTAAAGCTGAGCGTCCTGCTGGATGCCCTTTAGGCCTCCTCTTACCTTCCTGCAGCAGCAGGAACGGAACTGAGCAGAGACTAGAAGCTGAATCTGTTTTAGATATGCCTTCTGTTGACATTAGCCAGCTGCAGCTAACTGTAATGATGTGACACTTTGTGATTCTTACACCACTCTGTCCCCCCCCCCCCCCCCCACCTGCTCTCCCTCATGCCTCCAGGTGTGTTATGTCGGGGGCAGATGTGGAGGTGTACCTGTCCCAGGTGCACGATGGGAGTGTGTCGTCGGGCTTCCGGGCGCTTTACGAGGAGCGTCTGCTGCTGGATGTCACGCTGTTGATAGAGGAGCACCACTTCCAGGTACACGACCGGACTTTAAACCCACGCGGTCCTCGTCTCAGACTGTAATCCAGCTCTCCACGGCTGTCTGTGGATGTAACGTCTACGAACTCAGCGGATGTTAGAAAATCTTCTTTGCTACTTTGAAGTCAAAGTGTAAAAACATGGAGGAAGCAGGAAAAACACATTTTAATTCCCACAAAGGGAGCGAGCCGCTCCTCCTCTGCTCTGTGCACAGCTCTGACTTTAAATGTCTTTTCTTACCACCTCGACCTCAGTTAGATTGAAAACAATAATTTTAGATTTCTCTGTCTGTTTCATCAAAATCCAAATAGATCAGGGGTGGGCAAACTTTCTGACTTGCGGGCCACTAAGGGTTCTAAAATTTAACACAAGGGCCGGACCAGGAGCAGATGGAGGGAGTGTTTTGGAAATCCATCTCATAAGAGAAAAAAAACCAACATGGGATATTCAGGCCCCACCATATTTACTGAAATGACACTTAAAACACTGAAAACTGAATTAAGAAAATACTGTTTTTTCAACAGTGACGACATGCCAGTATGCGGAGCACCTTATGTTTGATCTGGTGCGCTTTGTTTATATTGAGAACGTACATGCACCTGCGCATCACTTATGTGCACCCTTAACAGAAATGACATGTAAGGCTTAATGAACAAATTAGTTTCAAATGCATCTTTACGTAACGCGGCAGAGAAACTTACTTTAATTTCAGTGGGAACAGTGTTGTTGGTGTCCCGTTTTAGCCAGCGCATCAAAGTCTGGAGGTAGTTTTGTTGTGGAGATTCTCAGGATGAATCTGAGGTGTTGGTCAGTTAAACTGGATCTGTGGCTGGCTTTGTTGATATTCATGACGCTGAACGTTTGTTCGCACACGCAGGTCGAGCCGAACAGCGCCAGCATCTTCAGTGCCGTCCTCCGGAATGTTGGAAACACCGCTTCATTAAGTGAAGCATAAAAGTTATTCAGTTTAAGAGAGCTGAACTTCTCTTTTAAGACGAGGTCAGACTGAAGGTCGATCAGTTGTGAAGCACACGGCACATCCAGTGACTCGCTGTATTTCTTCACTTTTGCTCCGGTCTCTTTCAGTGTGGCTAGCGTAGCAAAATGAGTGAATGACTTACTTCAAATTTGCTTGGAAAATAAAGCCGACTAGGATTTGAAGGCTTTCACGTTTGTGTACATGTCATGCACAAACTGCTCCTTCCCCTGGGGAAGGGCTGAGGGGTCAAAGAATAAAGCAGAAATGGGGAGTACAACGCACCTCAACACAGGTGAATGTAATTCGAGTGCGCCATCTATTGGGAAAATGCCCAAATTGCAGGGGAAATAAAACAAGGTTTAATATAATTTCCTCAAGCTTGGCGGGCCGGATTGAAAAGCTTAGCGGGCCGTTTATGGCCCCCGGGCCGTAGTTTGCCCATGCCTGAAATAGATGAATTGATTTTGAGTCTACAGTCCTCGTTTCATCCTCCAAACGGTTCAGAGAAAATGGACCGAATCGACCTCACCGCTCGTGTTTCCCTCTGATGCGTCTTTCTTCCTCCTCCAGGCCCACAAGGCGCTTCTGGCCACCCAGAGCGACTACTTCCGGGTCATGTTCACGGCAGACATGAGGGAGAGGGACCAGGACAAGATCCACATGAAGGGGCTGACAGCTGCAGGGTTCGGCCACATCCTCCGCTTCATGTACTACGGCTCGCTGGAGCTCAGCATGCCCACCGTGCAAGAGATCCTCCAGGTGAGCTCCACAAACATACCTGAACACGGTTTGTCGAGCAGCATTTCTGTCTCTGACTTCACGCCGCGCTTCCTGTCCCCGCAGGCGGCCATGTACGTCCAGCTGACGGAGGCGGTGGAGTTCTGCTGCTCCTTCCTGCTCGCTAAGATCTGTTTGGAGAACTGTGCCGAGGTCATGCGCCTCCTGGAGGACTTCAGCGTGGGTGTGGAGGGCGTCCAGGAGCAGCTCGACAACTTCCTGCTTGATAACTTTGTCCCGCTCATGAGCCGAGCCGACTTCCTGTCCTACCTCAGCCTGGAGAGACTGCAGGTGAGATTCAGCCGATACACTTTACTTTACGTTCTCAGGTGTAACAGGGTAAAGTTCTCTAAATCCAGTCTTCTCTCCGTTGTCCTTCGGCCCAGGCGTACCTGAACAGCGACGCTCTGAGTCGCTTCCCAGAAATCGAGCTCTACGAAGCGGTTCAGGCGTGGTTAAGACATGACCGGCGGCGATGGAGGCACACGGACACCATCGTGCAGTCCATCCGCTTCTGCCTCATGACTCCAGCCAACATCTTCGAGAAGGTCGGCGCCACTTTCACACACTTTCAAAGCAGCTGATGTTCGGCGCTCTCTGATCACGTCCGTTCTCGTTCTCAGGTGAAGACGTCGGAGTTTTACAGGTACTCCAGGCAGCTGAGGCAGGAGGTCGATCAGGCGCTTAGTTACTTTCATGATGTCAACCAGCAGCCTCTGGTGGAGACGCGCTCCAACCGTATCCGCTCTGTCCGCCCGCAGACCGCCGTCTTCAGGGGCATGATCGGGCACAGTATGGTCAACAGCAAGATCCTCCTGCTGCAGCGCCCGAAGGTGTCTGAGCGTGTGACTGTGGCGTGAAAGTTTGTGTGGCTTGAGTCTGGCGTGTGATCCGTGTTGGTTACCTGAGATCAGAGTCTGTCCCGGGCTCAGTCAGCTCTGCTCTCCCCCCTCAGGTGTGGTGGGAGCTGGAGGGACCTCAGGTGCCGTTGAGACCGGACTGCCTGGCCATCGTCAACAACTTCGCCTTCCTGCTCGGTGGAGAGGAGCTCGGACCTGATGGCGAGTTTCACGCCTCGTCTAAAGTCTACCGCTACGACCCCCGACAGAACTCGTGGCTCCGCATGGCCGACATGTCCGTGCCCAGGTGAGAGAGGAGACCTGAAGCACCTGAGTGCGTCCTTTAGTTTCTCACATCATGTGAAGCAGAGACGCTCGCCGTGTCCTGACGCGCTCTGGATGATCATTCATGAACACGTTGTTCGTTGTTCGTTGTTTGCAGGTCGGAGTTTGCTGTGGGCGTCATCGGGAAGTTCATCTACGCCGTGGCAGGCCGCACGCGAGACGAGACCTTCTACTCCACAGAGCGCTACGACATCACAGAGGACCGCTGGGAGTTCGTGGACCCGTATCCAGTGAACAAGTACGGCCACGAGGGGACGGTTCTGAACGGGAAACTCTACATCACCGGCGGCATCACCTCCTCCTCCACCTCCAAACAGGTGTGCGTGTTCGATCCCGGGCGGGAGGCAGGAGGAGGAGGGGGGAGCTCAGGTGGGTCGGACGCACACAGGACACGCGCCGGCCGCGGCCCGCTGCTGCCCGGCACACACACCAGCTGCTGGGAGAACAAATCCAAAATGAACTACGCCCGCTGCTTCCACAAGATGATCTCACACAACGGGAAGCTGTACGTGTTCGGGGGCGTGTGCGTGATCCTGCGCGCGTCCTTCGAGTCGCAGGGCTGCCCGTCCACCGAGGTGTACGACCCCGACACCGACGAGTGGACCATCCTCGCCTCCATGCCCATCGGCCGCAGCGGCCACGGCGTGGCGGTGTTGGACAGGCAGATCATGGTGCTGGGCGGCCTCTGTTACAACGGCCACTACAGTGACTCCATCCTCACCTTCGACCCCGACGAAAACAAGTGGAAGGAGGACGAGTATCCCAGGATGCCTTGCAAACTGGACGGTCTGCAGGTGTGCAGCCTGCTCTTCCCAGAGTATGTGCTGGAGCACGTGAGACGCTGCAGCTGAGGTCTGCTTTTTATAGAAACAGGAACGCTCTGACGGAGGACTGGCGCCTCCCGCCGGGGGATCAGGTGTTTACAGGCGGGAGACTCACTGACGCGGGCTTTCAGTCTAGAGACCAGCACTTACCTGAGGTGAGGGAAAGGTGGCCGGCTGTAGATCTGCTGTTCTTTACGAAGGCAGGAGCAGCCGGCGCGGTGGGACGACACGTTAACGGTCAGCTTGAACACTTTCAGATTTAGCTTTCTCAGAAAATAAAGGAAAATATTAGCGGGGAGAAAAAAAGGGTTTATGTTTGGACTGTGGTCAGTTTCCTGTTCTACTCCTCACCCTCTGAATCTAGACGGCTGTGCAGTCAGGCTCACTGCAGAAACGCACTGGAAGCAGCTCAGTCAGGCATCTACGAATCGATCCAGACATCCAGATTAACTTTAATCAAGACGATTTCATGAAGTTAGAGAGCCGAAACTTTAGAGACGCTTTTAAAGCAACTAAGAAACGACCTTAAAGATACCGAACAGCGAGTTTAAGCACTCAATCAGGTGTGAAACAAAGTCTGAACTCACGATGGATAATTAAATTATGAGTAGAGCAGCTGATTTTTATAGCCTGGCTCCAAATATGCAGAGAAAACTAAAACTATCACCTCTCTCTCTCTCTCTCTCTCGCTCTCTCGCTCTCTCGATACGATCAGTTCCAGCTTCCAGTGCGTTCCGGCTTTTAGTCCTAAATCTGCTCTTTACCCCCAGAAACCCGTCAAACTGTCTCCATGTTCATATCTCATCACCACGCCTCTCTGCTCCTCCCTCTGCTCCGAGTCTGGGAAACAAATGTATGAATGTGTGTGTGTGTGTGAGAGACTGAATGTAAGAGGAAAAACACTACATGGTACAGAATGCTCCATTGGTTATGATGTCATATTATGATGGAGTCAAAGGTCAAAGTCAGTGCAGGCCGCCCTCTGACTCTTCTACATTCCTGCACTTTAAGCGGCTCTTAAAGCGGCGCCTCAGTTTGACAACAAGCTCGACTCTGAAAGACGTGAATCAGCGTCTGAAATCAACTCACAGCTGACGGATCGAATTCACAGAGAAGCTGAAGCAGCGGAACTCAGCTGAAGATCCAACCTTTAAGAGCCTCATGCAGGAGGATCTCATCTTCCTCTGCTTTCCTCCTTCATCTTCAAACAAACATGACGTGAATCACGTTTCCTCTGCCTGACGACCTCTAATCAGCCTGAGTGCCATGTGCGTGTGCCAACCGACTAAAAACAAACCAAAGAGTGAAAATGATTTAGTCCCACCGTGGAGCTCAAATCATCGTCCTGAAAGGTGTCAGAGCAGCTTTCAGTCCGTGTGTCAGGAACAAAAAGCACTTTATTATTCAGAGCTGAGAATCATGGACAAGTTTAACTACAGCGAGCAGATCTCCAACCTCACCACTGTTTGAGACTGACCGGACCAAAATCTAAAGTTTCTCAAAACCTTAAAAAAATATATATAAAATAAAATAAAAAAAAAAGACTTTATTCAAGTTCAAGTTACATAACTCTCCAAAATTCACTTTTAAAGAACTCATTTGAAAATAATCCAAAATGGATAAAATGAAATTAGAGGAACTTTATGGGTTATGAAAGTGATTTAAAATGACTTTAAAGGCAAAAAAAATCTTGTAAATGATAAAAAAAAAAAGTATAAAAGGATCTGAAAAGGAGGCGGAATCCTCATTTTAATACACAAAAAACCTGGAAAGCATTGAAGAAGTTTTAAAGCACTTAAAAGGAGATTAAAAAAATGATTTTAACAGATCTACCTGAGACATGAAATGTATTTAGAATAACCTTAAAAAGTATTAAAATGACTTTAAAGAACACTGAACGACATAAAAATAGTTTTAAAGGACAAAACTTTAATAAAATGACTAAAGACGGAAATAAATTTGATTTAAAAACAAAGAACTCGCTCATATAAAACATTTAAAACGAACCTGAAAGTCTTAAAACAGTCAAATGAGACTGAAGGGACATAAAATCTGTTAGAAAATTCTTTAAAATGTGTTAAATAAATTTTAAAAAATTAATAAAGATTTAAAGAACGTGAAACTCTCTAGAACTTTCTCAAGGACTTTAAAAATATTTGGAGAACTCGACGGGACATTTAATTTAAACCTCCAGACCCTGAAAGGCGTGAGATTCTTTTCAGAGTGTTCGATGAAACGTGCTGAAGAGTTCGACTCTTTTGTTTTGGTGTCTTGTTTGTGAGACTCTGAGATTCAAATTAATTCTCTTAATTTGAATTTTTTTTTACTACAAAACCCTAAAAATCTGAGTTGAAGTTTCTGTGAAGGACTCAAACAGCTCCGATCGTTCCTGAGTCGGTCTCATCGTCAGACCTGAACTTTGCTTTCCGCTGTGTTGATTTCAGACTCTGAGACGCGTCTTTCAAAGAGCTTGAGCAGGTTTTGAGTTGTTATATTTTTCGTAGAGCTTTCACGCCTCCATCCCGCCGCCTGCCCGACATCCAGCTCCACGTTTCTGACCTGACGTTCGTTTCCCCTTCATAAGCCGACTGTGAAAAGGGCTAGAGCACACTGATGCAGTTCTGTACGTCTGCAGTTATTTAAGTTATTTATTTTTGACGTTTCGCTTTCACCGAGCTATGCAGTAACAGTTGTTAGTAGGATTATTTATTCTGACAGAAGAGTTTCATTTGTGAGTTGTGGCGTTTTTCAGATGGTCTGTCCTGTCCGCAGCAGCAGCAGCAGCAGCAGAGTTTCAGTCTTTCTTCCAGCGTACACTGAACAGACGGGTTCATTGTGTCAGAGCGAGCTGGGTCCTAACATGAAGAGGAGCGTTTAAAGAAGGGTACAAACACCCGTCTCAAGCTTTACTTTCTCCTGTATGCAAACTGTCCGAAAGCCAAGCTTCACATCATCTGGTTTTTGAGGGGATCTGATGTGAATTTCTTCCTGAAGTGAAAACCTGTTGGTCTCATCCTTTGATTCATGGCTCTGTGTTGTCATGCTCAAACCTCTGGAGCCTCTGCGGCTCATCGGTGTTCATGCCACAGCACGGGTCTTATTTTGGCATTGTGACTCTGTTTCCAACGTTAGCACCTCCTCAGCAGTGAGAACAGGTGTGTTTGTCTCTTTAATTTTACGTAGGGGAGGTGATTGAAAGCCAAACATGTCCAGAAGTTCAGAAACTCAACACTAACTTTGACTCCTGAAGCCTTCAGAAGTGTCCGGAGTTGTAAACACACCAATGATCTCACTGTCAGAGGAGGGTCCAGTCAAAAACCAGACCACATCCCTTTATGTGTCCCTGTACTCTGCAGCTGATATCATCATCATCATCACCATCATCATCATCATCATCCTGTCTGCAGCCCTCTCGCTGCTCCTCTTCCTCCTCTTCCTCTCATGTTGCTGTTAAAAGAAGAAACCTGTAACCGATAAAGTACTACTGTCCTGATCTGAGGCACATCCAGTCATAGCGCAGCATCCTTTAGTCCACCAGTCTTCAGTCTGTCAGTAGGAAAACAGAATAGAGGATTTAAAAAAAAAACATACCTTGCTACAACGACTGTATCCGAAAAAGAAAGTAAATTCAGATTAACATATCTTATAATCTGAGTAGAAACTCTTTGGAAACGATTTGTAACTTCTTTCCAGGAATAAATGTTCATATTGGTCGACTTTCAGCTGGCTGCTCGAGTGCTTTCATACCTCTCTCTCTCTTTTTTGGAAAATATTCTACATATATTAAATCAGTGTTCTTTTTTTTTCTCTAAAGATAAACGCGGGTAAATGAAGCCAGGTAATCCAGCAGGAGATGCCTGTATGTGGAGCTCTGAAGGTCAAATGCAGAAACATTTCATGCAACACAAAAAAAGTTTGATGAAATAAAAATTTTACAAAATACATTTTCAAAAAGAAAAAACGCTAAACGCATTTTGTGATATGTTGAAGTATTCTATCCCAAAAAGTTCCATATTTACTTCTATTTCCTTTATCATACTTAATTTTACTACTTCAATTAAGCATAATATAATATAATATAAAATATAAATAAATATGTTGTTGATCTGTGAGCTAGGATGTCACTAGTCCCATTTTGAACAGCTTCAAAATAAAGACAATTAATCCTAGATCTATATTTTAATTTACATCATCCTGAAACTCACATTTTTTATATACTTTTTATATCATTTTTATATTTTTGTGACCTAATTTTCTTTACTCTGAGAAATTTTTTTTATGAAAATAACTAGCATATGTTAATTAGATAAATAAAGAGACAAATTACATCTAAATATATTCATTCTAACGAAAACTGTTCGTTAAAATATCTAAATTTAAATTTTTGTGATCATTTTGTCATTAAACAAAAAATTTACACGGACATGCCACTACCAATATGGCGGACATCTATGGACAACAACTCAAGCGTCTACGTTGAAGTGAACTACGCATGCGCCTGATGGTTTTCAGTCGTGGTCTTTTGACTTGCCGTAGAAAGCGAAAGTCTTCTGAAGGAAAATGTCATATGTCAAAGTGGTAAGTATCCTCTACGACTATTTTATTATTCAACTTTAAACTGAAATAATATCACAGGCAGTAGCTGTAACGTGTAAAGTATATATTTATTGTTCTATGTTGAATAAATTATCAGTTAAAGGTCAAAGGATGCTGAATGAGTCACAGCTAGCCCTTAGCATGTTGTTAGCAGCTGCCTTTAAAAGCTGAGACGTATTCTGCGTCTTCGTCTTTGCTTTGAAGATGTGAGCTTAAAATAAGTGTTGAATTAGTTTGTTGGTCCGATGATGTCCAGATTTGTCTTTAGATGGTTTAAACTGACACTTCAGCGTCATTGTGGGTCGTCAGAGTCGGGACATGTTGTCTGTTGATGTGCCGCCAGGTGTCGCTGTGTGCTGGAGCTTCAGGGCTAACAGGCCTGCTGTGCGGCTCGGTACTGGCGGCAGGTGAGGGGAAGAAGAAGAACTCCACACCTGTCCTGAGCCTCGATGAGGTGGGTTAAGAAAGAACGAAATCAGACTTTAGGATGCAGAAAAATTCTATCAAGGACTTAAAATTAAATTATTATTATTAATAATTATTATTAAGTAAATTATTTAAATAGTTTTTCCGAACTCTTTAGCGTCAGTGCTGGAGGTTACTCTTCTTCCATATGACACATTCAGTCATTCCGGATTTACCTGCAGTTTATTTTAGCATACCTCAATCAATAGTCTGGTACCGTAAGGTTTAAAAAAAACAGTGAAAATGCGGTAAAATGCTTATTAAACTGTATTAATTTCATTAAGAAACATTTTAAATCCTCTGAATTATTAAAAATACATTTAAATTAAGCACAACTGTGTGCCTAATTTGGCCTTCACTTTATTTATTTATTTATTTATTGTGTGATTATTATTATTATTATTATTATGACAGTGTTTACCTGCGTCTACTCTAAAGATTTACTTCACTGCCCTTCTCTGTTGTACACCAATGATGATAGGAATCTATTCTGCTCTCTCTACTTTCAAAGTTGGAATTACATTTTAGGAACAGCTGGTAAATTATCTCATCATCTGTACCGTCTTCATGCCTGTTTTAAGTCTGGAGTGTGTGTGTGTCTACTTTCAGCTGCCGTCGTTGTACACCGGCCCTGAAGCACCCTCTCAGTTTGTGGAGCCTGAAGCCGGGCAGCTGGAGCAGAGCGTGGCATCACTGAGGAAATGGGCAGAGCCGTACACCAACAAGTGTCAGGTGTGTTCAAATCTTCTTTTCTGATTGTTTGTTTTGTTTTTTTGGTGTACCCTAAACCTCATGAAGAAATAAACATGTTTCTCACTTTTTGTTTTGATTTACAGCAAACAAGCCAAGTAGCAGTGGAGAAAGTTGAGGTTAGTGACGTTTAGATATAAATGTTTTTACTTTATGCTCTTATTTATTTTAAAACTTCAACCTGTCAGGTTTTCAGTCGTCTCTTTGCTGTCATCAGATGAAACTGAACCTCTCTCTGTCTCTGTCTCTGTTTCTGTCTGTGGGTTCTGGTTCTTTCTGGACCTCAGAGAGTGTACAGGACTGTGGAGCCCACAGTCAACACCTCTATCACCACAGTCACAGGTGAGACGTCGCAGAGCAGTCAGAGCCACATGAGACAAACACAAACTTCCTCTTCACTTTCTGATTTTACTGAACTCAACTCCTCACTCCTGGAGCCTACATTTCCCACAATGCAGTTCTTCTCCCCTGTCCCTTGGTGTCATTTTACAGATGTATATCAGTTCCTGAGTGACCCTCCTCCTGACCTGTACCCTAGTGTAGCTGTGGTGGGCTTCTCTGGCTTCCTGGGTCTTTATTTGGCTAAAGGTAACTCGCACATGCTCACACTCAAAAACACACACACACACACACAAGCACACACACTGACCTGCATTCCTTCTCTGAGATTAATGAGGTCAAAGTCTGTTCCTGATAACGGGCTCACAGGAAACAGATCTAAACTTTAACCTATGGAAACTAGAGTCATTCCTCTCTCTCTTTCTCTCTCTCTCTCTCTCTCTCTCTCTCTCTCTCTCTCTCTCTCTCTCTTTCAGGCTCTAAGGTGAAGCGCTTGGTGTTCCCTGTGAGCCTCATGGCTCTGAGTGCCTCCATGTTTTACCCTCAGCAGGCCGCCTCTCTTTTCAAGGTGTGTTTCTGGGTCGTAAATCATGTCCTCACGCAGCGTTCAGAGTGTTCTGGGTGTCAGGGTCGCTGTGGTGTTGAGACATGAACCTGAGAGATCCTTACCTCACCCTGTTTGAGTTCTAATCTGCATAACCACCTGTCCACTATACATCATAGTGGTCATGATCAGGCTGCAAACTAAAGACACAAATAAGTCGACGCTAAACAAAGAAAACGGATGAATTGAATGTACGGTGGCCCCGAAAGGACAACAACACAAACATTTAACGTCTACAGAAAAACATTTCACAAAGTTAATATTTCACAAAACAAAACAAAAATCACTTAATGCAGAATTATTTCATGAAACCCCAAAACAAACATTCCCAAATGAATAAAACACAAATGTTCCATTTATCACAGAAATCTTTAATGGAACAAAAAAAGTTTGAGAAATGAAAAAATATTTCCAGATTCAAGAAGCTTTATTGTCATACTAACACTCAGTCACACATGGATAGCACAAATTTTACTCCAAGGTTCTGTTTTAAAGTGGTTAAATATCAAGAAGGATTTATAAAAGTAAGATAAAGGAGAAATCTGAGAGCAAGTAAAACAAAAAAATCATTTAACATAAAATATAGAATAAAAAAAGTACAGACAAAGTTACCTAAGAGATGTAGAGTTCAATGTTTGATTTTGGTGTTTCGTGAACTGATTTTTGTTTTCTTGTTAGCATAGAATCCCAGCCAGAGATGATGTAACACTTTGTCCACAGGGGGCGCCAAAAATCCCCTCAAACATAAAATCGCTGACAGGAGCTTTAACATTTCAGAGGAAATCAAAGTTTGCACATTTTGACATGTTTTCATTTCTTTGTTTGACGTTATTTCATCCTTTGAAGTCCCAGAATATCTTCAGGAAGCTGCTGTTCAGGCTTTCACAGATGTTTTATTCTTGGGTGCAGACCGTTCTCAGTAGGTGGGAATATTTCCGCTGAGCCAGAGGAAAGTTTTCCGAGAGAGATTTCAACAGGAAAGAGGAAAGCAGCGCCCTGACTGACATCACGTAGATGAAAACTTTCCAGCAGGTCTCTGTTAGTGAGAGTCAGACGTGTGTTTGTTTGACCTGCGACTCGTTTCCGTTCGGGAAGGGTCGAGCGTTTCCTGCGGGAAGTCCTGGCTGTGAATGTGTTTCTAATTTGCACTGATGTCCGGGTCGTTTCAAACCGTTTCACACCTGAAGGGGACGCAGAGACACACCCGCGCTGATCAGGGCGGGGCGCAGATATGAAAACACATCAGACTCTCTCAGCGTCTTATTTGCAGTTTAAAGCCCTTTGATGAGCCGTTACCTGCTGACGACGTCTCTTTGTTTCATTCAGGCGAGTCGGGACTCTGTGAACACCTGGGCTCAGCGGGGGCGGGCACAGGTGGAGAGTCTCTGGAAAGATCCACCGTTTGGAAAAAAGAAGGTGAGACTGTGCGATCTCTCTGTGACAGCAACACGTTAAAACCGGAGAACATTCAGAGAAATGATTTGTTCTTTTGTTTTCAGAAGAAGGAGCGAACAGAGAGCGACGACTCGAGCAGCTGATTCATCGTCACGGAGACGTTCGCCTTCCAGTAACACACTCACACACTCCCACAAGTCCCAACCCTGCAGATATCGGTCAGGTCTTTGAATTAATGAAGTCACCTGCTTGAGGATGTAGGTGTGTTGAATGTTTTCTCCTGAGTCGTCCCTGAAAACCTCACCTGTTCCCAGAATCACATCGAGTCTTTATTTCAGTCCAGATTCAAGTTTTACAGTCAGACAAATCTCACAGTATCTCACCTGCCAGCTGCTGAATCTCGTTTTATTCCTTTCAAGCTGCAAAACACGACATCATAAATTTACACAACTCCACTTTGGACTCTGTAAAGCTAAGACGGACAGTTTTTAGTGACTTTAATTCCTTTTTATGGACCAAATAGTGGAATAATCCAGAGTCAAATCTGCTCATTCACAGCCCGATGTGTCATGTGACCGACGAATTTTAAACTAATTTATGTTTTTAGTTTTTTTTTTTAACTATTTTTTGTGCTGACAGAGAACATTCTAGAACACAGAGATCAAAAACATCTCCTGTTGCATTCCATCAACAACATTCCACTTTTCTGTGACATCATCGTGACCAGCGTCTGTACGCTAAACATAAAAACTTAAAGAGGTGTTTTTTTTTTCATATTTTACAGATGTGAAGTTTGAATGTTGGATGTAAACTCTAAACATGCTCAGAGTCTCTGGTTTTGTCAGGTAAACATGCTTTGATCAGCTTGTTCACAAAGTCACATGAGATTTGCGTGAGAGAAAACTGAGATCTGCTCAGTTTGTGACATCACAGATTGGTGAATCTCCTTATAAAAGCATAATAAACAAAAACACTCGTGTCGGACTTCCACCAGATCTTTGTCACTTTGCAACATCTTAGAAACCAGACCACCTGAAGTCATGTGACCAGGGTGACTTCAGTGAGCCTCTCCTCATCCGTTCTGTCAAAATCAACCTCTAAAATCGTCTTCTTTTATTCTGAAAGTCAACCTGTTGTTTTGGTTTCGGACTTCCTGTCCTGCTTGATGTGCTCTGAAACATAAGTCTTGTGTATCTGCTGAAGCGGAGACGGAGCAGACGTGGATCTGGTGGAATTTCGCCGTTATCAAACACAAACCTGCTGCTCTCTGAGGTCATCTTCTTCTCGTCTTTTTAAACTTTCTGGATCAGATTACGGGTCCAAAACATACAAACGTTTTTTCCCAGTTGTCACTTTGAATTGGGAAAACTTTGTGGCAACAGCAGAGGAGGCTTCTAGAGAGCTAGCTAATATGAAAAAACTGGGCTCATAAGAGAGGGGGGGGGGGTTCTTAAAGAGACAGCACCTGAAAAGAAGCGAAGAGAGGAAGAATATGAAGTCTGAATGTGAGCAGAAAACCCTCTCTTTAAAGATAACACACTCAGCTCCACACAAACACTCCAGTGTTTGTCTTTCATTTAACACTCAACAGGACTACAACTCACAGAGCAGCTCTCAGTGTCACAGAGGATGATCCTCTGCTCTCTCTGTTTACTGTTTGTTTTAATGAAGCTGTGTTCTTCCCTCGGGTTGTTTTCATGCTGCTATTTTATAACCATGAAGGGCCAAATGTGTTCATGCTCCAGGTTACTGATTAATGAAGTGAATGAGAGTGTGTCCGCTTCTACTGATGCACTGCTGTCTTATCTTTATGTATTTATGTGATTAATTTATGTGAGAGAGGAGACGGCCGTCTGCCTCAGTTATTGAACCAGAAACACGCGTTGATTCTTGTCCTGTCAGCCGTCGGTCATTCAGCTGCTCAGATAAAGGTTGAAATAATCCAGCAGAGTTTGTTTCAGGTGAAAATGTTCAGGTTTAAACGCTGTAGAGTCAAGATGTGATCCGATGATGAGGAGTAATAAACAGTAAATATCGTTATCCTGTCTTACTGTTTTTATTTCAGTAGTAAAACATTTTGAATCATTTATAGAGAGAGTATCGTGTCTTCATTCACATTTTCTCTTATTGTGCCTCGTCTACTCTGAAAGCGCTGCAGGAGCCTCATTGGTCGACACAGCTGTCAATCAAATTTTTATATCTGTAAATAAGGGAGTTAAGTTAAAAAAACACTTGTAAAAGAAATCAACAGGATTAGAATTTCCATTTGAGACGTGTTTTGTTCCATCCGTTAACATAAAGGATTTTTTTTTCATGAGCTGTACTCCAGCCAGCCAGCAGAGGGAGCTCTGAACGCTCCGGCTTCACTTCGGGTGTCTTCTGCAAGTTGAACTTGTTTTGAACTCAGCAAAGACTTGAAGATTTGCTTGTTGCTTAAAGATTTGTTTACAGGAAACCGCTCACACCGATCTGGAGTTCATCGACCTCTTGTTGTGTTTAAACTTTGCAGCACTTCCTCATGATACAAATAAAAACCTTCTCTCAGTGATGATCTTAAATGCAGGAAAAGTTTCTGACAGAGTTTGATCTGTTTCTGTTTCTTTCCTCTGACTGGATTTGATTCTCCTGTTTGCTGATGTAACACGTCTGCAGACAAACGGCGGACGTGATGTAACTCTGATATTTGATGTGGAGAAAGAGGGGTGCCATAAAGAAATAAAAGTGCGATAATAAAAGAGTCAAACAGTTAAAGTGGAAACTTAAAGAGAAATCAAAGTGAGTTTGAGTTAAAAAGACGAAAAAACGTCTGAAAATTACACAAAACTAAAACATAAGGAAGGAACTTCGTCACTTGTTATCAAGACGTTTTTTTCCTTTAAATCAGAAAGTAAACAAAAAAACAAAACGACAAAGAAAACCTTGTTTTTTTTTTACTTTTGTTTTCATATTACTGCATTAAATCTTTTTTTTATTCAAATAAAGGAAGAAATGAATCTTTTTATTTTTATTTTCCTTTGGCCCTTTTAGGACTCCGTATTTTCACAAAGTTTGAGGATCATCTCGCTGGCACTGATCGGGAATCTGATTAAAGGCATTTTAATCAGCTTGAACACTTTTATCCACACTTTGAAACTCTCAAACCAGCATCATGTCGGCCTGTCTGTTCCTCGTCAGTCCTGTTAAAGTTGTCTCAGTTCGTTTTCAGTTTCTACTGAACCAAAGAGTTTCTGCAGACGAGCTGCTCTGAAGGTGTCTGAAGATTTTCTCACGTTCTGACCCCAGCTCTCTCTTTCTGTTTGGTTTTACGCCTCAGAGACGAAGAGTGACACTCGGGATGTCTGCAAACAAAACTCAACCTGAACGACTCTGGATTTTTAAAGTTTCCATCAGGAGATAACGGTGGAGAAGTTTTCCACTGGCTGCTGCAGAAACGTAAACGATGCAAAGTCTAAATGGATTAAATGAGTTGTTTTGTTTCATTTTGCATCAAAAATGTTTTTGATTTGAGGTTGAGGAACAAAACGTGTCGACTGCAGAGACACGTCGACCAATTTGTGCACATAAAAAGTTCCAGAGTCCACATCATCACCTCTGATGTCCTCGTGTGGAAAAACACTGCAGATATGTTTTTTTAACACCCCCCTCTGTGGATGTTTGACCGGACAAAGAGTGCAACAATGGAACATAAACAACCTCTTACAGGGGTCAAAGGTCGGGGGTGTATTATGTCTGCAGCTCTCGTCTCTTATCTTTGAGCTCAAACAGTTTCAGAGTCACCTCGTCGTATCAAATTACACATCCAGGTTATATAAAGTCAGGCTGAGCAGATCAGTTCAGTGTGTCTGCTTTTTACAGCTGCTTCACACTGATAACAGAACGACCTCTGATACACCTGAGGAGGAGGAACCTCATGACCCAGCTCTCAGAGCTTATTCACACTTTTTGAGTCTTAAACTTAAAGTCAACAAATATCTCAATAAGCAGATATGTTGATGAGTTCACTTGTTTCTTTCCTTTTTCTCCAATCAGAGATTTTCCTGCAGACAGTAAAAGCTTCATTCCTCCTTTATTTCTTCATGTATTCACACTGAACGGTTTGTTTTAGTTTTACAGAAAAATGCATGATTGCATGTCTGTTTTCTTTTGCATGGGGATGGTTAAAAATGTTAATATATTTCATGATGTATTAGTTCATGAGGGTGAAACTGTGAAAACCTCGTCCGAGCCGTCATCCAACACAGAAACTTCCCACATGAAACATCTCGCTCCTGTTAGAGAACTATAGCACTGGTTAGCGTTAGCATCACAAATATTTTGTGAGATTTAAACAGTTTTTACCTTTTAACAGCCAGTAAACTTTAGAAAGACTCAAAGTGAGGATTAGTTTTTCATCTTCAGTAAAAAACGACACCACTGCTGTGTTCTTATTGCTTTATTTTAACCATAAGTGAATAAAACTTCTAAAAGCGCAACATCACAAAGCTTCATTAGAATGAATTAAGTGTTTCTGAGCAACATACGAGCTTTCTAAAGTGAACCACACACTGGATTAAATGATCTGATAGAATAAAATGAACTTGTGTCTGTGAGCTCAGAGAGAAGAGTCCCACGCAGAGGCTGAATCCCTCCTCTCTGCTCAGACCCTCGTCTTCCTCCTGTGCTCCGTTACTCCTCGGCCGGGGAGGCCATCTTCACCAGGCTCTCCTTGTCAAACCTGAAGAGCCTCCAGCCCTCCTCCTGGGACAGGTCCTCAGCGCCGCGCCGCTTGTAGTACTGAACGGACGACTCGTTGTTCTCCGCGACCACGAACATCATGCCGGTGCAGCGAGTCTTCATCGCCAGCTGAGGGAGGAGCGAGGAGTCTTTACACATCTGAACATCTACATTAAACTTAACTACATGCAGGTTGTGACACTTAAAGATGCTTTAACAGAAATACTCACATTACTGAGGTGCCGCAGGAGCCCCGAGCCGATGCCGAGCCCTGAGGATAAGAAACAGGAAGAAAAACTGATGATGAACAAAAGAGAAGCAGCAGCTTTGAAGCTTTAACACGCAGACAGGATCAGATCTGTTTCTCACCTCTGTACTGCTCCATCACGTAGAATTCCTCCAGGTAAAGCTGTTTGCCGACCCAGGGGTCATACGTGAAGTAGTACATGGCGAATCCAACCACCTTCGGGCCTGAGGAGACACGAGACAGACGATTAAGAACAAGATTTAATTCACTGACGTATCTTCACTTACAGGCCCTGCTGTGCAAATTTTAGACTATTTTTAGTATTTCACTGATTTTACGTCTGCTCTATCCTCGCTAATCTTATCTTTTCACACTAAAGGAAACAACTGACCGTCTTCTTCTTAAAGATAAAACACCATCCTGTCCTTTCACGTTTGAAGCCTTATGTCATGGCATTATAATAAGCTCAGTGCAAACTTCAGTGATCCACACCTGCAGTGAAGCAGCTGCAGCTGCAGCTGAGCCTCTGACTCACTCACAGGAAACACGCAGCGTGCACTTTAAGGTAAACAACGTCAGTCTGAACAGATGGTGGAAGCAACACAATCATCAGCTTAAACTCAGGCTGCTTTAAGATGGGAGTTGAAGTCAACAACTAAACTAAACAAACACTAAACTCAGTTTACTTTAAATCTGTAAGAACATGTAAAGCAGCAGCAGTCAGTCAGTCAGTCAGAGGAACTCTGCCTCATAAAAAAAACCCACAAAGTCTCTGCCAAGACTTCAAGCTGTGCCGCTTACATGAACCACATGTCAGTCACCAGGTAACACGTCTGACTCTGCCTGAACTCACTGAACTCGCTTTACGTCACATCACATGATGTGGGATCATGTTTTCTGCAGAGGAACAAAAGGAAATCTGAGAGGAGGAGAAACATTTCGTACCGTCACCGCTGTCCCCTCCTTGGGTTTCACTGATGATGCAGTGGTAGAACGGGGTTTCACCAAACCCGTCTTCAAGGAGGTCTGCAAGGAAATTAAACTGTTAGGTAAGCAACAACGCATGCAAGGAAAAAAAAAACACAGCTGTAACAAACACTTTGGACATTTTCAGAGCTCACCTTTCTCAGTCAGCGTCACGTGATGCTCCATCTCCTCGTATTTTGCAAGTTCCTGGTGAAAAACAGATCACATGTTAGAGATAAAAAAAAAATCACCTGCTGCTCAGAAATACATTCTGGAAACAATAGGTAAACTTTCAAGTGTGTGAATGTTAGAAGAATTTGTTTAAAAAAGTTTACAATTGTTTTGGTAAGTATTGTTTTGGTAACCCTAACCCTATCCTCTTAGTATAAAAGGCTAAATAACATGGGATACAATCTGTACATAAAATAAAAACAACAAAACAATAAGTTCTTTTGTATGTATAGGTATAAACAGGCACTGAAATACACAAAAGAGGGGAGTAATGAATCCCAAAATCTTTGAAATGCCCCTTTAACCTTAAAAAAAGTAATGATTTGACGCTGATTTTTATCCTTGAATCTTAATTTAAAGGAAATCTTCGATTTTAACACATTGATCGTAATTTCAAGGTCAAACCATCACCGTTTCCAGTAACTTATAATTATCAGAACTTTCTTTGATTAACTCAAAATATCAAAATGTGATAAATCCATGATTTCTTTACTTTATATGACAGTACATCGGGTTATTTGAATTTTGGGACAGATCGATAAATTTAAGGATTTAAAGAAAGATAAATAGCGAATGTAAAAGTTTTAAACTTTTTATTTTAGTTGAAAACACTGATGTAAATAATAAAAATATAAGATGTGTGTGTTATTTATGTCAAATAAGACGTTATAAAGCTGTATTAGGTTAAAGCTTGATGGGAAAGGCTTAACGGTAAAGCTGACCATATATGGACATCCGGATATGAGTCGTCGGCCCGTAAACAAAGGCCGGCGGCCCTAATCTCACACTCGGATATCCTCCAGACATTTCCCTTACGACAGCTTCACACCATCAGCCAGTGAAAGACGTCGTTAATTTCTTGTTTTTGCTTTAAATGTCGGTGTTTTGGGAAAAGTTGTAGAGTTCACGGAAAGTTCACAGGCCTACCTTCACGAGTCGTAATATATCAGACACGTCTTTGGGTTCAGCTTTTCGTAATTTATACTCCATTTTCTTCTTTTACTCTTTTTTCCTCTCGTTAGAAGTCCTCTGTATGTGAAGTGAAAGATTAATTGTTTCTTCATTCGCTTCAGAGTGGCGTCTTCCCCACAGTGAGCCTCGGATCCGGACGGGTCTGACGAGTCAAGGACATTCAGTAGGGATCACCCTCGGCTGGGTCGCTGCCGTTAAACTGAAGCCTCTTTGTTTACATCGCTGTATATATACCCGGCACGCGCTGGAATGGGATTGGCCGCTCATCACAGTTCTCGGATTTCTGACGAATCAGTGACACCCTCAGGATGTTTTGTTAACCAATTAGGGTAAAGGTATGCTGCACATCGGGGTCTGTTTTCACGGTCACAGGATCTTTGTTTTTGATAGTGGAAAAAAAGAAACTCCGTGAAATAGTTTCTACGTTAAGTTAACTTTATACATATACATACATACATATACATATACTTGAACTTTGTCTTTAATAATTACAGAATGTTAATGTTGTTACATTTACTGGCTGAGAAATCATTTAAAGGTGTGAAATAAAAGGCTAAAAACTGGTCTTTTAAAAAGTTCAAGGCATTGATTGTGTCATTATGTGTTATGCAATGATCAGGAATATTACTCAGTTTTTAAGGTGTGTTAAAGCCTCCAAAAACAGTAGAGGTCAGCACACCCCAGATCTGAAAGCCAAGTGGAATTTTCCACCCTCACAGACACCAAGGTTAGGTAAGGCTAAGGAATATGGTAACATTCAGTTCTTCACTTAATCCATTCCCCTGTTTGAAGACTGCATTTCCATAAGGTTAGTATTGTCAGTGTGTAAGTATAACAGTGAGAAGAAGTGCACCAAGTAGGCTTCACCTGGCTCTATGTACAGAGAGGATGTCTGGAGTTTGTTTTCAGTTTGTATCCCTTTGTTGCAAGTCACCCCCCACTCTCTCCTCCCAGTGTCCAACTCTAAATACATTTAACCATCTGGTTTACATCAGGTGTGCAGATATTAGACCTGAAAGAAGAACAGAAAGAGTTCATGTGGTTCTGGAGAGGTGTTTAAACCCTAACAGCCAAAAAAGAGGTAATTAATGGCTGAAACAGATCTATACCACCTGGATTAATGAAGCCATGAAGCCATCTGTTTCAAGCAGCTTCATGTGAATATAGAATTCAGAGCTCAGAGGGCAGCTGATGACTTATTTGGGCGGTGGTAATATGTGATTTCAGTCAGATTTCAGTTTATCATAAAGAAACGAGGATGTTTGTGTTTTTTTTCTTTATTTTAAGCTCACTGTTGTGCTGTAGAATTTCATGAAGACTGTCATAAACATTGATGAACCATGTAGCAGGACAAAAACTACAGGTTACCCCATGATCCATGACGTCACGCTGGAGGATTAACAGCAGAAGGACTCAACGGATTACAGGTCCTACATGAGTCATTAAAAACATATTTGAAGCAACTAATGTGGTAAATCTCAGTTTGACCATAGAGGCGTCCAGCTGACTGAATTCAGGGTGACTGAGAGCGATGGAACGTACGTCTTACGTCACCCCGCAGTAGGCGGGGGCGTGAACCAACCCGGAAGCTGCATTTAGGGTTTGACTACCTGGCGCCTCTGCGGAGAGGAAATCTGTGGTTCGATTACCTTTTTATTGAACTCACTGCTTTTTTTGGATCCCGAAAACTCTAACAAAGACCCCCGGACCCCACCATGCTCTCACCGAGGTGAGAAACCCGCCGTTTCATGTCTTTGTGTTGAACTGCAGCAGCCATGTGAGCGTTAGCGTGTAAACAATCCAGATTTACGAACACCAGGGATGATTACCGTGCTTGAAAAACCACATTTCTTTCAGAGAGCTGTTTGAATAGCTTTTTTTCTATGCAAATGAAGAATTCAGCTCTACCTGGGGATCGTTGTGAGGCCCGACCAGGCTGGGGATTGGCTGTGTACATTCAGGGTGTGTCATTGAGCTGTCAGCAGGAGTATTCAGATGATGTGAAACCAAAGCTTTTGACTTAAGGCTTAAATCTGTTTTACACTGCTGCTCAGCTGTAACAGAAAACCAAGGCCAGGTATTAAGTTTCAGGGATCAAATCAAATTTTATTTGTAACTTTTAGAGTTTTACATGGTTTAATTCAGACTCTGAAAGCATGGTTCCTGTTGTAGTTTAATATAGTAAAGGCTTTCTCTCCTGTGTAATGTAAAAGCAGATCATTTCTAAACTAAGCTGCTGACTGAACTCAAGTTTCTGATAACATCACAAGTTTAACATGACACAGCAGTCACTGGGAGTGTGTGTGTGTGTGTGTGATCAGCTGCTCAGTGTAAGCAGACAGGGTTTAACACAGATGTCTGTGGATGATATAAATAGAGGAGGGGGTTAAAGGTGGATGTAACTGTACTCCTCGCTCCTCAAAGCCGCCTCAGGGTTTGTTTATGTTGTTTATGTCCTCGTGTCGCCTTCAGGTTCCTGCTGCTGCGGTCGACTGCATCCCTGGCGTCCAGGACGCTCTGCACAGGGGGGGTGAACAACAGGGGCAGGGCGCCAGACATGGCTGAAGGTAAGACGGCAGCCATGTTGGACCAGACTGACGAACAGCTGCTTTCCTTATAAATCTGTCAAATTTCATCATCTCAACAACAAAGATTAACTGTTTAAAATCTCTAGAAAAATGTCGTCTTTATTTTCTAATTATATCTGATATATTTATACCACAACAACCCGATCGGACACGCCCTCACTGCCTGTTGACACTGTGGTAAAAACCTTAGAATGGAATTAAACTGCACTTTTTTTATCATCTGTGTTTTTCCACAGGAAATCCACTTTTACACGTGTCGAATGGTAAACTGAGACAAATCCTAACTCTCCATCATAACTTCTGTCACCTGCAGTAATTCTGCTCTAATTTCCTGAAAACGCACATTAAGTCATCCTGCATGTTTCTGCACTGAGCGACTGAACGTCCGTTTCTTTCCTCTGGAGCTGTTTGTGTTTCCTGTACGGCAGTTCTTCGGTTAGATGTGGATTTAAAAAGCTCACCATCCGTCGGTGGTTTGTTAACCTTCGTTTCTGTCTTCCCTCTGAGCTTCAGTGTTTCGTTGCAGCTGGTTTCCACGATATTCTGTCTGCTGCTTTTCTGTCTGCTGTTCCATAAAGTCTCACTGCGCTGCAGCCTGCAGGGAGCAATTTAAGACACTTATCTTTTCACTTTTCACTAGATTTAGATTTTAGATTTTTCTGAAGGCTGTTAGAGACACTATGAATCTCTCACACTCTCTGAGAAACACACACGTCAGAGGAAGCGGGTCTGACGGTTGTTTCTGTTTTCAGTCCGAAACAGGCTGAGAGAAATCGTGGGAGCTTCCACTAACTGGAGGTACTGAACCCCAAACTCAACCAATCACAAGATAAAAACATGTGTTCTTGTGTCATGGTGTCAGATTTCGTGACGTGCTCCGTGTTTTTGTCGGCAGCGATCACCAGCAGGCGATGGCCGAGCGCGTGAAGCTGTCCTCCATGTTGGCGAAGTCTCAAAAGGACCTCCCAGCGAAGAGGATGAAGGACAGCTACCTGGAGGTTCACCTTCCTCTGGGCTCAGAGCCACTGCTCCGAGAGAAATACCTGACCTATCACAACACCGTCAGGTGATCACACACACACACACACACACACACACACACACACATATCCATCAGATGGACAGAAACTCGTCCTCTAACTGTTTCTCCTCACAGGTTTGGAAGAATCCTGGAGGACTTGGACAGTTTGGCAGGTATGTTACATCCAACAGCTCCGACAGGGGAACAGGAGCGAACATAAACTGGATGTTTAGGAAAACAGAAGTGTTTTATAAAATAATAAGAGGATAAATTTACAAACGAAGGAGTTCCCATAAACAGGTTTTTCTCCAAATGTCTCAGTAAATATCACAACAACAACAACAGGAGCCACAGAGCACAGAGGCAGATTTAACTAACACCACTTCTGAATTTCACCAACACACAAACTTCTACACCATCCTCAACAACCTCCTCAACAGAGGAGGAAACACTTTGAGCTCTAACTGACAGAGGGCCCAGCTCAGACAAAGACTCCTGTCAGCCTTCTGAAGTTTACAGCCGCCTACTTGCCAGCCTCGATTAATCTGAACACTCCAATCCTCTGTCTCCACCGGCAGCCTGAGGGGAGGAAGCAAACACACACACACACGCACACACACAACAGTCTGTGCAGCCGGGGCCGTAGCGAGGTCTCACTCAGACACATGAATCCTCATAAAACAGTGACTCACCTTCTCGCTGGTCTCTCCTCAGTCCTCATCTCTTACTCTCACACTTATAACACCGAGCTGAAGAGGTCTCCTCTGTCCATCGTCACCGCTCTGGTGGATAAGATCGGTAAGAGTTCGCTGATGTTCTTCTCTGCTTTGGGTTAGAAAAATAAAAAATCTCCTCTTGACATCTTCACGTGTTGTTTCTGTCCTGCAGACATGAGGCAGCAAGTCATCTACCCCGACTGTGACATCAAGTTCACCGGTCATGTGACCTGGGTGGGAAACACCTCCATTGAAGCCAAAATGCACATGTCACAGGTAGACACCTTTAACCTCTGTGTGCTAACATGTTACATCCCATGACGTAACACCTAACAGCCAATCACAACACAGGATCAGGAGGATCAGAGGTGGAACCACTTAAGCCCACTCCAACGCTTATAAACAGAAAACATGCTTTAAAAAAATCCAGATCTGCACAACAAAGCCTGCGAGAAACAGAGAAAGGGTTAAATTTCTGTGGCACACTGTCATGTTTCTTAAAGCTGCAGAAACGAAGACACAAAAGTTTCTTCATGTCTACGCCGAATCAGCTGTTAATTCTACCAAAAAAAAGAAAATTATCTTTTGGATGACAATAACGAGAGGGTTTTTTTTCCCCAGTACCTTGACGGAGCTTACGCACCGGTGCTGGATGCTACGTTCGTCATGGTGGCTCGAGATCCAGAGAACAAAAGGTGAGACACTCAGAGCGACCCGAACAGGCAGAGACGTGAGCTGTTGTGATGAGAAAAAAAGAAAAGATCAAAATCTTAATACTTCCTGATTTCAGGGCAGCTTTTGTGAATCCGTTGAAGCCAGAGGGTCCAGAGGAGGAGAAGATTTTCCAGGAAGGAGAAGGTTCGACACTCAAAGATTCATTTCGCCATCAGTTTTATGAGAAACTTCCCTCCGTCTTCTCTTAATCGACGTTTGTTCTCCAGCTAATAAATCCCGCCGTCAGGAGCTGAGCACCGCGTCTTTGCTGAAAGTGGCTCCAACAGACGAGGAGAGGAAGGTCGTCCACAGTCTGTTCCTCAACACTCTGGACACAAAGTACGACCCACTGAAGAAACACAGTCAGGGATGAAATCTGCATGTTTGACTGTGCGTCTGCGTCTTTCTTCTTCTCCTGCAGGACGGTCAGTTTCCGCAGCAGAGTGCTGCCTCCAAACTCAGCCTGGATGGAAGATGCCAAACTGAAGGGATTAGAGATCTGCCACCCTCAGGTTCGTACTGACTTTAGGAATTAGTTTTACTCCGGAGCAGCTTTGAACCAGTATCCTTCTTTTAAAGTCACATTCATGTGTGTCTCCCAGGAGAGGAACATCTTCAACAGGATATTTGGAGGTTTCCTGATGAGGAAAGCCTACGAGCTGGGCTGGGCCAACGCCTGCTCCTACGGGTGAGAGCTTTTCAGAACAGAAGTCTGAGTTAGAGAGGATAATTATGCGTCTTGGACGTGTTGAAGAGTTTGTTTTTGTCTCTCTCAGAGGATGTCGTCCGAGTCTGGTGGCTGTTGATGATATCCTCTTCCAGAGGCCGGTGGAGATCGGCTCCCTGCTGCTGCTCTCATCTCAGGTTTTGGATCATTCATGGATTTTCATTAGATCAGCGTTAAAGCTCTCTAGCATGGAATTATGTTTAACGTGTGTGTGTTTCTGTTGTAGGTGTGTTACACACAGGGGAAGCACATCCAGGTAAGAGTCCACAGCGAGGTGTTTGACCCCCTGACACGCCAGCACAACACCACCAACGTCTTCCACTTCACCTTCGTCTCTGACCGGGACGTCCCCAACATCATCCCGATGACGTACGGCGGTGAGTCTGTCCCTTTAAATCCACTTTTTATTTAATTTCCAGAGAAACGAGGTAGAATATCTGTTTAACGTAATTTGATTTTTATGTTTGTGTCTCAGAGTCGATGCTCTATCTGGACGGGAAGAGACACTTCACTCAGGCTGTGGAGAACTGAGGGCAGCACGTCTCCGGCCTGCCAAAGCCTTACAGCGTCTGATCTGCCCGTGTGTGTGTGTGTGTGTGTGTGTGTTTGAGAGGTCAGTTTAGAAGAACGAAAGCAGTTACACTCAATCTTTTTTTATATCACACTTTGTTAACTCCACACAGCCTACATGTTCACTCTGTGTTACTGTATGTGTTCTGGCTGTTGACATGTTAGCATAGAGAAAAATGACGACAGAATAACTGAACACTCTTTTTTTACTCTTTTATAAAGTATTTACTTTTTGCTTCACTGTTACTTTAAGGAGGTGGCGTTTACAGCTTCATGTCTTACAGGTGAAAACGTTCATTTCCTCGCCTTATTCTTACCTCATACATTTTATTCCTTATTCAAAGATTGCATGGCTTTACAGATGTTACATTTTTATATTCCACTGTCGCTTATACGCACAAAACTCTTTGACTGAGTGAGACGTTTTATTCTGGATGTGTCAGACGGCTGCGAGAGGAAGGAGGATGTACTTAAATATGTATTTAATCAAATGCAATAAACATATTCTTATTTATCTTGACTTCACGGCGTCTTTTCTTTTGCTCGGTGATATCTGATGATGAACATTAGATTTTTTTTTTTGGGGGGGGGGGGGGGGGGGGGGGGTGAATGAGCTGCTATCAGATTTTTCTAAAAATATACTTTTATCAAATAGGCTCCCCTGATTTTACCATATTTTTATTTATTTATTTTTTTAAGTTTACTTTAATGTCTCGCACAATAATCCTATTCCTTTAAAAATATTGTAATGAATAATGTTGAATTTAAATGTTCTTTATATCTTGATATCGCTTTGTGATTTTTTTAACTTAATTTTGCCGCCAATAATTTTTTTTTTTGTAGCTGGTAAAGAATCGCTTTCAATTAATACATCTATACTTGTTTATTCAGGTTATTGATTGTTTCTATATATTATTTATTCTTTTAAAAAACTGGTTGGATTTGCCGGTCAGCTATAAAGACCGTAAGGAACTTTTCGTTGCAGCCAGTCGGACTCAATTCCCAGTCGGACACCAACACGGAAGTAGCATCCTGCTGCAGATCTCGATTATCTGTAATCTGTAATCCCTTCAGAGCCCGGTCGACGTCCAGTAGCATGCAAAATATGTTAACCATTATCTCTAACGCACTTTGTAGGATCACTGGCAGGAATGTGGTGAGTTTTCTGGGGGCAATCTTCGAGCTTTGGGACGTTTCTGGGCTTAGCTGGTTTATGCTAACTGTTAGCTCTGCTCTGCTCTGCTGAGGCTGACCTTCAGTAAACAGATCGTTAGCTCACAGGCTAGTTTGACTCTAACATTTGCATGTTGCGGTCAGATTTAAAGGACTTTGTGCTTGTTTCGAACTAACTGACTGAACGTGAAGTGATAACATAATCGCACGGGTTGATCTGAACACCTGTGGGTGCTCATTGATTAGCGTGGTTTTCTTTCATTTCCTTTTTGTTTCCGTTTTTCCACAACTCTCATCAACGGTTATGCTCTGATGTGAATAGTGTGAACATGAATAGCTTCACCCCGGTATCAGTACAGGAGTTGGGAAAGAATTAACTAAACCTTCGACTGAATTTAAATTTTCAGTTAAACTCCTAAAAAATATTAAGCGCATAAAATGAACTAAATAGTGTTGAGCAAAAAAAAAATCAACAAAAAATACAGAAGTATTCATCCTGGAGGGATGCAAAATCCCGTTTGAAGAGATGTTTAATAATGCCTTTAAATGATACTTCCGCTTGATGTTTCAAGACATTTGATTGTTTACTTCTAACATAATATGCTGAACAGGAAGCTAATATAAAGATTTAACTGGAATGATGTCTTCATACCATCGCAGTGACTCATTAAAATAAACTCTGACTCCAAAAACAGATTTTGAGAATTTGGCTAAAACTGAAACACATCAGTGCATCTTCTTTCAGTTTGTTTTTATTGTGGCTCTGAGCGCTGACAGCAGCATGAGTGTCAGAAATCAGCTGATTCAGTCTCATAATGTTCGTTATTCGCTCTCAGGATGGTTTCCTGCATGGAGAGACGCTTAGAGAAACCAGCATGCCACTGCAGGAACTACAGTCGAAGCTTTGTGCAGAACTCGTGCTCTCACTCTTCCTCTGCCTGTCACTCCCTCTGCACTCACTCTCTCTCTCTCTCTCTTCCTAACACACAGAATCACTGAAACACAACAATCCCTATTTATTTCTTGCTTTTCTGCCTCCTCTCCTCCCCTCCTCTCCTCCTCTTCCTCCTCCTCCTCCTCCTCCTCCTCCTCGCCTGAACCGTAGGGAGCCCAAACAGTGTCTGAGGTAAGCAACTTCACCATCAGCTCACGTTTTTTAGATCTGCTCCTGAAGTGATGTGGCCAGAGGAGCTCTTCCAAACTGCTAGAAAATTCTTTAATGGTGAAAATGACCATTTAAAGTTACAGAGCGTCCAATAGAAGACATGAGTTTTATTGTTTTTTTTTAATTTCATAGATATTTTTAAAACTGTAATGTTGTTAATAGTGTGATAAGCTAGCCTGTGTTAGCACGATAACATCCAATGATTTGTTTCTAAGAGTTATCTGAGGGATGTTTCACAATGCCACAACATTTATGCTGTTGGTGCTTCAGGTGTGTAAATGTTGTGCCAGTTGTGTCAAATATCAGGTGAGACGTAGACACTGTTGGGCTGGTTCCAGTTCCCTGAGTGTGTTTCGCCTTTAGAGATCATCATGAGTGTGTGTGTGTGTGTTCACCCTCCGCGTAGCTGCTGCTGTCGTCACCTGTCTCCTCACCTGTAGTCTCTGTAGAGCTCCTCTGGCTTTGCTGTGCTGTGCTGTGCTCTGATTGGTTGGCTCCTGTGCTCCCCAGCTGCTGGTTGACCTGTCAGAGTACGTCAATGTGACGTCACCTCCGGAGCCCACCTTGGCACAGAACCAGCGACAACCACCCAAACCACCACCAGTCAGTGCTAGAGCCTCTGCTGCAGAGTTAGTTAGCGTCCAGAGCGACCAGCTAGACCAGCTAGACCAGCTAGACAGACCAGTAAGAACCTGAGGAGCCTCCTCCATGTCTGCCTGATCACTAACAGGGGCGGGGACGTCTGCGGCTCATCTATAAATCAGAATAACGCACACGTAGAGCGTTTCTTGGTGAACTCTGAGCTTTTCTCTCGTTTTCTGGGGAATGTTTGAAATCACTAACGAATCTTCTCTTAAGAAGGACTGAAGATAAACTCATATTACAGATAAGCATGTTTAAAGAACAGCTGTGACCACTGATGATTTTATGATCTTTCTGTCTGATTTTTGTTTTCTTGAATGTTGGCGACGTCTTCTCTGAGCCCTCCTGACGTTTTCAAACACTTTCAGTTTCATGTCTTATTTTACTGAACGACTAACATCCAAATGTCCAAGCTGTCTTCACTGGCTGGGTCTGCTTTGATTGCATCGTTAGCAGGAGCTGGATCTGATGGACATGTAACTATGGCATCAACACGAAGGACAAACCTGTGGGAGCTAAAAGCTGACAGTAAAAAACCCTCAGTGTTAACTCATTTTCAGCCCACAGTCGCTCCTGTAACGACATGTTCTGATAGTTTTCATCCACCTGCATCATACAGGTGGATTTTTGAAGTCCCGCCCTGTTACTGAGCTCCACACACACCTGTTTTCCTCTCCCCTCACCTGTAGCACATCTTACTTCCACCTGCTGTGAGGAGGAGGGCGGAGCTCGCTCGGTTTGGGTGTGTTGGTGTGTTTCATTCAACCTTTTATTGATGTGTGTGTGTGTGTGTTTGATCGTAGGGGGGCAGAGTTGTGGCTTCCCGCTCCTTCGCTGACTTCACCCCTCAGGCGACCTTTGACATCAAGGTGGGTCGATTTTAAAGCTTTTTGTTTGGATTCGTACAAAAACTGCTCGACTGCTCAACGATCCGTCTTTTCCGTCCTCTCCTGCAGAAATGTGAAGTGCACCGCCTGGAGGAGGGCCCCCCGGTGAAGGCGGAGCTGACCCGGGAGCAGGGCCTGAGCTATTACCGCATCATGCAGACGGTGAGGCGCATGGAGCTGAAAGCCGATCAGCTGTACAAACAGAAGATCATCAGAGGATTCTGTCACCTGTATGACGGGCAGGTGAGGTGACAAACACTCCTGATCTCTCTGTGAGACGAAACTCCTGCTGATTTTCTGAGTTGGTGTGTTTTAAATGTGTGGTTTAAATAAAGTTTATTCAAACGCTCCTCCTCCTCCTCTTGTGTCTTTCCTGCAGGAAGCGTGTGCAGCAGGCATCGAGGCGGCCATCAATCCTTCAGATCACCTCATCACCGCGTACCGCGCTCATGGGTACACGTACACACGTGGAGTATCCGTCAAAGAGATCCTGGCTGAGCTCACAGGTGAGAAACGAGCCGTAGAGAGAGAGAGAGAGAGAGAGAGAGAGGGGAGGAGTCGAACCAACGACCGCAGCAACAGGGACTGCCTCCTCTTTAGGATTCAAGCCTCATGTCGTCTCTGTTTGATCCTTGTTGCTCTGCAGGTCGTAAAGGAGGTGTGGCCAAAGGGAAAGGAGGCTCGATGCACATGTACGCTCCGCACTTTTACGGCGGTAACGGCATCGTGGGAGCACAGGTGAGAGCAAAAACATCAGGTCATGTAAGTTTCAGAGAACCCACATAACGTCACACTCTGATCTTTGACTCGTGCAGGTTCCTCTGGGCGCTGGAATCGCTCTGGCCTGTCAGTACCAAGGCAACAACCAGCTGTGTGTCACACTCTACGGAGACGGAGCAGCCAATCAGGTAAGCCTCCAGCCTCTGTCTGCTTCGTTTATGAAAGTAACTCAAAGGTTACCTGAAAACATCTCCTCCTGTCCCGATCAGGGACAGATATTTGAGTCCTTCAACATGGCCGCCCTGTGGAAGCTGCCGTGCATCTTCATCTGTGAGAACAACAAATACGGGATGGGGACGTCTGTGGAGAGAGCGTCGGCCAGCACCGATTACTACAAGAGAGGAGACTTCATCCCAGGGATCAGAGTGAGACAGACGGGAACTTATCTCTCTGTTTTGTTTTTTTCAAACTGAGGCCTGATTCTTCAGGGTTTCAGGAGGAACAGGTTCCTCTTTATCCTCTGAGTTTGTTGTTGATGTTTGTGGTCCTGGGCCGGGGCTGCAGCGTGTCTTCTGGCCGTACGCTGCAGCCGGCTCGTACCGACCGAGACTATAACAGGACGCTGAGGACGCGTCCTGGCAGTTGCAGGTGTGAGCATTCATACAGCTGTCTGATGCTCATGTATGATACTGCAAACAATCCACAAGCAGCATCAGATGAAACGTTTGGATCCTTAACCGTCTTTTTTTATCTCGTGACCCGTTTCTCTTTTCGCTCCCGTCTGCAGGTGGACGGGATGGACGTTCTGTGCGTGAGAGAGGCGACAAAGTTTGCAGCAGATTACTGCAGAGCTGGAAAGGTGAACAACAAAACAGCTGAATCCACAAATATGAAGGTTACAGAGAGCTGTGAAGGTTGATGGGATGTGTGAAGAGATGTGTTTTTATTTCAGGGTCCCATCGTGATGGAGCTGCAGACGTACAGGTATCACGGACACAGCATGAGCGATCCAGGTGTCAGGTGAGTCACGCTCTGCTCCTGATGAATCTGTTTCTAATCCATGATACTAAAATCCTCGTGGATGTCAGTGGAGTCAAAGCGAGTTCAGATGAAGTTTGAACATCACACTGTTCCAAGAGAAGATGACGTGTCTTAAAGATGGCCGACGTCACGGTAACGTCTGTATTTTGGGAGTGACAGAAGGTAGAGGTGGACGGATCGATCCGGAATGAGGACATATTGATACTAACGCTGGTATCAGTATCGATCAATACTGAAGTTTCAGTTTCTCTTCTCTCTGTGTGCTCCTCTCACTCACTTCACTCATGTGCACTCTGCCCCTCCCCCTCTTAGTCTTCGCCTTTGCAGCATTCAGAATTGAAATTCAGAAGAAAAGGTGTAAACTCAACTTTTGACCTCACTGTGATGTCACTTCCTGCAGCTACCGCACTCGTGAGGAGATTCAGGAAGTCCGCAGTAAGAGCGACCCCATCACCATGCTGAAGGAGCGCATGCTCAGCCACAACATGGCGTCTGCAGAGGAGTTCAAGGTGAGCGTTGGCAGAACACACACACACACACACACCAGCTGTGTTAAGGTGTTACTGCTCTTATCACGTCTGATGACATCATGAGCTTTAAGATGAGCGCTCTGGATTGAATCCTCTCCGTCCCGTCAGGACATCGACGTGGCGATCCGTAAAGAGGTGGAGGAAGCTGCTCAGTTTGCAACATCCGATCCGGAGCCGCCGCTGGAAGAACTCTGCAACCACATATTCAGCAACGACCCGCCGCTGGAGGTCCGCGGGACAAACCGCTGGGTCACACTCAAGTCCGTCAGCTAGACCCTCAAACACACTCCAGATATACACTAACACACTCCACAAACCCAGATACACACCGACCCTCTGAGTCCTTTAGCTGCACGCTAACCCTCAGCAGCTGCGTCTTTGATTCTAGATCATTCCGCACCGTAATGGGACTCTGCTTCAGCTGAAACAGTGTTATTTATTTATTTAAAGCTTTATAGACAAATATTTAAGATTTATTCTTTTCTGTCGCACTTCTTTCCTTCTTTCCGCTCTGTTGGCGTTGATCATGAAGCCGCTGAGCTGCCGACGCCAGACGAGTGCGCTGTGAACCTCACGGGGTGGAAACGCTTCAGGGCTGCAAAATATACGCACAAAACTCCAGCTGTCCTGTTCCACCTCGAACCCTTTCCCTGCTTTTAAATCTTCTGACACATAGAGTCTGTTTTAAAGGAGCAGTTAAAGAAAAATCAAACAGCCTCTCTGAAGCAGCCGTGCAGATAAAGAGGATCTGTTCCCTGTAAGACGATTAGACGTTAAGAAAACTACAGCTTTAACTTTGAGCCTCCTTAAATCTCACATGTTGGGTTTTATTTTTATAAAAGACGTCTCAAACACTCCTTTCTCAGCTGCTTCCTTTAAATAAAGCAAACAGAAATATTATGTCCGTTATTTTTGAAGCATTTCATCCCTTTTTCTTTTGCTTCACAGACCAGATTTTATGACATTTGGGGAAAAAAGAGCAAAGTGTTTGAAACAGCGGTGGAAGAATTTTGATTTTATTGAACTTCAAGCTTAAATATATTGCCATTAAATTAAATATTGATGTAATGTAGAGGCTACAACATAAAGCTTCAGAGCCGAAAACATAGAAGCCCATTTTTATGTCATCTTGCACATAAATCCCTTTTGATTTTAGCACTTTTAAGTTGCTCTTTAAAGCTCCTGTGGAGGTTTTTTTTAAAGGCTTAAAAATGGATTGAAATGAACAGGAAGGCCTTTTTATGACCTTAAAACTTCATTATCATAAAGATTGATCATTTCTGTTTTTTTTTTTTTTTTTTTAAAGCACCTACCAGCTGTGAGGGGGTAGGTGTCAGACGAGTCAGTTTAAAGCATACTCCGATTTTCAACAGCACATCTTTTAAGTGATGTGTTACGGACAGCAGGACACTCACCTTGCTCGAGCGCAAGACAATTCAGCTCTGAAGCAGAGGGTGCTGAAATCTATGCTAAATCTTCACAGGAGCTTTAAAATGGGCATCATCATCTTAAATTCAAGCAGAATACCTCTACTGTTTGTTTTTTTTAATAGATTTTAACTTGTGTAAAAGACTTCCTGTTTCTCCTCACAGGAGCTTTAAACTCTTCTTCCACCTCTGCTTTAAAGGAGCATTAATGGATGTATTTATTTAAAGTTGTCGTTAATCCCATGTGAGGATTTCTGAGTGTTAGGATGACTGTTGATCAGTGGTATCGGATGTTTTAAGGGTTTTAGTTTGTCCTCTGATGGAGAATGATGCAATAAGATATTTATGTTTTACAGTTTTCAGTTTTGAGAGTGAAAGAAGCACTAAAAATGTGGAACTCCTTTATGTTGAATATTTTGTGGTTCACTTTGAGGGAAAACCAGCAGCACTGAAAGGATCCTGTGTCTCATGTATCTCTGTGTTCTTTGCACTGACGTTTACTGTTACTGAACCTGAGCGTGTACAGAAATGAAGCTTGAAGTGTGTCTGTTGAACTGAGAGGCTGTAAAATAAACACATAAAGAAAACAGAAGATAAAAACTGTTTGTGTTTTATTTTTTATAATTTTATAAACTAAATTTTATGGGAGTTATTATAAAAACTGTCATTACTTTAAAAGTAAATTTATTACCAAACTAAAAGTATCTTGATTTATTTTTTAATCATGAACTTATTTATTAATCTACCAGTTGAATAATTTATGCATTTACTGAATTATTTACTTATTGTATCATCTTTTTAATTACTTTTTAATCTTATTTTCTTGTGTATTTTTAAACCCTTGAGAAATGACCTGCTTGCTTCTCCACCTCTGACCACTAGATGTCACCACCAGCATGCAAAACTGACTTTCATCCCCTTAAACAGCTGAATCCAAATATCCTCCATCAACAGTAGAGGGATCAAAACTGTTTTATTATTTGTAAAATTCACACTTCATACACTAAAAAGGATAATTTTCATTTTTTTAACAGCATATATATATATATATATATATATATATATATATATATATATATATATATATATATATATATATATATGTGTGTGTGTGTGTTTTTACAGCTCTTTAATTGGAAGCTTTTTTAAAAAAATATTTTTTACTACAAGAATGAAATATCTATTGATAATTTCCTTGTTAACTGAATTATCTGCTGATTATTTTCCCAAAAAAACGATCCATTTTTGGTTTATAAAATTCTGAAAAGTGGTAAACTTGTTGCACTGATTAAAAAACTACAGTTAAATCTTCCTTATGGATAAATAGAATGTTCTAGTCTAGTCTGTTTTTCCAAATGAGTCTAAAAATCTGACTTTATTCAAGGAAAAATGAGAAATACACCATCTTGAGGAGCTATAACAATGAGAACTGATTAAAAAAATACTTTTATTGTTCAACGACTTTTCGTTTCAGGCCTACTTGTTTATGTACTTTTTGTAAGTATGATGTTAAAAAAAACTTTTTTTTTCTCAAAAATTGTGACGTTCTGTGTATTTTGAGTGATATTCGAGGATAAATCCTGAATTTGTTTGGCTATTTTCACTGATTTGAGGGTGAAGTCAGTGTCACATTGGTTCACTTTTCTCATTACCTAAGCATTCCGCCTCCTGACGTGACGTCAGCGTGACGCAGAGGTCTGACAGACAGGTAAGCCGACACCGGCCGCCATATTGGGAAGCAACGGAAGTGAGAGAGAGAGAGAGGGGGGTGAGTGAGCAAGAGATAACCGTGTGTGTGTGTGTGTGTGTGTATGTGTGTGAGTGTGTGAGTGTGTGTTGAGTCAATCAGTTTCCGAAAAAGGGCGTCCCTCCTCGCTGATTTCTCTCATGTTTGTCTCCCCGGAGGAAGGGGCGGTCTCAGCGCCACAGCAGGTCCGGAATTAGTGGGTGTTCGCTCGGCTCTGCTCGGCTCGCTCGGTCGGTCTGTGGGCTCCGCGGGCGGTTCGGTTCTAGCGCGGAGAGGAAGCAGAGCTCAGGAAGAACCCAGGAAATAAAAAAAGAGAAGAAGAAGAAGAGAGAAGCCGGGTGGAGTGAAAGTATCGGCTGAGGCAGGGACGACAAACCCTGAGCTGAAAGAGGAATAAAAAAAGAAGAAGAAGAAGGACTAAAAGTAGAGGCAGAAGAAGAGAAAGATGCCTCTGGCTCAGTTGGCGGATCCCTGGCAGAAGATGCCGCTGGGGGGGACAGCTGGAGAGGTGAGACATGATCCAAACACACCTTAGCACACTTTGATTTCTCCTCTCATCAAACTGACTCTGACTAAAGCTGCAGCGTTTGGACAGGTAGTCATGACACACCTCACCTGAAAGTCTCTACAGGATCATACATGACTGCTGCAGTAACTCAGAGTTACCTTCAAACGACCCATGGAGCAGACAAATACACTGCAAAAACAGAAACAGTGGTCTGGATTTATATCCCAGGCAGTGTAACCTGCAAACACTTTATTATTCTACTTAAAAATAACTTATAATTACAAAAACATGTTGTTTAAGTCAAAAAAGTAAAAGATCGCTTAGTTAAAGTAGATTTAGGTCACTGTGAAATGTTACTATTCTGGATCTGGTACAGTTAGTTTCAGAAGGACGCCCACTAAAACCTCATGTCATTAAAAACTGATGATAAGAGGATCAAAATGTGTGAAACAGCAATAAATGGTAACACTATTTCTGGGTTCAGGTTAACTCCTGAGAAGAAGCAGCTTTTAGTAATAAAACAGAAAACAAACACACACTCATGCTGTGAGATTTGCAGTAAACAAACCCTATTTATCCTACAGTGGACTGAAATTACTTTAAAATAACAAAATGCACTTTAAAATCACCTTTAAACGCAGACTCTCAGTCCATAATATGGCATCATCTTTTTAGGTTAGTAATCAAACTTTAGACCCCAAACAGTGTGTGAAACAAACAAAAAAAAAAAAAAACAAGCTATCTAAACAATTTTCTTTCAATTAGGCTTTAAACACGTTAACTTTGGCTGTAAAGATCAGGTTTTTTAATGGGTGTGTGTGTGGATTTGGGTGTTTTCTGCAGTCAGCCTCAAGTGGCCACTTGAGGAACTGCGGTTTTTAGCGCTTGTGCATTAGCTTCATGTTTTCAGAGCCCAGGGGTTGCTGCTTTATCATATCTACACTAAAAAAAAAAAGAGAGTTAAATTAAGTTGATTTTGTAAACTGGTTCCATATAAATTTGTTAGGTTGTTGAAATATGTTACGCTTAATTAGCTTGAACTTGAAATTATAACTTTCAACTAGCCTAAGATCCTGAATATTGACTTTATAAATACTGTTACAATGTTTAGACCACCTTTAGGCCACAGTAAACATTAATTAGAGAATAGAATAGAATGTACTTTATTAATCCCTGAAGGGAAATTCAGGATTTAGATTGTATTTGATTTAGTTTTCATGTTGGGCCTTCAAATTTCCTGTTTCCTCCTCAAAACCTGCGTTCTGTTTCTGAACCTGGAGCACACAGGAAACAACTTGTTAGAGCGCCTAAACTCAAAATGTCTCAAGACCTCCTGCAAAGATCGCTCCTTAAAGTGAAAAACAAGGGCTCATGTGTCAAAATAAGGATTTGTGGAACAAGATTGTGAGGTTTGGAGGCTCAGGCGGGAACATTTCCTCGTTATTGTTGCATCATAACAGAAAAACACACAGCAGACCCTCACGCTGGAGAAGCTGCTGCTTTGGTGGGAAAAGAAAACAAATCAGTCCCAGATTTTCAAAAAGTTTGAGGTTTATTAACGTGAACGTTTGGTCACATGACCGCTTTCTAAGAATAAAAATATGGAGTAAATAATCTCCAGTGTGAGTGGAGCATCTCACAAACGTCTCTTCAGACGCTGCGTGTGGGAAAGTCTCTGCAGAGATGCAAACAGTCTGAGCTGAAGCCCTTCAGACACGACGTCCTGTCTGTGAAACTGAAGCTGAAACAAAAACAGCTTCAGTTTGTTTCCTTCAGTCGTTTACTGCAAGTTAGAGAATCTTCATAAAGAGCAGGAGGCGGAGCCACTGCAGCCGCATGATTCAGGAAGAGCTGACGTCTCAGTGTGTGTGTGTGTGTGTGTGTGTGTGTCCTCTTCCGGTATGAGGTGTCACAATGTCTACGTGTGTGTGTGTGTGTGTGTGTGTGGGCAGGTTATGAATAATCAAACCTGATTCAAGCTGAAGAATGCTCTGAGTCACCGGCAGCGTCTCACACTCGTACCTGCTCCTCGTTGACCTCCTGTCACCTCACTATCCAGCGCTGCGTCCTCGCCTCAGTCAAACCGACCTTTGACCCCGGCGTTCACCTGTCAGTGTGCAGGGATGTGTCTGATAACCGGGCGCAAGCTGTCGTACCAGCTTTCCTTCCAGGCCACTACACGACAAAGACGTAGAAAAAAAAACACACGCCGTCGCACACAAAGGGGTTTGAAGCGGTGGAATGAAGACGAGATGCTTCTGAGAGGTTTTCAGCCTGAGGGGAAGATCGTTCAGGACGCACACACAGAGCAGAGAGCAGAGAGGGGCTGTGTGTCCATGAGGACGACTGAGAGCTTTAATGTTTTTCATCATGCACTGAATCAAAGATCAGGAGGGAAATGTGTGAACATCGCCTCCAGGTGTGAGAATTTTACTGTATCGTATTCAAATAGTTCCTCTGACGAGTCACAGCCTGCTCATCCCGTTCCCTCAGACTTTAATGTTTTTATTCCTCTTCATCGATTATATCACAACAGTCTGAGAGCTCAGAAACAAAGAGATGAAACCTCAAAGAAAGACTTTTAAAATGATCAGAATGAAGCTGATCTGCTGGAAGAACAAAGTCACAGACGTTTGGAGAAAGATTTAACGTTGTTCTGTTCATTAAAACATGAAAAAGTTTTGACTCGACATAAGAAAAAGACTCAGTTTAAAAAATTTATAAGCATTATTCCTACGACAACCAGTCATAGAAATAAGAGAGGGAAGCTGAATTTAATTATTAATGTAATATAACAAAAAAAATTTTTTTTTTTTTTGAGAAAATGACATCATAACATTAGAGCGAAAAAAAACCGTCAAAATAAGAAAAAGAAAAAGTTGAAATTTGAGGAGAAAAATTCTAATAAAAATTTTAGAGTAAAGTTTGTATATAGAAAAGATAAACTCTTCATATTTTTTAGGAAATAAAATTATTGTAAAATATTTGTTGTATAAAAAAAAGTCATATAAAAAGCTATAAAATAAAAACTCATTTTACATCTTTATGTTAAATGTACGGAGGCTTTGTACTTCAAAAGAAAAGCTGTTAGATTAAATAATCATTTTTCTAAAAATTTAATTTGAATTTATAAAAAAGGCATTCATATTTTTTAGAAAATAGTTGTTAATTTAAAAAAATGAAATTTTAATTCTACACTCAAAAAAATGAAACATCGACTTTAATTAAACTTATTATATCAAAAAAATTTGGTTGGTGTAAAACATAATTTTTGGGTCAGCTAAGTTGAACCTGTAAAAATAACTTTAAACTGACCAAATACATGTACATGGAACCGGTTGATGTAATGAGTTTAATTAAAGTTGATGTTTCATTTTTTTGAGTGCACTATGACTGGGCTTGTAATTAAAGAGAAGAAAAAGCTGTAACATCTTTTATAAGGCAAGGCAAGTTTATTTATATAGCACATTTCAGCAACAAGGCAATTCAAAGTGCTTCACACAGCGGCAAAACATATTAAAAGAAACAATTTAAAAATGTATTAAAAGAGCAAAAAATCATAATAAAATAAAAAAAGAAAGTAAAATGGCAAAAAAGAAGGGTAAAAGTCACAGTGCAGAATGCAGAGGTGTGCAAGAAAATTGATATTAAAATGATTTATTAAAGAAAAAAGTCACAAGTTTCAAGAATTGGCCGTTAAAATACCAGAAGAATGAATGAATGAAATGTCCATGAAGTCGTTTTCCTTCTTAAAGAAGCTGAAAATGATGGACTCACTCAGACCTCGACCACATCCAGCAGGTTTGGTCGAGCTGTGATAAAGTAAAACAAAGTTTACAGATTTATTGATGGTTCAAAGGAAGGTGATGAGCTGCTGTAGCTGCTGCAGACGGTGGAGGAATCAAACATCACGGATCAAAGCGGATAAAAACAGAAGGACTCGCTTCATCGTCACCATCCTTTAACGTACGTCCCACGCCTCTGATTTGGTTTTCTGGAACACGCCTCTGATCTCTCAAAGTGTTTTTTAGAAAAAGAACCTTAAACGCTGTCTGTAACAGAGGACGTCAGCCTCTCCTCTCCTCTCCTGAGACCTGGACGCTCTGCGTGTTTGTCCATGTGTTCTCATGTTGAGGTCTGATGTCAGATCAGGAAGAGTTAAGACGGCGTGGATGTTCATTAATATCCACGGTGAGCAGGCGGTGTTTGATCAGCTGTAATTCATTAACCAACACACAGATCCCAGAGAGAGAGAGAGAGAGATAGAGAGAGAGAGAGAGAGAGAGAGAGAGAGAGAGGGAGGGATGTTGAAGGGACAGGTGTGTGCAGGTGCTCATTCATCTGCAGCTTATCTGAGTGTGAAGCTGCTGCTGCAGGGACTCTGACACCCACCTTTAAACCCTCTGAGAGATACAGCTGAATATTCAAACGTCTGCAGACTGCACCTTTACTTTGATCCTGCAGAGGCGGTGCCTTACAGCCTTAAATCTTTGCACAAACTCATTCAAACATGTCCGCCATGGGAACAGTGTCAGGTATCAGCAGCTTCAGTCCATGCGTAGCCTGAGCTCAGTGGAGCATAAAGAGGATTGTGATGCAGATCCGTCAGCTGCACGTCGACGTTAAAGATCAGGTCTGTTAAAAGCTTCGTTCTGCAGCCGCATCAAGGCCGTCAGCTGCCCACCTTCATGTTTTCAGTCTGTGCCACCGAGCATTCAGAGGTGAAACACGCCGCTCCTCGAGTGGGCGGATTTCATTTAAAAAAAAAAAACAGACAGTCATCATGTCCCTGCTCCGAGTGACGGAGGGTTCACACTGAGTCCAGCTCAGAAATAAATAATAATAAGTCCACAGACGGACTCGGCGTGAGAGCCACCAAACCCGGACATCCTGCACCTCGTCTGCTCGGCCAGCAGGAAAAATCAAAACAACACAAACGAGTGAATTAGCATTACATAAGACAGATTAGTCTGCTCCCTGCTGCAACAACAGCTGGGACTCAGACACTGATAGCACCCAAACTACCACCCAGCACAACAATCACAACTACAAAAACCATTACGCCGCGTATTTACTTCACCGGTAAGTGCAGCAGGGAGAGGAGGAACCTGAGAGAGATGAAGAGAGAGGGATGAGGAGAAGAGAGAGGGAAGGTTAGAGAGAGGACGGAGCTGCAGAGTCGATCAATGAATGAAGAAAGGTGAAGTCTGCCTCTGATGGCAGCCATCAAAGTTTCAGGTACTAAAGATGCTTTTCCACTGCAGGAACACGGGTCTACATTTAGTTCCTGGGCACTTAAAAAAAGTCCCAGTTTAAATTCAGATCCTCCAAACGTTTCATGAACTGAGCGATCGTTTAAAATCCAAGCAAGTGTTCGTCTTATTTTCTTCTGATAACATTTTGCAGGCATCAAATTCAAAAAGAGTGAAAGACTAACAAAGTTCATCAGTTTGAACATTAAATCTCTTGAAATTCGTCGTCTTTTTGATTTGTTTTCAGTTTTTTTCAGTGTATATTTCTGCTCTAAACGTCAAACCTGTGTGTGAGCACCTGCAGCGTGCTGTTTCCAGCCGTTGCTCAGGTGAACATGTTCAGGCCTGAAGCGGTGACGTTGGTCCGCCTGTCAGGATCACAAAAGGAAGCAGCAGTAATTACCACGTCACTGCTGCGTGTCAGGTGTGTGTTAACGTGTGACGTCTTTGTGTGTGTGTGTGATTACAGGATGCACATCATGACCCCGAGGACTCTGCGGGGGACGACGACTCCATGCCGGCCTGCACCGTAAGTCTGTTTCACCTGTCTCATCACACACACACGCAGGAGGCTGCAGGTGTGTCTGTGACATTCAGAGGGCGTCACTGTAAACACCAGCCGCTCTGTTTGGACTGACAACACGCCACGCCGTGAGCGTGAGCGTGTCTCCATTACAAAGCTCTGCGTGTCTCTCTGATGATGTTTGAGAAAGCTGACGCCTCCTCCTGCTGGATAATTACTGGTTTGACGGCGAAGCGTTGGTCGCCTCACTGTTAAAATCATGACTCATGTGAGCGCTGAGATAGAGAGAAATCCTCCCTCAGAGCCTCCGCTGGGCGCGATAGCATCATTTGTTTCTCAGGTTCTCGTGGTACAGGAGTTATTTCTGGATTGGATGTTGTAATTTACTCTGAAGGTAAACCCTGCCGTCCTCCTGCCTGATTCTTTCTCATCCTGCGCTCCACTTTCAAACTTTGTTTTCTGATGTTGTAACAGCTCTGTGAGGAGGAACTGTGACAGCCAGCTGCAGATTATGAAAGAGAGGACACGGGAAGTTCACTTATAACGAACCTTTTACACGTGAAGCTTCTCTGAATCATGTGTCAGAGCGCAGATAGCTGACACTTTAAATCTAAAACAACATGTAATGATGTAAAAGTGAGCTGCAGCTCTTTCATCCAGCCTTGTTTCTCTCGGTCAGAGGAAGTTTAAAGATGATGTGTGTGTTGTTTTCATTTTCACGGAGCTCTGTCTGATAATCTGATCTGAAACGACACAAATCTACAGAAAATTAAATCCTGATCCGGACTGATGGGTTCGTCATCTCCGCTTTATGGCGGCAGAACTCCAGTCTGAGTTCACTGTCATGACGGCGGCGGCAGCGGTGGTGTGATGTCTCTGAGCGCTGCTGACTCGCCCTGCGTTCAGGAGGAAGCCGCAGAATCAGCAGCGGTTTAATGTGATACTCTGCTGCAGGAGCTGCAGGAGCTTCATCCGCACTGCAGCTGAGCCGAGCGGCGAGCTGACTGAAGGCAGAGAGGTTTCACATTTGAATATTAGAGGAACATTTGCATCAAACTGACAGAGAATTAGGCTGCGGTGGAGTGTGTCGTTCGAGGAAAGAGGGAACTGTCCGCTCATTTGACTTTAAAGCTGATTGTTAATTTGCCGTCTCTCACTGCAGGATAAATCCAGCTGCTTCCTTCTGCATCCTGAACATGAAACATGCTTCATGAATTCAGTTTGTGTTTGTGTTATTGTCACAAATGTTCCTGAGTAGAGCCGGACGGTCACAGCATTTTGACTGATTTTGAAATAACGATCAATAAACAGGAAAATTCATCGATTTAAAAAAAAAAAAATGGAGTATTTATGGAACCACAGCTTCAAAGAACAATCAAAAGATAAATTAGTAGCTAATATAATAATAATACTGTATGTAGTAATAGCAATAAAAACAATGAATAAAAATAATTAATCTACATGCACTCCTGTAAAATTTGCAACATGCAAAATTCACTAATAACAAAAACACAACCAAAAATACTCTTTGAAGTCTTTTTGAAAACCTTTTAAAAAAAACAAGAAACGATTTTTATTCTTTTTCTTTAATTATAATGTTTTTATGATCATGAGACGCCAGAATTGAAATCACGTTCAAGCCTCGGGCTGCCAAGATTAGTCGACTAGTCACGATGACGTCTGCGACTTATTTAATAATCGACGTCGTCGTTTTAATACTTTTTTTACTGCCGCTGTACTTTCACCTGTCTCGTCTGCCGTTCTGTCCTTGACGCACACGCGCAGAAGTGGTAACCGGGGTAACCCGTGATGTCACTGGAAAAGTTATGCCCAACAGTATCATGGCTAGCCGGCAACAGAGCTAGAAAGTTTGGGAGCATTTTTCCAAAATAAAGGAGAAAAGTGTGCGATGCAAAACCTGCAAAGCAGAAATGTCCTTCCATGACAGAACGACGGCGATGCACGAGCATCTGAAAAGACAGCACGCCGTGGCTGATTTATTTTCTGACGAAGAATGACAATCTCAGTAAGCTAATTGGCTAGTTAGCTGCTAACATTAACGTCAACAGGGAGCTACCTACTTAATAGCGATGTCATGTTTGAATAGAAAATTGGTACATTAAAAAAAATGTCAGAAATGCTGCTACAAGCTGCAAAGATCATTAAAAGCTGAATGAACTATGATATTAACTGTCTTCATTTTTAGTTAGCACATACCTTAAACACTTGAAGCTGGATTTGAACCCAGGCTGTCTTGGCTCATGGGGTACAAAACCCGTACCGGCCCCCCACCTACTGTTTTAAAAACGTCCCCAGTTCTCAGTTTCTTGACTTGAAGCTTCAGAGATTTACTCACAGGTCACGCTGTCCATATGCAGAAGAGCTGAAGACACTGAACTCCATCCTGCCCCCTGGTGGCCGTACAGGCTGTGTGTCAATCTGGTGTGAATGGTTGAAACGTGTAAAGTTAAAGGTCATGGTGGTGCTTCAATGGACGAGGTCAAAAAGAAAAAGGTTAAATCAGTGGAAAGTCAAAAACCGACACATTTTATGTTACATGGCTCAACATGTGATGACAGCGTGCGTTTAGATGATGTCATCACTGAGCCAGCAGCACCGTCCGTCGTTCCTGACACTGGATTTGGTTTAAGTTTCGTTCCATCCTCTCTTGTCTGTCTGCAAACTGCAGCTTCAGGCTATTGGAGTTGAAGCCGATGCAGAAGTGTTAATAACTGCAGTTCCTCCAGTGGGTGTGTATGTGGTTTCTGGTGTTTCTGCAGTCAGCCTCGAGTGGACACTTGAGGAACTGCAGTTTTTAGCACTTCCGCCTAGACTTCATATTTTTAGACCAGCAGTTGCTGCTTTCAAACAACATTAAAGACCTACAGTCTTAAAATATTAATAACTCATCTCACGAGTATCAGCGGTGACGATGTTTAAACAGGAAGTCGACTAAACGCGCGCACGGCGAGCAAAGGTGCTTTAAGGTTAAAAAAACAAACAGAGACAGAGCAGATCTGACATCCTGAATGAGAGATCTGACTCCACTGCCTGGTTTGAAACTCTAAGTGTGTGTGTGATTGAGTTTGGTATCTGTGTGTGTGTGTGTGTGTGTGTGTGTGTGTGTGTGTGTGTGTGTGTGTGTGTGTGTGTGTGTGTGTGTGTGTGTCGGCGACGGGCAGGCAAAGCAGCTGCAAGCATCGATTTTTAAATGCAGAGGAGATGGTTTATAGATCTACTGTCTGAGAAGAGCTGAGCACTCATTACCTCACTCTCCAGAGTCTGCAGGGCACACACACACACACACACACACACACACACACACACACAGAAGCCTGCAGGCAGGAAGCTGGAGGTGAAAGCAGTATGAACATCACATCGTCCGTACGTGTGTGTGAGGATGAATATATTACAGAGCTGTTAACGAGTGAGTCTGACTTTCCAACAGCTGGCTCAACTGACTGTGAAACTGTGTGTGTGTGTGTGTGTGTGTGTGTGTGTGTGTGTGTGTGTGTGTGTGTGTGTGTGTGTGTCAGGTTAATTTGAGCCAATGAGGCAGCTCTTTCTTTCTGTGTCACGCTGCTGCTTGAAGTGTGAAAGTCGCTGCGGTCTGTGTTTGGATCACATTTAGCAAATCTGCAGCTGAACGACATCACTGACGATTATTTTCATCACCTAAAATCAGACTTTGACGTCTTGTAGGCAGAAGCGTCTCTGGGTACAGCTGCTGAAACGTGAATATTTGATGCCTCTGATTGTTAAAACTGAGTTTGGGGAGTTTTGGAGCCGACTGAAAAACATCTTTACCTTCGATTTTCAGGAGTCAGATTATTATTGAGAGTCTAATCCTTTCACAAGTTTATATCTGAGAGCAAGATAGCAAACACTTCACACACACACACACACTGACTGCACTGCTCTGTGTTCGGTCAGTACCACACACACACATGCACACACACACACACACACACACCAAGGCCTCCAGCGAGTCCTAAAATGTTTCCCAGACAGCGATATGAACATCTCTGCTCTCTGAGGGAACATCTGCTGCCATCTGCTGCTGCTCAGAGTGTGTGTGTGTGTATGTGTGTGTGTGCATGCTGGACAGGCAGTATCATGTTTGGACCCAAGATGAGGTCATTCACTCGCTGTGGGAGAGACACACACTGACCTCTGACTCTGACGTCCTCACAGTTACAGCAGATTTAAACTCTGCTGCGCGTCTTCAGTTCGTCACTTTCACTGAGTTAAACTGCTCAAAGTAGAAAAGTGCAGCAACGTTTTGTTCACACCGAATAAAAAAAAAACTGATTTTGAGTAAAAAAATGTTTTATAAGGCTTCACATGTTCCACACTCACCTGACAAGTCCAGAAAAAGTCTCATTTCAAAATATTAAAAGACCTAAACGACCTCTGACCTCACTCTATACCTTTTATTCCTCTTGTTTCAGCTCAAAGTTTCAGTTACTAAAGAGGCTTTTCAACTGCAGGAACCAGGGTCTGAATTTAAATCTGCTTTAGTTCAAAAAGTTCCTGCTCAAGGGGAACTTTTTTTACTACCACTATTTTATTATTCCACTGTGTTGTTGTTGTTGAAATAAAAGCTGACTCTAAAAAAAGTCCTGCAGCAAATCTCCAAACATTTATTAACTTGTGCATCAAACTACAAAATAGGAGCTTTAAATAAATGAAATAAAATCTAAAAGTCCCTCCTCCTCACTATTCAGGAACTAAATTCAGACCCTGTTTTTTGCAGTTGAAAAGCACCTTTAATAACTGAGGTATGAAGGTATAAAATGAGGTCAGGCGTTATTTTTCTTTTGTAAAATCTTGAAAATAAGACATTTTATTGGATGTATCAGGAGAATGTGGCTCATATTAAGTCTAATAAAATATCTGTAATCTAATGAATCCAGGACTGAACACAGTTACAGTGTAACTATAGATCTAGATTTTTATAAAACCCCCAAAAAACATCTTTTTTTTTTTCTTTCTTTTTCAAACAAAGTCCAAACTGATGATGTTTGGTGTTTTTGGAAACGGATGTGCTGCCTGTCAAAGAGAAGAGGCTTAAATTTAGCGTTAATAAAGAGACAAGTGGAGTCAGTGTTTCCCATCCGCTGACCCAGTTTCCACAGAGAACCCTTTAATGGATTGATTGACTAATTGTTTTAGCTGTTCCTGTGTCGTGGCGCCGTGGAGAGATCTGAAACCCATCGTCAGCAGCAGACCAGCAGGCCGTGAGTCGAGTCAACTGTATCAAACTGACCGAGACCAACAGAAATGTGTAAACGTCTGTAAATGTCAGGTATCTTTACTGAGCCCAGTGTGTTCGAGCTCTGCTGACTCGTCTCTTTCACTTCAGCTTCACTGAAATTTGGTTTGACAGCAGCACGGGACGAACATCTGGAGGGGAAGCTGGTCGAGTGGGAGAAGATTTGATAAAATTTAATATCGTGCTGCCTTCAGGTGCCTGTCACAGCCGTAAATCACAGCAGCCTGAGGTTTAACCTATCCCGCGCGGGTTAGCTGAGGAAGAATGTTGTTTTTCAGGACGTTTCAGGAGGTTTTCCCACAAATTACCGTCTGATCTGTCGCCTCGGAGACGATTTACTGACATCAGTTAACCCTCAAGCTGCTCGATCGGCTCAGGAGCAGGAAAGTTGACGTGATTTCAGAGTTATTGATATAATACGACATCTGACACCTTTGACTGTTTACATCCAGGTAGTAGAGCAATGCCGCTTCATGGCTACAGCTCCATCTAGTGGCTGGTGGCAGCACAATGCATGGATGCTTGTTATTGGTTTGTACTAATCTCATCAGAATGATGTAAAATAAAGCTGCACACACACACACACACACACACACATACACACACATACACACACACGTGGGCGCTTGTTTTTCTCCTCGGCCTGTTTGCTGTGGACAGATTCAATTATTCATCCCTCCTCAGGAAAATAACCCAAATGTAAAAATGTAATGAACTCTAAAACACGGCAAGTTATTTTTCAGATCCTATAAATCACCACATGACCTCCCGGATGTGTGTGTGTGTGTGTGTGTGTGTGTGTGGTTGTGTGTGTGTGTGTTGCGTTCTCTGGCAGATGGTGTTTAATCTTCTTCGGCCATCTGGACTGACTTTCTCCGGTGTCTTTTAAACGCCCACACACACAAACACATGGCACACTACTCTCTTAATCAACATGCTCAGGTGTGTGTGTGCGTGTGTGTGTGTTTGTAGTGTGTGTGTGTGTGTGTTTGCGTGTGTGTGTGAGGGATCAAGTAGACTAGACATCCCGTGGAAAAAGTCATCCACTTACAGTTTGAAGGGTCACAACCTCGTGATTTAGACCGCAAAGTAGTAGACTCTGCTAGCGTGGGTGTTTTGTTTATGTGTGTAAGCTTGTGTGTGTGTGTGTGAGCGTGTGTGTGTGTGTGCAGGCTTTGTCAAGGATATAAAAACAAAAGCAGTCAGTTTGGGTCTGTGTTGGCTCTTTAAAGGGAGTTATTTCAGTGTTTGGAGTTCAGCACTCAGCTGTGATTTGTCTGCATTTGTGGTCATCCTTTTGTGTGAGTGTGTGTGTGTGTGTGGTGCGTGTGTGTTTAGGAGGGAGGGAGGAAGTGAGTGCGCTCAAGCCTAAACACCTAAAATGGAAACCTCGGCCCCACCCACGCTGGAGAGAGAGGTTATTGATGGGATCCAAGGGAGCGAGAGAAAGAGGACATATTGATTGATAGGAAGAGGCGCTAAGTGAGGGAGGGAAAGTGTGTGTGTGTGTGTTTGTTGTGTGTTAAAAAGTGAGCTAAGGAAAGCAAAAGTTTTGCGTCCCTCCAGAGTTTATGGCAGTTTCCTCTCATGTTCTGGGCAGGGTCAGAGTGTGTGTGTGTCTATGTGTGTGTGTCTATGTGTGTGTGTGGGGACCTCTGCGCCTGTTGTGAATGAGGCATTGTGGGTATTGCCATTGTGAGGTCATGGGTTGATGATGTAATCAGTGTAACCCGGCGCCGCTTTTCCTGAATGCAGCTCTCGCCCTCTTTCTCTGTCCAGGAACTGACCAATCACTGAGCAACAACAACACACGCACACACATACACACATATAGACACACATGGATACACACACACTTAGGCTTGTTGACATTATTATACTTCTGAGGCCCCTGATGTAAGGCCGGCTCTTGTTTCCTGACCTCTGACTGAAATAACGTCACGTCTTTGTCGACCTGTCGACACTTTTTATCCTGAAATTATTATTTATTACATCTCAACGTGCTAAAAATCTACATATAAGTGGTTGTTTGGCTCATTTCTTCCTCTGGATGAGCACTTTTATAAGAATGAGTTCTAAAATCACACCAAAACAAAGTCTAAAGGTTCATTTCCACAACAGGAACCAGGAACTTTGGGGGTGGAGCCTGCAGGCTGAACATTCCTGATTGGTGGAACACCCAAAGTGTTTTTATTTCCCCCTCCGTCCACAGTAAGATCACACACAGCTGCGCTGAACTTTGTTAAATAACCCCTAAAAATTGTTCTTACAGTACTTTTCAAACAGAAGTTCCAGGAACTATTAATTCCTGGAACTGAGGCCTGAAATTCAGTCAAAAAGGAGAAAAAATAAAAGTAATTGCACTACACCTGCAGACCAGTAGAGGGCAACAACGGCTGTGTTTCAACCACAGGAACTTTTCTCTGGAACTACATGCATTTAGACTTTTGAGACTAGGGTCTAAATGTAGTAAAGGGATAGTGCATTTACCCCTACCTGAGTACTATCCTCACGATGCCCAGGGAGATTTGGAGGCGGGGCCTACAAGTTGACTGTTTTTGATTGGTGGAGCAGCCTCAGTGTTTTTATTTCCCTCTCCAGCTGTGATGGACTTGGTTTAGTACCTCCTAATCAATGGTCTCCTTTAATCCTGATGGTGTGAATATGTCTCTGTCAGCTCCTGGTGTTCCAGTTTAAAGAGTGACCCTGTAAAGTGGTGACCTTCAGCTGAACGTGTCAGTGGATATCCAGCTTACAGCAGCTGTTCAGACACAGAGGAAGGTAATTCCTTCAGGTTATTAATTAATGATGATTTAAAGACATTTGGGAGGGATGCATGGGGATGAAAGTCTAACACAGCCGCTCTTTAACTGCTGCTGCATGTAGGATGGAATGAACATTATCACTTAGCCCATGTCTTAGCCTTTAGTTCATAGTTTAGCCTTTAGCTCGTGGTTTAGTGTCCAGAGGATCAGAACTTATTTTAAGATCTTTTTTGGTCATTTTCTTAAAGCACAACAGTGAAAATTCTCTCTTGCTGCTTCTCTTGTTCAGATTTTTGCATTTTTGTCAGCCAACACAAGGCCTCAGTAGGTTTTCTTAGTTTGCTTTGCAAATTAGAGAAGTGTTGATGAGCTTGTTGATGAGTTTGTGTGTTTGCTTGCTTTGGTTTGGAGTCGGCCTCCTGTTTTTGTTGCTGCAGGCTCGAGAGGAGAGAGAGCAGCTGCAGAGGAGAGGAAGAAAAGTTGGTGAAGTCATAAATTTATTTTTTTTTAATGTGAGGCAGGCGGTACGACACAATCTACATCTGATTAGATCCAGAAAAGGAGTGAGGAAACACTCCGGAAGAAGCCCCTCAAACTGTAAATAAACTCCCCTCTGCGGCTAATTTAAACCTGGAGCACAGAGAAGTGTGTGTGTGTGTGTGTGTGTGTGTGTGTGCGGGGAGTTTCCTAGAGGAGGAGGGACTGATGGGGAGTTTCCCTCTCTGTTAGAGGGATGAAGATGCAGTGAAGAGGAGGAACATGTTTAGAAAGCGAGCGCTTGAGACCCTCCCCCACGCCACAGTCCACCTGACCCGGGCAGGAATTTGGCGTGGAGACTCGAATCTGACATCTCCGCTCGTTTCCATCCCTCCTCCTCCTCTTCTCTGACTCCTGAGGAATTTCAGCACACATCCCTGATCCTTCCCCTCGGCCCTCGACGTTAAAGATCATCTTGAATCATATTTTCAAACCTTGTAGCTCCTTTTACTCCTGAAGCTGTTCTGGAGGAGTGAACGCAGACAGACGAATTATCAGGGCCTAAACGTCCTGAAGTGTTCAGAGGTCACCTCCTCCTCTGTGAACTTTTCCTCTCTCCTTCTCTAACTTGTTGACTTCCTGTCCTCCTGTCCTCCTTTCCTCTCCTTGAATTTATTTTTCTTACGGGTCGTTTCCTTTCCTCTGTCTCATCCTTCCTAGTCTCTTCCCTTCCCTCTCATGTCTTCTCCTCTCTTTGTCTTTCCTTAGTGCCCTCTTCCTTTCTATTTCTCATCCTCCTCTCCTCTTGTCTCCTTGTCTATCCTCCTTGTCTATCCTCCTCCTCTTATCCTCTCTCCTTGCATCCTTGTCTCTTCCCTTCTCTGTTTCCACTCCTCTCCCTATCTCCTTTCTTCTTCCTTCCTCCTCTGCAGTGTCTCTCTTGTCTCCTCTTTCCTTGCATCCTTGCTTCTTTCCATCCTTTTTGTCTCCTTGCACACTCGTCTCTCTCCCCCCTCTCCTTCCTCTCCTCCCTCTCCTCACCACCCCGTCTCGTCCTCTCTCTAGGATCTACGGGTGTGTTGTTGTTTCTCTGAAGAATGCTTCCTCTTTGTTTGGACTGATCCTATTGTTGATTATACAGGCGATGCATTCACTGACCTTTGGGAAATCAGAAAACTCAACCTCAGAGAGTTTTTTTTTTTTTTTTAACTCATGGAAATATCTTGAACTTTTTAATTTGACTGAAAGTCACTAACTTCCTGTCCACCCCAAAGTGACATGGTGTGTGTGTGTGTGTGTGTGTGTGTGTGTGTGTGTGTGTGTGTGTGTGTGTGTGTGTGTGTGTGTGTGTGTGTGTGTGTGTGTGGCTGATGGGAGGCCTCCAAGGACAGATGTGTGCCTTCCTGTGCAGATGTTGTTGCCAGGGAAACAATGACAGGACATGGTTTAATCGCCGCGATGAACAGCTGGAGGGCCTTCCTCTGTGTGTGTGTGTGTGTGTGTGTGTGTGTTTCCCTGGGGCTCTGTGCACAGTGACAAGTTCTTCAGTTAATCACTCTGAGCTGAGCTGTGACAGCACGGGAGCGACCATGAAGACATTTTTATTTCACGCTATGAACCGACAGTTTCAGGTACTATTTACACACACACACACACAGACACACACACACACACACATACACCATGCAGAGAAACAGACTGTTATTACAGATTGTCTTATGTTGGCCGTCTGGGTTCGTTTCATTTGTTGTGATTCACGCTGACTCTCCCTGGCATGCCTGTGCTCTCAGTCTGTTAATATACTTATACGTGTGTGTGTGTGTGTGTGTGTGTGTGTGTGTGAGAGAGTTCTTGCATAGTGTGTGTTTTTTCTAGCAGGATGTTGTGAACAGATATGTCACTTTGCTTTGGAAGTGGAGCAAACTCATCTCGTTTTAACCCTTTAGACTCCTCTCCTGCTGTTTTGCTGCTGTTTCAATATTTTCAGAATAAAATCTTTAAAATTAATCATCTATTTTTGAAGCTTGACAAACAAAGAGTCTTAATCAATAAATTAGACATTTCCTGAAAAGTGCTGAAAAAATAAAAGTCTGTTGCATTTCAAATTCTAAATCTGCAGCTTTTCTTGGTCTTTTATTTTGGCGGGTCCATCTACTCCTTCTCGGGTTCCTGTAGCAAAATGAAGAGTAATAATTTGCACAGATTTTGGTGTAAAATCCATCTAAGGTGTGTGTTCAGATCAGATTGTTCAGTTCACACTTCTGATAAGTTATTTTCCTGTGGAGAGACGACTTGTTTTCTTGCTGTGCTTTTATTTTGAAGTCAAGTCTGGGACAGTTGTTTGGTGAAAGTAGCCACTAATGCGGAGCTGTATAAGAGAGTGTCTGTATATACAGAATGTCAGCACTGGTTAACAGTGTGTGATACTTGGTGATGATAAGAGCAGAGTGAATAATTAAAGAACAGGTTGTTGGTTTATTTCATCCAGCTCCGTGTCCCCCTCTCTGCTCAGCTGGTGGAATTTAAACAGGGTTGTTTCCTGATGGAGCCATATTTCTTTGGCTGTGAGACTTTGGTTTTGTCCTTTTTCTGGAGAATCTGAAGATCGTGTTCGGGGAGTTAAATAGAGGAGATTTCCTGCAGCCTCCGAATCTGATCTAAAATGTGGGGCAGAGAAAAAGAGACGCAGTGATCATTTATTTCTTTCCCCTGTAGATCAGCACAGCTCACACACATATAGATGTGTGTGTGTGTGTGTGTGTCTGTGTGTGTGTGTGTGTGTGTGTGTGTGAAGCGTAGCGAAGCGGCTCCCTCATCCTGATCAGAGCCTCGATTGGCATCAGATGAAGCTCTTTGATTTCCCCTAATGAGAGGAGGGAGAGAGGAGGAGAAGGCAGAGAAAGGTAGAGCGAGGTAAGGAATGAAAGGGAGTGAGAGAGAGACAAGAACATGAAAAGGTGAAGGTAGAACGAGGTTAGGATTAAATGGGAGAGAGAGAAAGAGAGAGAGAGAGAGAGGGTGGACAATCACAGACAGTAGCTGCACTGTCCAACAGATCACTTTGTGTGTGTGTGTGTGTGTCTGTGTCTGTGTGTGTCTCTCTGTGTGTGTGTCTGTGTGTGTGTCTCTGTGTGTATGTGTTATGGACTTATTACCATGGTAACCCGGTTGGCATGGCGACAAAGTTTTTCGTCTCGTAGATGTCCCCTTTTCTCATATATCTCTCTTTCTTCTCTCTTGTTTTTTTCATTCTCTCTCTCTCTCTCTCTCTCTCTCTCTCTCTCGCCCTCTCTGACCTTGTCTCATTTGGTGTCACTCTCTTTCCCCAAAATTTCCCCTTTTACTGTCTCTATCACTTGCTTCTCTCCATCTCTTTTGTTGTTCTTTTAAATCTCTCTCTCTCTCTTTTCCTCTCCTTTCTCTCTTTCTCTTTCCATTCTCTCCCTTTTCTCTTGCAGTCTGTCAATTCTCTCTCTTTTTCTCTCTTTATCCGTCCTTTCTCTCCCCCTCTTCTCTTTCTATCTCCCAATCTGTCCTCTCATTTTCTCTCTCTATCTTTCTTTTTTTCCTTCTTTATTTTCTCTGCCACCCCCCTCCTCTCTCTCTCTCAGTGTCAGTAGATGTCTCTCACCCACTCTCTCTCTCAGTCTGTGGGGTTATCTCTTGTATTTTGGAGTAGATTCAGAATTTATGACCCTCATTTTTCAATAAAGTTAAAGAAACTGTAGAAATCATCCCTCAGAGTTTATCAGAGTATAAATGTGTTCATAAAAACATGAAATCTGTGAAAATTTGTTCTCTACAAAACTTAAACCTGACAGTATGTATTTCTAACTCAAGGTTAAAATATCTAAAAACACTTGACCTAAGTCATATTCACCTGATTCAAAGATCCTCGATTAGCTTTTCATATCAGCTCAAGGTGTAAAAAGTTTACACATCCTTCAGTTTAAACTCACCTCACTCCAATTCATGAGTTTAAGTTTGCTGCAGAAAGGCATCCTGGGAGTTGTAGTTGAAAAGCTGTCTGTTTAAAGGAGGAGGTTATTTGACCTCTGGCTGAAGTCGGCTGACTGCGTCTGTAAGAATAGAAACTTCATTATTTCATCTCGGCCCTCAGAGTCCCCTCAGTCCTCTTACCTCTGAGTCCTCTCTGTGGATCACACACACACATACACACACACACACACACACACACCTTCATCTGCCTCCACTGAGACATGCATGTGTGTGTATCAGTGTGTGTGCAGAGCTGAGATTGTGGATCTCGTCTTGCAGCTTCTGAATAAATCATGACGTCCTCCCTCTGCTCCTCCTCATCAATTCTTAATGCTCGCTCTCTCTCTCTCTCTCTCTCTCTCTCTCTCTCTCTCTCTCTCTATTCTCCATCACTTCATCACCCTCTCATCTTTTTCTCCTCCATCTTTCTTAAAGCTCTGTGACATCCTGTCTGTGTAGTCTGTAAATCAGTGTCAGTGACTGAACTCCATTACCCATAATCCACCTGTCTGTCTGTCAAACAGCTTTTCTGTCGATGTGTTCGTAGATTCTGTAGATGGAGCTCTTTTCTTCTCTTTCAGTCACTGCAGAGACGGAACTCTCTCTCTCCCTGTGTGTGTGTGTGTGTGTGTGTCACTGTGTGTGTGTGTGTGTGTGTGTGTGTGTGTGTGTGTTAGCCCATAAACTCTTTACATTAATGTGTCATGTGAGCTGGTAAAATGTTAAAATGTTCCTGCTGACAGACGTTTGAAATACTTAAGTCGTATTTATTCCTGATGTACTCTCTGATCTCTGACAGGTGACAGGACACCTGTGTGTGTGTGTGTGTGTGTGTGTGTGTGTGTGTGTGTGTGTGTGTGTGAGCTCATAAACTCTTTATATTTAAACCTCTTGTAGAGTTCAACATGTTTTTGCTTCGTTTGATCGATGTGTTTATGAATAAACATTTTATCCTTGACCGACTCTCTGATCTCTGACAGGTGACCGTTAGCTGTCTGTGTGTGTGTGTGTGTGTGTGTGTGTGTGTGTGTGTGTGTGTGTGTGTGTGTGTGTGTGTGATATCTGAGCCTCTCTGAAGGCCAGCGGAAATGCACTTTATGTCTCTAACCTGACAAATCCCAAGTGTGTGTGTGCTTGCGTCTTTGTGTGTGTGGGTGCTTGTGTGTGTGTGTGTGTGGGTGCTTGTGTGTGTGTGTGTGTGTGTGTGTCCTGGCCATCCGGCCTGTTAATTTGATTGCGTAACGGGCTTAGGGGGGGTGCAGATTGTCTGGAATGGCACGCCGCTCGCTCAATCCGTGATAGCTGCTGCCATGGAGAAGCATTACACACACACACACACACACACACACACACACACACGCTTTAACACTGACATTTGAGGCATTTAGCTGATTTTCGTGCTCCCAGCCTCTCGCAGAAAAATGTTTTCTAGGCAACTAGTCGTTCCAATGTCACACACACACACACACACACATACTCTCATGAGTTAGAACATATGGTCACACACACACACACACACACACACAGGGATAAGAATACATAACAACAGTCTGCTTGGTATTATTACTCGGGTCCCTCTTGTGTCTATTTTTATTAGCAGAGTTAATAAGGGATCTGAGAGAGATGCTGGAAATGCGGCCTCACACACACACACACACACACACACACAGACACACACACACACACACACACACACACACACACTCACTCACACACTCCTGACACTCCACCACATCCATCACTGCAGTAAACTCTGTCACCATGAAGTCCTCGGCCCTTTTCCAGCCAGACTCTGGTGTGAGTTTACAAAAAGACTCTCAGGAGTTGTTTGAATTAGTCCACGGTTGTTTAACGCTGGGATATGTTTGAGCCAGTGTCTTATGATGTCACTTCCTGTTTGAGAAATATTCAGGTAAAGATTTTCAAGCTGCTGTGAGTGACACGGACCCTTTGTTGTCTGGAAAAATAGTTCCAAAAATGGGCGAACACAAGTGGAGTTTGTCTTCTGTAGCTGAAACATGATGAACAGAATTTTTTAAAATATTTTGTCGCTGCTCCTTTTTTCAAAGATGATATGTTCAGAAAAACGAAACGCGATATCCCCAAGTGTGCCGTGACCATTCAGTCTCAGGATGTCCACGCCACGTCCCTAATGAGCACATTATATTGAAGCCGTTAGCGGTCAAAGGACAGGTTCACTGTGACACTTAATGAGGCTTCATGAAACCATGACACACGTCATTAACAAGGTAAAATGGTAAAGTGATGCTTTTCTGCCTCTAAGGGTCAAATTTCAACCTGAAAATTGCATCATAATCTTATATTACAGCACTCAGACAGTCGTTATTCTGGTTTCGTTTTCATCAGGGTGGTTTTCAGAAACATCTTTGGGGAATTAGAAAGGTGTTTGTGAAAGCGGAGCTGAAAACTTTTTCCGCTCTTTTTCAGTTTATTCAAAGTAGTTCCATTGATACATTCCGGAATTTTAGAAACAAACAAAGAGATTCCAGAATGTGCACAAAGAAAACACAGGCAGCTGGCGGCTCGATACATGTCGTCCAATCATTTCACTCGATCAGACAGATTTATTATCAAGCAGTTACAACCATAGACAGCGTGGCTCCGCCTTTTATCATGGTACGGTTTTGAAGCAAAAAAAAAAAAACGCTGTCACAGGCGCCGCCATCATGCAGCCAGAGTCTGCGCAGTAGAGACTATGAGGGACTCTGAGAGAATCTGAGTGGAGCTGGTTGACAAAAATAATTTACTTCTTTTCTTTTGAGTGCTAATCTCTTCTTAACTCTCCTTCCTGATGTATTTTACTATTCCCCCGAAAAAACGACGCAAGAACGGCAGCTGTTGATCATCGTTAAATGAGACATTAAATCCTGTTTTAACCTCTAATAACTATTAAAAAAGAAACTTTTCAGAAAAAAAGAGGACTTGAACACAACGCAGCCCAATAATATCTAAACATCACCACAGCACACGGATGAGAGAAACATTTCTATGAGGTGTATTAATTTATTAAAGTTTGACCACAGCCCATCTGGAGTTTTTGACCTATACTGCAGCCAGCCACCAGGGGGAGCAGTTACTGTGGTGACCGCAGTTCAAACCGAGCAAGATGACGTCCATTTTTTGTTTTTTTTTACAGTCTATTGTTGTAACCAAAAAAAATTCTACAATAGATAACATACTCTAGCTTCAGCTCTTGACTTAATGAATCAGTAGCAGAGACTCTCAGTTTGTGCTTTCTGTCCATATTTATTTTACACACAGGGCTTTGTAAGGGTCCTGTTAGTGAAGATGTTTTGGTACTTGATAATAAAACATTGACTTGAGATTTCAAAAGCAGTGTTTCGTTATTTTTAGAGGTGTTAAGCTAAATGTCCTGTTTTCTTCAGCGTATGTATAGCAAAGTGTTCCACCATGTTTCATGTTAGCAAACAGGCTTTGAAACAAGAACACGGAGCTGTTCGTTAGTCTCGCGGCGCTCCTCGTCTTTTTGTTACCCGTGTCTTCCTCTCACTTTAACTCTCACTTCTGTGTCTGAGTGTGTGTGTGGAAACCAGTGCACACACAGCGCAGGCGACAACAGGTGGAGGTAATCCAAGAAATGTCATGCATCCTGTTGACCGCGCCGGCATTGTGTACATTGTGTTTGTGTGCTGTGATGGGGGTCTGTGTGACAGGTGGAGGATTTCGAGCGGGGTCTGTCTCAGTCCTCATTGTGTCCGTGTTGGACTGGGTCTCGGTGTGCTGGCTGTGGGATTTTACATTAATTGATTGGTGTCTTTGCGTCATTGTGCGTCAGTAAACAGATGATTTTCCGAGTCTATGTTCGGATGAATGATGAATAAAGTTTTCAGTCAGGAGGGTAAACAGAGTTCAGTAAAACCACCAAAAAACAGAGATAAGGAGAGAAAAGTTCACTGCCAAGCCTTGAAACTAAATATTAATCTTCTTCTTAAATAACCAATGGCTACGTCATCAGCAGAATTTCAGAATAAAAGTCTTTAATTGGGAAAAGAGTGACAATATTACAAAGCAAACGTTTGTGAATTTGCTATTGGCGTCAAAAAGTATTTGCAGGAGTTGTTTACATCCAACCACAGAGGAGGACGACACTGTTTACATAAACATGACATACATGAAATTTTATTATGAAGGTTTTAAATGCTTAACTGGCAGCAGAGTCTGGTAGTTTCCCTGTAGTTTGTAGCAGAGTGTGATGTCACGTGAAATTATAAACTATTTATGTTGGAGAACAAAGATACATATTTGCTGGTTTAAGGTTAAAAAATCCCAAATAAAGAAAAAACATCAAACTACATTTTCACATGGATTCGCCCACGTTGGTGTTTGCTAACAGCTCACTTTTTGGCAGCTAAAAAAACAACTGATTTTGTTTTTTAGATATTTTGGATGAGAGTTTTTGTGTTGAAGTTATTCCTGCAAACCTGAGTGGGTGTGTGTGAAAGAGAGGAGTGTGTCCTGGTCCTCGTGGTGTTAACTCATTGGTCAGACGGTTATGTGAGTGTGGAGTTGACGGGGATCTCCAGGACACCTGATGGAAACACTGGGTGGAAGGTTACAGCTGCATGTCAGTGGAGCAACGGGGGAGGGGGGGAGTTCAAGGGGGATCCCACTTCCCATCCTGATTTGGTCCCCCGCCTCTTCCTCCCCTCCTCTTCCTCCGGGTATCCCCCTCTCACTGACTCACAGGCTTGTTTGCGTGTCCCAGTCCAAGTCGTCTCTCCTCACAACAACTCAGAGCTTCACGGAGTGATGACACGCTGCACGGCGGAGGCCAAACCGGCGTGTGTGAGCGCCTTAACCAGGCTTGTCCGGGCGCTGAGAAGCAGACTGAAGGCGCTCAGACGTCTGCTGGTGCTTGCTGGGACGGAGGGTGGCACTCGGGGAGCAGAGCAGACCTCTGATGGCGGGCGGTTAAAGGGGAGAAATGAGGGGACAGTTCTGGGCTGCTGTGGACCATCTGAACACCCCAGCTTGGCTGTGAGTAGGTCTGAGTTTCTCTGAGCAAACCAAAACAAGAACAAAGAAGTTTAATTCTGCCGTCAGAGCTGAAAAATGTGATGTAAAAACTGTCAAATCACAGTTTGAACCTGTCAGCAGAGATTTTGCTGCTGCAAGAAACTCGTTTTATCCTGCAGAAGAGTCGCGCCAAAGACAACTTTACGCAGCAGCTTCCAGGAGCAACTACTCTGCTTTCTGCTTCAATTTTTAAAAATTAAAAGTACATTTTGGGCATTTTTCTGCCCTCATTAAAAAGGAGAGCTGAAGAGTGACAGAAAATTTGGACGTCATGGAGTAAAGTGTCGAATCAGGAGCTGCTGCGATGAAGGCTTCAGCCTCTAAACATGGGGTGCACTTTAACCTGATTCAAAATGAGCAGAAAAACTGATTTCCTGTAGTTATCGTTCTGTAGCAGCGAAAAAAATCAAAGTGAAATAATAAAGATAAACATTTTTTCATGGGAAGCAAAAAGTCAGGAAAGTGTTCCCTCAGAAGCAGAGGTGCAGCAAACGTTCGCCCTGCCTGAACTGAGATCCTGACTCAAATCTGTCAGATCAGACCGCCTGGTGAACGATCTCCTCAGATTTTCCTTCTTTTTCACTGCTCCAGTTGGATTTCAGGAAGGTGTTTATGTTTGTGCGATCAGCTGATGGTGAGGTGTTATTGCAGGAAGCAGATGGCGCACAGACTTTTAATGGAGGTTTATTTTCCTGTTTCTTGTGGAAACAGCAGTTTGAGTCTCTGAGTTCTGCTTAAAGATCACATGTGCTGCAGAGCGACAACAGTAATGTTTGTGTGAACGTTTGTGTGATATACAAGCTGCCTCTGTGTGTGTGTGTGTGTGTGTGTGTGTGTGTGTGTGTGTGTGTGTGTGTGTGTGTGTGTGTGTGTGTGTGTGAGGAGTCAGGGGATTCATGTTACCAGCACCCTCGTCCTCGAACTCTGACGTGTCCTAAGACATTTACTGTGGAACTCACAGCACAGGACAGTCTCCACAAACCGTCAGGCTGAACAGCTTCAAGACGAGTTTTCTAGTCATCCTACACAGAGAGCAGCGTGCGGTCGAGTCACTAAACCTCGAGTCCGGTCAAGTCTTGAGTCCAAGTCACGAGTGAAAAATCAGAGTTGAGTCACCAGAAAAGAATCAGAGTCAGGTCAAAGTTGAGTTTTATCATCGGAGTTCAAGTCCAAGTCAGTGAAAAGAATCCGATTCGTGGTGTCCAAGTAAAGTCTGAGTCAGGTACTTTTTACCTGAGTCCCAGTCCAGTCCAGGTTAAGTCCAAAACACCAGAAAACAATCTGACTTGAGTCTAAGTCAAGACCTCATTATCTAAGTCCATGTCAAGTCCAAGTCAAGTCTTGAGTCCTCAGTGTTCAGGTCCGAGTCACCAGAGAAAAATAAAAGTCAAGTCTGAGTTTAGTCCTCTAGATCTGAGTCAGAGTCGAGTTCAAGAAAAGTCTGGAGACATCGGCTTCAAGTCTGAGACAAGTCCAAGTCACCAGAACAGAATCAGTCGAGTACTCATAGTCTGAGTCTTCAGGGTTCAGTCCCAGAGTCAGAGTCAAGTCCCAGTCGAGTCAAAGTCCCCAGAGAGAAATCAGATTCAACTCTGAGTTTAGTCAGAGTCTCGAGTCCTCTGCTTCAGGTCTGAAACAAGTACAAGTCATCAGAAAAGAATAAGAGCTGAGCACTCGTGATCTAAGTCCAGGTTTAGTCTGAGTCAGTCCGAGTCCTCAGTGTTTAAGTCTGAGTCAAGTCAGAGGCACCGGTAACGAGTCCAAGTGGAGTCCAAGTTTATTCCTCATCATCTGCGCCTGAGTCCAAGTCTAGTTTCAAGTTCTCTGTGTTCGAGTCTTTGAGTCACTAAACAGAATCAGAATCCAAGACTAAGATTAAATAAATAATTCACATCAACTCTAAAAGTTGAGTCCTCTTCTCTGTCCGAGTCCTAATGTTGTCACTGCTCGAGTCCAACTACAAGTCCGAGAACCAGGATTATTCACAGGATCTCACTGGTTGTGTTGTGAGATAATCTGCCTGAACCGTTTTGTCGGTGTTCTGAAATGACTCTGACTCCTCCAGCAGACAGAGGCTCTCAGACTCAGTTGATTTCCCCACGGAGCAGAGATTTAAACGTGTGCAGCGCTGTGTTAATGTGATCTGATGTGTGTGATGTGTCCGTCGGGGAGCTCTGCTGCTGTGTGTAACAACATCACGCTGATTCACTCATGGCCTCATAATCTGATCTGATGGAGGCCGTCTCCAGACTGCTGTGCTGCTTCTTCTCCAGCTGTTTCACACACACTGAGCTCTGTGAGGTGTGTGTGTGTGTGTTTAAGATTATTACTCCACAAATATGTCAATATTTCATCAGAACTATGAGAAAAAAAATTACGTGAAGTCAAATTTAGACTCATGATGCCTGATTTTATTGTAGCATTACTCCAACAAACGGTGTGTGAAACAAGCTAAATCAAGTCTGTGTGTGTGGGCGCATCAGGTGTACATGCACGTTATTTTTTGTCCATGTGTGAGTGTGTTTTTGCGTGTGTGTGTCTGTGTGTGAGGGGAGCACAGGTGCAGGGTTTGCAGTTTTAATCCTGTGATTAAGAGGTGCTACATGAGCATCCTGTCGCTTCAGCCCTGATCCTCCATCTGTAGTCTGACTCACACACACACACACACACACACACACACACACACACACACACACACACACACACACACACACATGTATCTGAAATGGCCACATTCCCAAACTCGTCATCTTTTCAGAAATGGATGTTCTTGGTCGGCAGAGTCTGGGCTGTGTTTTTGTTTTGTGATCAGCTGTTTGCTGTTTTGGGTGTTGCGAGCTGCGTTCAGATTCGTTCTGACGGAGCGTCTCATTTACAAACAGCGTGATGTTCCGTATTTGTCACTTTTAATATGCAGCGCTGACGGCATGTCTCTGTGTACGAGTAGCTGAGAAGAAGACTGGGAAATCTTTTCAGGAAGGGCTGCCTGACTGATGGAGATGACTGATAGAAAGCTGAAACTTTCACCCTTTAGTTCTTTGTTTGATTATAAAAAAATGTTTTTTCACAGCAGACTTAAAAACATGAAAACCAAAGAGCTCAAAGAAAGCTCCGACTGTAAAGGTCCCCTGATGCTCTGCGGGAGCTTCAGATAAATAGAGTAAAAGACTCTTTCCCTCCAGACTCTGTTTACTACAAGCCAACGTTTGTTTCTGCTTTTGGCTCCAGACTGATGAAGTGTTTTGATCTTCATCTGACGCTCTGAGGATGATTCACTTTTCTGCTGCTTTACATTTAAAAAGCTTCATACTGTGATGTTACCAACCCGCCTTCACTACAGCTCCACCTTTCAACCTGTGTCTGAACTCCAAGAGTTTTCATTAACACAGGAAAGAGAGGTGAGGTGTGCTCTCCCTGCTTTCACCTTTCATCTATGTGCAGAAGAGAGAGGTGAAGTGTGCTCTCCCTGCTTTCACCTTTCATGTATGTGCAAAAAAGAGAGGTGAGGTGTGCTCTCCCTGCTTTCACCTTTCATGTATGTGCAGAAAAGAGAGGTGAAGTGTGCTCTCCCTGCTTTCACCTGTCATGTATGTGCAGAAGAGAGAGGTGAAGTGTGCTCTCCCTGCTTTCACCTGTCATGTATGTGCAGAAGAGAGAGGTGAAGTGTGCTCTCCCTGCTTTCACCTTTCATGTATGTGCAGAAAAGAGAGGTGAAGTGTGCTCTCCCTGCTTTCACCTGTCATGTATGTGCAGAAGAGAGAGGTGAAGTGTGCTCTCCCTGCTTTCACCTTTTATGTGTTACAGAAAAGAGGTGAGGTGTGCTCTCCCTGCTTTCACCTTTCATGTATGTGCAGATGAGAGGGGTGAGGTGTGCTCTCCCTGCTTTCACCTTTCACGTATGTGCAGAAAAGAGAGGGGAGATGTGCTCTCCCTGCTTTCACCTTTCATGTGTGTGCAGAAAAGCAAGGGGAAGTGTGCTATCCCTGCTTTCACCTTTCATTTATGTGCAGAAGAAAGGTGAGGTGTTCTCTCCCTGCTTTCACCTTTCATTATGTGCAGAAAAGAGAGGTGAAGTGTGCTCTCCCTGCTTTCACCTTTTATGTGTTGCAGAAAAGAGGTGAGGTGTGCTCTCTCTGCTTTCACCTATCATGTATGTGCAGAAAAGAGGTGAGGTGTGCTCTCCCTGCCTTGACTTTTAATGTATGCACAGGAAAAAAAACAGGTAGTTGTGTTCTCCCTGCCTTGACGTTTTGAAGTATCCACAAACAAAATAATTGTTGTGCTCTCCCTGTCTTGGCTTTCCATGTATAAACATGAAAAACAGGAAGGGTGTCCTCTCCCTTCGAAAGATTTTCATATTTGACATGAAAGAGAGGTGAGGTGTGCTCTCCCTCCCCTTGCATTTTATGTATGGACATGAAAATTTCAGAGGTTTTGCTCACCCTGCCTTGACTTTGGCATTCTAAGTGGAATATGTGTAAATAAACCATGTGTTAGAGTAATACTGTCCTCTATGCTCTGTATTAATCCTATTGGATGGTGAAATTTATCAACATGCTGGAGTGATGTCAGGTTGTTCCTTGTGTTTCGACCAATCAGAATCAGTTTTATTTTTAGAACCTTCAGGTGTTTTTACTTTTACACCTGAAAACTTATAAAACCAGGACTTCTACTTATCAGCGAGGACGAGTAAAGTAAAGCATTTCTACTTAATTAAGTCAGGCAACTTAATTTCTTCATCACTCCTGCTGGTGTGACTGCAGCTCCTCCATCTTCAGTCAGATCCTCTGAGAAAGAGAGAGAGAGAGAGAGAGAGAGAGAGAGAGAGAGAGAGAGAAGTGCAAACCAAGGAGGAGAGGTGAGAACGGTCCAAGTAAAGATAGAAAAAGAGGAAGGAGGAGGGATCCAGGGGAAGGAAAAGAGGGAGGGGAGGAATTCTCAGAGGGAGAGAGAAAATGGGCAAGAGAGGTAGACGCAATGTGAAAGAGAGAGAGGGAGAGAGAGAGAGAGGAAGGAGTGTCAGGGACGATCAGAAGCCGGCTGCATCCTGAAGCCTCGCAGTCGATGCTCAGGAGCATGTTAGCACCACAGAGCCTCATCCGCAGCAGGGACTACAGGACCCACAATGCACTGGGATACTCAGCAGCCAACAGGTCACCCACCTGGGACACGCAGGTACAGAGCAAAAAGGGGGGGGGGGGTAGAAGAGAGAGAGAGAGAGAGGAGTGTAGGAAGAGAGGGAGGAAAGGTTTGTGAGTGCAGAGGACAGCGGTGCAGAGAGCATGATGGGAAATGTGTTTACCTGTTCAAACTCAACATCCTGAGCACACAGTGAGGCAAAGGAGAGGATGCTTAGAGAGAGATCGAGGAGGGGTGGAGTCACTCAATACACACACACACACACACACACACACACACACACACACACACACACACACACACACACACACACACACACACACACACACACCCTCTCACAGTATGGTATTATTAGTCACCCAGCTCAGGAGGGGAGCAGGTATTGGGGGTGGATCCATGACAACTGTGCATCCTCTAATGTGTGTGTGTGTGTGTGTGTGTGTGTGTGTGTGTGTGTGTGTGTGTGTGTGTGTGTGTGTGTGTGTGTGTGTGTGTGTGTGTTGTGATTTCCCACCGAGCAGCATGTTCGGGAACCCTGCTCAACCTGTCGTGTGATTCACTCCGTCACTGAGACTGAGAGAAAACAAAATAATCTCACATACCTCTTGTAATTGTTTACCTGCTGTAAATGATGCTTCACGAACCACATTTCCCAGAATGCCTTTCAGGAATGACTCTGCCCACAGAACATGCCTGAACTTGCTCCCTTTAGCTGGTGTGTTGTTTTAACCTCAGGGAAAAGGAAAAGTTGTAGCTCAGTAAAAATTACTCACTCAGGCCCCACCCTGTAGCTCAGAGCCTGCAGTGCACGCTGGTCTTTTGAGGCTAATTCTGCTGCTGAAGAGGGTTTGAAGAATGTTTCAGATAGTGCTCCTCGGTGTGGAGATCCAGGTTAAAAGTTAATGAAAAGGTTGAAGGTTCTCAGAAGAGAAATTACTAAAAAGCAGTTTTTTTAAACAGGACTTTGCTTTTCTTTAATTGGCTCAGTGGTTTTACGGATTACTGGTGCCATCAACTGCTGTGACTGATCCAAAGGTCTGGACCCAAGTACGAAAAAATCCTGTTTTTCAGACATGATACCAGAAAAAAAACATCTCATATTGGGTCCACATAGGATGGTAAATGCACATGGATTCATACAGACTAGTTTCGACACAACACTTCAGATTTTTGGGGCTTTTTTTCTTCTTCCTGCCCAGCTCCTCATTTTCTGCTGTGTCTGATTTTATCAGTGTAGGAAGTATTGTGACTGATCCTCTCTCTGTTCTGTACTCTTGGGGGTTTGCTGATGCTCTCCCAGCCAGAGCTGCTCTCCCTTCCTTTGCTTTTCATGTATGCCCATACAAAAAGAAGTTGTGATTTAGGCTCTTCCTGCTTTTGCACAAACATAACAGCAGAGATGTGCTCTCCCTTCCTTGGCTTTCCATGTTTGAACATGAAAGGGAATGGGAGGTGTGCTCTACCTACCTTGACTTTTTATGAATGCCCATAAAAGAGATGTGACTTGTGCTCTCCCTATCTTGGCTTTTCATACATGCACAAATATCAGAGAGGAAGTGTGCTCGCCCTGCCTTGACTTTTTATGTATGAAGATGGAAAAAAGCTTCAGCGTTCCTCTTGGAATGTGGAATGGCAGGCACCTCCGTTAACTGAGCCATTCTGACACAACTTACACAAAGACTTGAAAGTCGTCTTCTCTGATTCTTTGACTTGATTTCTGCTGTGGAAGTCAGGGGACATTTTTGCCTTTTGTTAACAGGACGGCTGAAGGGAGACAGGAAGTGTGAGGAGTGGAGAGCGGGGGACGGCGAGCAGTAAAGGGTCATGGCTGGGAGTCGAACAAACAACTGCTGTGACAGAGACTACAGCCTCTGTTTCTGACGTCTCTGACTTAACCATGAGTGGCCCTTTACCCCTTTAATTATAACATGGAACTGGTTTTGTGTCTTGACAGGATGACGTACCGATCAAAGAGATCAACATCACGAACCACGTGAAGGAAGGATCAGAAAAGGCCGACCCACGACAGTTTGAGCTACGCAAAGTTCTGGGACAGGGCTCCTTTGGCAAGGTACCAGAGTGTGTGTGTGTGTGTGTGTATGTGTGTTGATATCAGTGCAAGTGTGAGTGGGCTCAAGTGTGTGTGTAAGCGTGGGTTTCATTTCCTCTCAAATCCCAGTAATGCTTCCTGAGTGGTTGTTTGAGAGCTTGTTGCCTCAGAGACGGCAGGCTGAGGGTCCTTCACTGTCACACTCAGTATCATCGTCTTTATGAATGAGAGGCATGTTGAGGTGTGTGTGTGTGTGTGTTTATACTGATTTGCATGTCTTTGACTGAGGGAAATTGTCTGATCCAAACAAACAAACCATCAGACATAAAACATGCAAAACATCCAGATGAAAATACTAACTGACACTCTTTTCAGCTGAGGTGACAAAAAGCCTGTTTTTTTATCCTTTTGTATCAAATCTTTAAATGTAGCGTAAGTTTTACCCCAAGAAGCTAAGCTCTTTAAAGAGGGGGTATTTTGATTTCCTGTATTTTAAACATGGATATAAAGTAACAATCCTGGATGTTCAGACTGAGCATGTGCAGATTTTCACACCTCTACATATTCATATGTTATAGAAATTCCGAAATCTGTCCGTAAGCGAATCAAAATACCACGAGATCTGCAAGAGGCTTCCTGAGATGATGACATCATCACATAACAATCTCCTCACTGGTTCTTGACACATTAAAGAGTTGGGCCTCAAACACCAAGGTCTGCCCCTAACTCCGCCCATGACATGCCTCTAGAGGGTGGGGGGTCTGTAAAGTGGTGAGCCTTAAAGAGACAGTGGCAAAAAACAAAGTGTTTCAGATAAAGGCTGAAATAAGGGTTTTCTAAAACACCAGTGAGGGAAAAAATATATTTTTTTGAACTGTGAATCACGTACAGCTACTACAGGGACAGAATAAAGGATTAAAAAAAACACAAATACCCTCTCTTTAAGGATTTAAAAATATGTTCGTCCAAAACCAAAACCACCAATTCAGATAGCCAATAAAAGAAAAGATGCTACAATGAAATGCAAACCTGTTGCCACACAGTTTAGAGTGTTGGTTTGGACTTAAGCCCCGCCTCTGACAGAGCAAATAGCCAATCAGATTCCAGACTATTTTCACACTCATGTTTTAGTTGAATGAATCTGCTGCTGACCTGATTGTGAACTCTTTGTGTGTTTGAAGGTGTTTTTGGTGAGGAAGGTCACCGGACCAGATGCTGGTCAGCTGTACGCCATGAAAGTCCTGAAGAAAGCCACACTTAAAGGTATGAAAACCGTTGTTAAGACTGTTCCTTATGGGGAAATTTCCAGAAACTTTCAGGACAGTCCAACCCTGAAGTTTTCCAAGTTGTTTATTCACACGAGATAGAAGCTGAGGTAGTCACTGATATAATCCTCCTAGAGTTGTGATCTCGGTTGCAAGATCAGCTCATTGTGAAAGTTTGCAAAATTTTGCTGTCTGTCCTGAAATTTTCTGGAATATTTAAGCAGAAGACAAATCTAAGACTTGATCAAAGCCAAGATTTTTACAGATATTTATGAGAATTTATGACATTTTTTACCTTAAAATCAAGACACAAGTCTGGTTTTATTTATTGATTTGGCAAATTGAGCCTGTTTCAGACTGAAACGGTGGTGATTTGATTTTGTCTCTCATTGTAGTTCATTTTAAAGGTCTTGACTGCCAAATTAACTTTAAACAGAGAAAAAGATGTGTTCTTCTCAGGTGGGAAATTGTTCACAAGTAGATCAGAGTGTGTTTGCTTCAACGTCATCGCCCAGAATGGAATTTCACGCCTCAACATGAGACTCGAAAGCTACACGCCATCTGCTGGTGGAATAAAAAGCTTATTCTGTGCTTTTCTCTCCTCTGGCGAAACATTTCTGTCTTAAAATCCTTGTTGTCGAGTCCTTTCTCTCCCTGATATGCTGTTACTCATCGGCTGCCATCTGGGAGTCTCTCCAGCTGAAACAGAAACCAAATAAGGGAGTGTGTTTTATTTTGGTTTTCTCTGAAGCTCCATCAGGTGATTTATGTGTTTTTCCACTCTGTGCGTGTCTCCAGTGCGTGACCGAGTGAGGACAAAGATGGAGAGAGACATCCTGGTGGAGGTCAACCATCCCTTCATCGTCAAACTGCACTACGGTGAGTCAACCAATAACAGACCTCCTGTGATGAGTCACCGACGCAGCAGCCAATGACGGCTTGTTATTCCACTTTGAGTCGGCAACAGATCTCCCCAGTGGAAAGTATTCAGTTTGGAACTTTCTCTCCTCTCTCAGCCTTTCAGACGGAGGGGAAGCTCTACCTGATCCTGGACTTCCTCAGAGGAGGAGACCTGTTCACTCGGCTCTCTAAGGAGGTAACACCTCACATCCCTCAGCTCCCTCAGCTGGTTTACACACAAGCAGAGTGAGATTTATGCCTTAAAGACAAAGTGTGGTGCAGAAAAAACAGGACACTGAATCGTTTATTTCTTTCGTAGGTGATGTTCACGGAGGAGGATGTGAAGTTTTACCTGGCTGAGCTCGCTTTGGCCCTGGATCACCTTCATAGCCTCGGCATCATTTACAGAGACCTCAAACCAGAGAAGTACGCACACACTCTTCCACACTTATGCACACTTATGTAGCCAACAGGGGACTATCTTCGTACCTCAACTGAGCAGGCCTTGTTACGATCGCATCCCCCAACAAAAAGTATGTTCTGCATGTCAAAACAAACTTTATAGAAGATCTTTTGACATCGAGTGAATTTTTTGGGGAAAGAAAAATGTTAAAACCCAGGAGAAATTATGTGCCACAACAATTTTGAACGAGAAATTCAAACTGAAATGAAATTATTTCAGTGTTCTCCTAGTCATGTCAAACTTGAATCCTGTTTATGTTTTTGAGACTCTCAAACTTCTAACATCTTCCCTCGTTCAACTGGTAACTTTATCATGTTGGTGAAGTTAATACATGAAGAAGTACACTTATTAGAGCGCTTATTTAAAAAATAGAAAAAAAAATCTTTAAAAATACATCATCTATGGTTTAAATGTTAGCTTATGTTGGTTTTAGTAAAAGGTGGCTGATTTAGAGCAACATGTCCTCTGTTTTTTTGGCGGTTCCCGTTAGTGAGTACATGCCAAAAACTAAGGTCCCCTGTTGGTGGAGAAAACAAGTAGAAATACACACAGTCGTGCCACATTGTGAAATCTTGCGAGCAGACATTTCCTTCAGAAAATAAAAACCTCATTTCTGCTTTTTCAGCATCCTGCTGGACGAGGAGGGGCACATCAAGCTGACCGGTGCGTAATGTAACACCTGTTCTTTGATCTGTGTGTGTGTGTGTGTCAAGCTGCAGCTGATATCTCCACTGCGTCTGATTTCCATATGTGTGTGTGTTCAGACTTTGGCCTCAGTAAGGAGTCCATAGACCACGAGAACAAGGCCTACTCCTTCTGTGGGACGGTGGAGTACATGGCTCCTGAGGTGGTGAACAGGCGGGGGCACACGCACAGCGCCGACTGGTGGTCGTACGGGGTGCTCATGGTGAGAGGACGCTGAAAACAACCTCCTCTTAATCCGCTCATGAAGGTGTTAAAACATCACCCGCTTGTTTCCTCTCTCTCTCTCTCTCTCAGTTTGAGATGCTGACGGGAACGCTGCCGTTTCAAGGCAAAGACCGGAAAGAGACGATGACCATGATCCTCAAGTAAGACTCCCGGTCCTGTCTGTACACTCACATCCTATCAGCTCCTCGCAGCGTTTATTACAGCCCACATCAGAGAGGAGGAACACTCTCTCTCTCTCTCTCTCTCCTCCCTCAGAGTCAGCCCAGAGGGAGGTGAAGGATTTATATTAGAGGAGATAAAGTGCAGCGCTCAGGAGGGAGACGAGGATGAGGATGGACAGAGCGGAGGGCGGAGGGCGGAGGAGAGAGAGGGATCTTTATAACAGAGAGGGAGAAAGAGGACGAGGTGGGAGGAAGTGAGGGAAGGAATCATGTTGGATAGATTAAAAGAACAAACAGGAAATCTGAACGCGTCCTGCTTCCTCTGCGGTCTCTCACACACTCTCACTTTGTCACATAAAGCTGAGTCGGCGCTCTGCAGACTGCTGAGTGTGTTTCCTGTCCTTCTCTTCGTGGGTCTTCTACTCTTTCAGATTCTTGCAGATCTAATGTCAGATACGGACACACTGCAAACCTGGTTTGACTTTAATATCAGCGCTCTGTGTGTGTGTGTGTGTGTGTGTGTTTCTTTTCAGGGCCAAGTTGGGGATGCCTCAGTTTTTGAGTTCAGAAGCTCAGAGTCTCCTCAGGAACCTTTTCAAACGAAACCCTGCAAACAGATTAGGTAAAAGCTTCCTGTTTATGTTCTTACACATAAAAATAAAACAGTTTAAGTCGACTGAGGAGTAAAAAAAAAAGTGTGTGCTTCACAACGAAAGACAAAGATGAACTGAACAGAAACAACATCTAAAGAAAAATGATTTATAAGAAATTTTTTAAGGAGTGACGGTTTGTTTTGAGGTTTTGGTCGCAGAACATGAGGTTAGCCCTTAAAGCAGGTGACCCAGGTTTGACCCCCACCTGTGGCTTCTTTCTGCATGTCCTGACCTCGTCAAATGAAAGCAAAATAAAAATTAAGAAACTGAAAAAAACATTTAACTGAACACAAAAATACCAAAATAAAATTAAACGATCTTACAGTAAATTAAACTTTATCAGACTCAAAGATAACTGAGTTTGCTGCCAGATCAAAAAGAGTTTTAAATTTCCATTTCAATAAAAAAAGAGAGCTGCTGTTCTGAAGTCTAGAAGCACAGAGTTCTGGATTTTTCTTAAGTAAAGCAGAGGACAAAGAGCTCTAGAGTTTCAGGAAATAAAATCAGAGTTACAGAGCTCTGGAATCATGGAGATAAAAGCAGCGGATGGAGAGAGTTCAAAGTTTTGGGAATTAAAATCAGAGGACAGAGAGTTTTTGATTTCTTGGAAATAAAAGCAGAAGATGAGGAGAGTTCCAGAATTTGTGAGATTAAATGAGAGGCAGAGAGTTCTGGAATTTTTAGGTTTTAAAGCAGAAGAGAACGAAGAAAAAAAACAAAAACAGAAGACGGATAGTTGGAAGTGGGGTATTAAAGCAGAGGCTTAGAGTTCTGGAGTTGTAGGAGATAATAGCAGGGAACAGAGAGAGCTCTGAAATATTTCTAGAAAAAAAAACAGAGGATGGAGAGTTCACGAATTTTGTGAAACAGAAGGAGAGAGCACAGGGTTTGTGATTTCTTGAAAATAAAAGCAGAGGATGAGGAGAGTGAGGACATTTCAGAATTTAAACCTGAATCTAAAACCGATCCGAAATTTGTAACATTTGCATTTAATTGACAAAAATAAAAGATAATGTTAGATTTAGTCTCAGTCACATCTCTCTCGCTCTCTCTCTCTCTCTCTCTTATGCTGACTGCGGTCTCAAGTTTGAAGAGAGTCTGTGTTTAAAATCTGAAGAAGGTTTTTCCTCCCGTCTGTTTGCAGGAGCCGGACCGGACGGAGTGGAGGAGATCAAGAGGCATCAGTTCTTCAGCACCATCGACTGGAACGTCAGTGTCTGTTTTTAAAAAGCTTTAAAAATATTAGTTTGATGATGTTGATGATTTGTAACGAGTCCTCCTCTCTGCAGAAACTTTTCCGCAGAGAGCTCCACCCTCCCTTCAAACCGGCTGCAGGACGACCTGACGACACTTTCTATTTCGATCCAGAGTTCACAGCGAAAACACCCCGAGGTACAGACTCACACCTCCTCCTCCTCCTCCTCCTCCTCCTCCTCTGCTCTAACATCTGTTCTGGGTTTGTGTCTCAGACTCTCCGGGGGTTCCTCCCAGTGCCAACGCTCATCAGCTGTTCAGAGGATTCAGTTTTGTGGCGATCACAGAGGAGGACACGCAGCCCATTCCCAACATCATCGTTCAGGTACACGCTGCAGAAAGATCCACAGGTTCCCCTTCCAGCCTGACAGAGTGTTTCATGATGCATTGACGTGTTTCTGTTGGTGGTGTTTCGAGCAGCAGCTGCACAGGAGCACGTCTCAGTTCTCCGACCTCTACGAGATCAAAGAGGACATCGGCGTCGGCTCCTACTCCATCTGCAAACGAGCCGTCCACAAAGGATCCGGCACCGAGTACGCTGTCAAGGTGAGCGAAACAAACATCCACGCTGAGCTGTCTGCAGCTCTTTGACCCCCTGAGTCTAAAAACTGATCCTGACTCTGCTTCAGATCATCAACAAGTCCAAGAGAGACCCCACAGAGGAGGTGGAGATCCTGCTGAGATACGGACAACATCCCAACATCATCACCCTCAAAGACGTGAGTCACATGAGCTCAATCACACCTCGCTCTTTACCTCCCTCCCTCTCTTTACCTCACTCTCTCTTTACCTCCTCCTCTCTTTACCTCCCTCGCTCTTTACCTCACTCGCTCTCTTTACCTCCCTCTCTCTTTACCTCCTCCTCTCTTTACCTCCCTCTCTCTTTACCTCCTCCTCTCTTTACCTCCATCGCTCTTTACCTCACTCTCTTTACCTCACTCTCTTTACCTCCCTCCCTCTTTTCCTCATCCTCTCTTTACCTCCATCTCTCTCTTTACCTCCCTCACTCTTTACATCCCTCTCTCTTTACCTCCTCCTCTCTTTTACCTCGCTCTCTCTTTACCTCCTCCTCTCTTTTACCTCGCTCTCTCTTTACCTCCTCCTCTCTTTTACCTCGCTCTCTCTTTTCCTTTCTCTCTTTCTCCCTCCCTCTTTACCTCCCTCTCGCTTTCCATCCCTCTATTTACCTCTCTCTCTTTCCTCCCTCTCTCTTTTCCTCTCTCTTTTCCTCCCTCTCTCTCTTTCCTCCCTCTCTCTTTTCCTCTCTCTTTCCCTCCCTCTCTCTTTACCTCCCTCTCTCTACCTCCCTCTCTCTTTTCCTCTCTCTTTCCTCCCTCTCTCTACCTCCCTCTCTCTTTTCCTCCCTCTCTCTCTTTCCTCCCTCTCTCTTTTCCTCTCTCTTTCCCTCCCTCTCTCTTTACCTCCCTCTCTCTACCTCCCTCTCTCTATTCCTCTTTCCCTCCCTCTCTTTCCTCCCTCTCTCTTTTCCTCTCTCTCTTTCCCTCCCTCTCTCTTTACCTCTCTGAGCTTCCTTTCATTCCTCCGCTCTTTAGCGCTCTTTAGCGCTCTTTAGCGCTCTCTGAGCGCGCTCAGAGCGCTCTGAGCTCTCTGAGCGCGCTCAGAGCGCTCTGCAGGTTTGGTCGTCCCCGTGTCTTGTTGGCGGTCTGGTCTGGTGTGAGCTGGTGCTGGTGACTCATTCTTAATGAGAGTTATAAATATCTGGAGCTGCTGGGTGGAAACTCTCTCTTGCATCACTTCCAGGAGTTTGTTTGTAGCTGTTGGAGTTGATTCCGTTTGTTGTCAAACAGAATAAAAACAAAGAGCCGTGTGTTTGAGACGTTTACAGATCAGGCAGCTCAGATCTGAAGCTGTCCTTGTTCAGGTGTTCAGGTGTTCAGGAGAACTTAACGGCTGAGCTGTGGTTGGTCACGCAGGTGTACGATGACGGCCGCTCGGTGTTTCTGGTGACGGAGCTGATGAAAGGAGGAGAGCTGCTGGACAAAATCCTGCGACAGAAGTTTTTCTCGGAGCGAGAAGCCAGCGCCGTCCTCTACACCATCACCAAGACGCTGGAGTACCTGCACGTTCAGGGGGTACGGCGGACTCTGAGTCTCTGTGATGGTCTTTGTTGAACCCCGTACAGCAGGTCACCTTCATTCCTGTCCTGTTTTCAGGTGGTTCACAGAGACCTGAAGCCCAGCAACATCCTCTACGTGGACGAAAGCGGGAACGCCGAGTCCATCAGGATCTGCGACTTTGGTTTCGCCAAACAGCTGAGAGCGGAGAACGGTCTGCTCATGACGCCGTGCTACACCGCTAACTTTGTGGCGCCAGAGGTACGACGCCGTCCTCCAGCGTCCCTCTCTTCGTCTCTTTCACTTCACTTGTTTTATTTTGCTTTTCTCGTCTTGTTTTTCCTCCTTCATATTTTGAAGTCAGAGTGTTTCTTGCGTCTGTTTGTCGGGTTTAAAAACAGCTTTAGTCACCACAGCTGTCAGCTGTCAGCTGCTCAGGTGTCCTGACAGGTGTGAACGTTCAGGAGGTGTTGTTGCTCTTAGCTGCAGCAGATGTTTGATGAAACACTTGAAACTTGTTTTTTTTTTTTTTCCGTCAGGTGTTGAAGAAGCAGGGTTACGACGCCGCCTGTGACATCTGGAGTCTGGGCGTCCTGCTCTACACGATGCTGACGGGGTGGGTGGGGATGAAAACAGATACTGTGACGTGAACCTCCTCACCGTCCTGACTTCAACCTAAATCATGATCTCTCTCTGCGTCTGCAGCTTCACTCCCTTCGCTAACGGGCCTGAGGACACGCCGGAGGAGATCCTGGCTCGAATCGGCAGCGGGAAGTTCTCCCTCAGCGGAGGATACTGGAACTCAGTCTCCACTGAGGCCAAGGTGAGGAACCAGACGGATGAGTACAAACAGGAACTTTAAAAATGAGGTCTAAACTTTCAGAGTTTGGTCCTGAAGAACATTCTGACTTTGCACCCTGACCCCTTCAGGACCTGGTGTCCAAGATGCTCCATGTGGACCCTCACCGGAGGCTGACGGCGGGTCAGGTCCTCAGACACCCCTGGGTGACGCACAGAGACCAGCTGCCCAAATACACACTGAACCGACACGACGAGCCCAACCTCGTAAAGGTCCTACGATTAATCTGCTCTTCATCCTTCATGTAGTCATCATCAGGGGTTACCATGAGAGCGGCTGACTCTGAGACGGTTTCTGTCAGGGAGGAGGTCAAAGGTCACAGCAAAGTGTGACGGAGAGAGGGAAAACTACGGAAGCCCAACGCTGTCAGGTTTTAAAAAGAAGAGAGTACTGGTCTGAATAAAAGTCCCTTAAAGTGAGTCAGAATAAAGAGACCAGTTAGAAAAAAGTCACAATTATGGGTCAAATGATACAACTATAAAGTAAAAATTCATAATTCACAGAACTGAGTTCAAGTCGTGATTCTGACAAAAAGTCATAACTTTAAGAAAAAAAAGTCAAATTCATGAGAAAAAGACAGAAACACAGAGAAAAAGCTTCACAGTTATGTGAAAAAAGTGATAATTATGAGAATAAATTCAAAATTATGGGATGAAAAGTCAAAACATTAAAGTAAAAGGTTGAAAATGTGAAATGATAAAAATTCTTGGAAAAATGTCAAACTTGAGAAAAAAACAGAAATATGTGATAAAAGTCACAATTATGAGATGAAAAGTGATTATTATTTAAAAAAAAAAAAAAAAAAAGTCAAAGTCATGGGTTAAAATCAGGGACACCTGATGTGGTCTCAGGACTCAGCACCCGTCTGTTAAGGACCGGAGTGTCCCAGATTCCTGAACTGAATCTGTTAAATGTGAAGGACCAACAGCTTTGAGGTGATTTACTGCCCCCTGCTGTCCTGCAGAGGGAATGAACCACCTTACTGCTGCGTCACAGGAAAGACATACCCTTCAAAATAAAAGCACAGCAAAGAGCTTTTCTGTTTCAGGCCCCTTTAAAAGCCTCAGTGACCCCCTGAGGGACTCAACCCTCCAGTTGAGAAACGTCCTCAGAGCAGCTCACCTCAGACTCTCATGACTCCATGATAAAGTTCTTCCTGTCCTCCGTGTGTGACTCATTTCTTGATGCGTCTCTCCTCAGGGAGCGATGAAGGCGACGTACTCGGCCCTCAACAGAAACGTCCCCCCGGTCCTGGAGCCGGTGGGCTGCTCCACTCTGGCACAGCGCAGAGGTATCAAGAAGATCACCTCCACCGCTCTGTGACCTTTAACCTCCTCTTCCTCAACTCTGACCTCGATCTGACCTCCGCCGGGCCTCCTCCTCCTCCTCCTCCTCCTCCTCTTCGTCTCGGTGGGACAGACTACTGAAGAACCCAGGAACCACTCACGCCAAATAGGAAACGCAGAGACCACATCCCTCCCTCCTCTTCCCTCTTCCCCTGCACCTTAACGGACTCTTCTGATTGGCTCTCGTGTCTGAGAACCCGTCGCCTCATCTTTGCTTTGGACAATCATCGCGTCAGGAAAATGAAAGTACTGTATTTATTCACGGGGGGAGTGTGGACAGGAACATGGTAATCTCATGTATGCATTTAAAGAGCTAGGATCATTATTCTGCTGTCGTCATGGTTCTGCGTAGCTGTAGATCCGGTATTTAAACCTCAAGTAGCCTCTGAGATGACGGCGTCTGCAGAGGAGGACAGAAGGCCTGACTGCTCCGAGACTCAGCGCAGAGAAGCATCGACTCCCTCCTCAGCTCAGATCGGAGGTTTCAGTTTGTTGACAAATCAAGCTTCAGGTTCAACGTACACTCGTAGGATAAGACGAGGAGATTTAATCTTAACGTCAACAAATCCCAGGAACAGACGTTGATACTGTCTCTAACTTCCAGCTCCAAACCCTCCAGTTCACTCTGATGACCTGAAAAATCCTCAGAGTCGTCTGAAGCTGTTTGAGGACAAACTGTTGGACTTTAAAAATCAGGCGTAAAACTCAGATCTTCCTGCAAACACAAAGAGTCGCAGCGTGAGAAAGCATCGGCCTCTGACCTTCTCCTGTACGAGCCGGGTGATCGTCTCTGTGCGAGCGGCAGACGGGAGCTGAAGTGTAAATAAATGAACATGTACGAGCAAAAAAAAAAAAAAAACTCAGGTTTCTACGAATCAAGACAATGCATTTTTATACGTGGAGCAGAGGAGAGAGATGTACATGAAGCACACGGGCATGAGCGAAGGGACGAGAGCTGTTAAAAGATTCCAAACGTCGTCTTCAAGTGACTCGTCTCGTCTTCCTGAAGCGTCTTTTTTTCACGTCTCTGTTTGTCTCACAGTCTTCTGTCAGCAAAACCCTTTAAAAGAAACTCAAACGTGTAGCAGAGACACAAACAGCCCGGAACATTCCAGCTGCTCTCAGACGTGTGGGCGACATGTTGGAGGTTCAGAGTCACCGTACAACATCCAGAATCACTTCATCCAAACTGAGCTGGATGTGCTTTTTCATCAGGTTAACAGAAGCACAAATCCAACACAAGACAAATAACCAGTTAGATTCATCAGCTGATGGGTTTCTGAGGATAAACGCTTGTTTATCTTACCCTGAAAAAAAACAGACATTAAGACACAACATACCCCATGTCTGTCCACAAGGGGCGCCAGAATCAACACAAACAGCGAGTCCAGCTAACGTTAAATCAGAACTGGGAGAAAAAGTAAAAAATTTTGAGGCAAAATTCAGGAAAAAAATTGAATTCTAGCAAATATATATTAAGCTAGAAAAAAATTTTTTTGAAGTAAATGTTTAAGATAGTAAATGTCAAATTTTAGTAAAAATTCAGGAAAAAGTCAAAAATTTTGAGGCAAAATTCAGGAAAAAATAAAATTCTAGCAGAAATATTAAAAGCTATGAAAAAACTGAAGTAAATGCTTAAGACAGTGAATGTCAAACTTCAGTTAAAGTTCAGGAAAAATCAAAATTTTGAGGTAAAAGTAAAAGAAAATGTCGAATTTTAAGGACCTCCAGTTTTTCCCAAGGGTAAAGTTCAGAAAAAAGAAAATTCTAGGAGAAATGTTCAAAGTCAGGAAAAAAGTTGAATTTTGAGTTAGAATGTTAAAATTAAGGAAAAGTCAAAGTTTTCAGGTCAAATGTTCAAATTAAGGAAAAAAGTCAATATTTTCAGGTAAAATAATGTAAAAAGTCAAAGATTTTAAGGTAGAATATTTAAATTCCAGAAAATTTTGAAAAAGCTGAATTTTGAGTCAGAATGTTAAAATTTAGGAAAAGTCAAATTTTTTAGGTCAAATGTTCAAATTAAGGAAAAAAGTCAGTATTTTCAGGTAAAATAATGAAAAAGTCTCAAATTTTAAGGTAGAATATTTAAATTCCAGAAAATTTTCAAGGAAAAATGATAGAATCAGGAAAAATGACAAAACTGTTGACTTAAATGTTTAAATCAAGAAAAAAAAAAAAAAGAGTAATTACAAAAAAATTGGTCAAATTTTTGTATTTTTTCCTTCTTTTGTTCCTCAGTTTAGTCCGTCAAACCGTTTTTAAAGTCTCCTCCTCAAACCTCCGACACGTCGGCCTGAACGTCTCGTGGTCTCAAACCCGCCTGTCTCCAGGTGTTAACTGTCTCCTGTACCTGTGCGTGCCTCCTCTCACCTGTAAGGTTTTAACTTTCTCCACGAGCAGGCTGAAGACAATCAGCGAGCACTGAAATAAAACAGGAACCCCCCCACCCCGTACCGTCCTCTTCCTCACCTGTGCTCACCTGTGCTCACCTGGACGTGTGTGGACACAAAGGGATGAAGGTGGAACTGCTCTGGGACTAAAGGTGGAGATGTTTTCTTTGTTTTATATTAATATGAAATATATAAATGTGTTTTTTTATGTACAGCTCTGGGAAAAAGGAATGTAAAAGATTTGTTTCTGTAATTATGAACAGGGGAATAGCTTTCTTCTTCTTCCTCTCCTCTTCCTCCTCTTCCTCGTTTTCTTCTGGTCCTGTCAGAGACGTATTCAGCCCTGCTGCTACACCAGCTCTCTGTTTTTGTACCTGCAGTGAGAGTTGGACTTTCTATTAAAACGAATAAAAGAATAATCAGCGAGGAACGCGTCATGACTCTGATTTCACTCCTCACCGCTTTGAGAAGCCGTTTCAGTTTGAGAGGATGGGATCAAATAAAACACCAGCAAAAATCAGGCTGTGAGAGACGTTAGTGACGTTTCCTTTTAATGAGGACAAAAAGACGCAGAGACAAACTAACAGCAAAGAGTGAATGAAAACAAAACATTTCATAAAAAAATAAAAAGATAAAAACCTCTTCAACAGCTGAATGTTTGCTCAGAGAGTTCGCTGTGGTCTGTTTTTGTTCATGCATCAAACCTCGTTCTTTAACAGTGACTTAAACTCCTTTTTCATCATCAGCAGAACACTGCTTCACATCATTTCATACGCAACATTTTCTTCATGTTAAAATCCACACGCTTCATATACACTCCTATACGAGTGTTTCCTGGTTTTTTCTGTTTCACCATAATTAAAAGACGCTCTCACAGTCTGCAGGTCGAAACACAAAAACGTGTCCAAAGCACATCGTGGAGGGATTCACGGATTAAAGAGGTGTATTCTTGTGCGTCTAATCAGGTTAATTTATCTGAACAAACAAAAATTAGTAAACAATGTGAAAATCTAAAAACAGGCTGTCTGCTCAGAATATTAAGTTTTCAGTTGATGTTTTTATTTGATTAAAGCGTCACTCGTTTAATCTTCTCTGGGTTTATTTCCTGTGTTAGTGTCTTTATAGTTTTAAGCTTTTGGCACAGTTTAAAGAAGCGAGACTAAAGGTGTTCTTCAAACTAACTGATATCAGTGTGAACAAACTCCTGACATCTCATCCTGTTCATAGACAATCGAGGCCAGATTAGAGGAAAAATTACACACAAAAAAAAAAAAAGAGTTCATTTCAGTGGCAGATGCATACGTCAGACGTCTGTCCGACAGAGAGGAGGTCAGTGAGTTGCTGCAGCTTCAGTCTTCAGTCTCAGACTGAGATGAGTCGTGTTAGAAGTCCGAGTCGTCCGTGGCGGAGTTATCAGCGACCGCAGGCTCTGCTAATGTCTGCGGCTGGTTTTCACCGAGCCTCTGCTTCGTCTTTCTGGGCTTGTCGTGGTTTTTCATGTGAACGCTCAGACCCCTCTCTGTGATTTCGTAGATCTGACACCTGGCGCAGTGATACGGCGTGACGCCGACGTGCCTGAACTGATCCGCCAGGTACGACGTGAGCAGCTTGAAGCTCTTGTGACAGATGTGGCAGTTTGGAATGACGCCCGGGTGCTCCTTCTGCATGTGGCTCTTCAGAGCCCACCTGGAGCCTTTGAAGCTCCTCCTCTCGGCCTCTGGTTTGTTTTCCGTCTCTGAGGCGCAGAGGAAGCAGGTGTACACGGCGTCCTGGTTGGCGTGGCGTTTCGTGTGGACGTCCAGTTCGATCTGAGAGCGAACGTTTTGCTTGCACCACATGCAGAAGAAGGTCTTCTTCCCCTCCATGCGGTGCATCTGTTTCAAATGAACAGCCAGACCCGAGGCTCTCTTGAAGTACCTGCCAGGCGGCGGGCACAGCGAGCACATGAGCGTTTTCCCATCATTCTTCAACACATCGCTGTAATCCTCTCCCAGCTCCAACACACACTTATTACTCAGGATCTCCTCCTTTTTCACATCCTCCTCCTCTATCAGCCTCCTCCTCTTCGGCTCCGTCCTCCGCCTCTGTGGCCTCTGCAGTTTGTGCGTCACCTGTGTCACAGGTGAAGGAGCTCTGGCGCCCTCTCTGACTGAAGCATGCGTCATCATCGGCTTCCTGGCAGGAAGCGACCTGTCGACAGACATCGTGAACTGGTAGCTCTGTCCTTCCTCTTCAGGATTGGAATACTCAATGACGTAAACTCCTTCCTCCTCTTCCTCCCCGGCACCCTCCTCCTCTGGCAGAGCGTACTCCATGTCATAGTACGCCGTGGCGCCCTCTCTCCCCTTCGTCCTGACGTGAGACTGCTCCTCTGCGATGTGCGAGTCGTCGATTCTCACCACCGTAATCCCGTCCATACCTCCTGCTACGTCCCAGTTTGGGTTTCCAGACATGACTGAGGACGATGTTGCCTTTCCTGCAGGTACGACTCCGACTGCCAGGTGCTCAGGAGGCTTCTGAGACATGAGACAAGGAACTGTTTTCAGACACGTGACCATCAAATAAACAATTTACCTGCTTCAATGTAAGAAATGTGCCATTTACATAAAGATGAGTTTGATGATATGATCCTGTCAGAAGCAAAGGATCATACTTGAGTTATATGAGGTGTTTTTGGAGTCGAGGGGAGAACTAAAGGATGTCAGATTCAGCTTTCAGGACTTAAAGAGCATATTGCAGGTTGAAAACAGCAGCTCAGCAGTTTATAGGAAAATAACTCAAAAGTAATATTTTGAAAGAAATTCTGAAATGAATAAACCACAGAGTCTGCTGGACACATTTTAGTATGTTTGTGTTTACTTCCGCATTAAAACTAGCGTTTGAGCGTGACGTCACAGAGGGGAGTCCTGCTGATCCTGCCTCTGTTTAACATTAATAAACATGGATCAGGCTGTCACTCCTGCCTGTGAAGAGGAAGAAACTCTGTTCTACACATCTGATGGTCCTCAGGCTGATCATGATGAACCTGTTAGACCAGGTGGAGAGCAGGGACAGGGCAGGATCAGGAGGACTAGCGGCCATAGGGGAGCAGCTGAGCTGTGGTGGAGACCGGAGCAAGTGACCGCTGTTCTACCCATTGAAATGAATTTATCCTCTGATCTAGAGTCAGTAAACAAAAATCAGACTTACGGTTCTCGGCTCATGTTTTCGTCGGGATGAATCTCTGACAAATCCTTGTTTACATCTGCCACCGGAAGCCGAGCTAGGGGCTGCTGCTGCTGCTGCTGACCCTGTCTGAATTGTCGGGACCGCACCCGCCTTCAGTCTCACCCGGACCTGGCTCCGGTATCCCATCCTGAACTCCATCATATCACCAGGGACATAATCTTCCTCCCGAAAGTGAGCACCACAGATGACCGCATTTTTAGTGACCGACGCAGAATTAAAGTCCCGTCTCTTCACCTGCACGAAACGGACCCAAGCGCTGAAGCTAACTCCGTGTTTCTTCCTATTGGGGAAACAGTGGACTCGATGTCCTGTTAAGCACGTGTTTCTGCATCCGGCGCAAACGCAATACTGAACCATCTTTGTGAAAAATCAAAAACTGGGAGAAACACAGTACAATGGACCCGAAACACCCGCTCTCACTCTCTACCACCTATTATTTAAACTGGACGAGTCAGAGAACGCAAATCCCCCATGCTACGTCATATGACGCCATGTTGAAAAAAAAAGTTTTAAACAGCTCTACTGAAAACAGACACTTCTTTAAATTTGTGCCTTTTTGCGTTTTATACCCGTATACCATACAAAATCAATTACTTAACGGACGAGCAATTATCGGACAATTTAAGTGTTATTTTACAAAAACAAAACAAAACCTGCAGTATGCTCTTTAACATTTAAAGCAAACTTTAAGACAGAAACCAGCCTCACCCTGATCCTGCTGCTGAAGTATCACAGACCAGGTTAGCTGCAGATAGCTTGGCGTCAAACGAGCTAAACAGCAACGTGCAGACGAGAGGGCGAATATTTTAACTTTACACACGAGTTGGTTATTAAACGGAAGAAAAAACACTTTAAATGGGTATTTATATGATCATAGACAGGTTGAAATCAAAGTAAACACGCTGCAGGAGTGAAACTAACTATCGTTCATGTGCTCAGAGCATAGGTCCAGAGGCTCAGCGCTAGGATCCACTTCCTCTCTGGGAGAAAACAAACTGGTAACACACGGTGGAGCACAGCGCGCCCCCTGGTGGCCTGGAGGGATACTGTCAACCTACTTCACATTGACCAATAAGTTTATTGTTCTCTTATCTACATAATTATTTGTGCAACAATATACAAATCTTAAAACTTGCAATACTTGTCCCTGTGCCATTGTTCCTTATATATTTATTATTATTGTTATTTGCAGTTATATTATCAACCTGTGCACATTCCATACTTATATATTATTTGCTCCTTTTGTTGTGTAAATGTTCTTGTTCATATATTTTTTCTAGTTACACTTTTATTATTCTGTTTATATATACTTATTGCAATTTTGTTTACGCTATAAACTGTCTTTTGATACTGTAACTCTATTAATTTCCCCCTTGTGGGATGAATTATGGGATGTATGAACTTAAATCAATTTGTATTTTGGTGTGATAATCCTTCAGACATGTTAAAATCAGTGTTTTGGTGTTAAACAGGTTAAATATGAGTATGTTTGACCTTTAAACTGCAAGAATTAATATTTAAGTGGAATTTTCCTTTATAATTCTATAATAATAGACTTTTGGGTGTCGTCTTTGTTTTTTCATATTTCTTGTGGTGAAATAGCCCTGGACAGATTTTTTCTATGTTAAATGTTATATTTTAATCTAGTTTAATTTTCTTATTGATAAAAATATTAATATTACAATTTTTTTTGCACTTTATACTTGCACTAACTTATTGTTTGCCGTTTTATTTCTGTAAATTTCCCCGCTTTATCGTGTATTATCTTACTAATCTCATTTATAAAGTCGTTGGAAAAAGTACTGTAATGTGATACATTTTTTAAAGCTGCAGTAAAAAGATGAAAATTATTATTCTTGTTACACGAACAACAGGCCTTTGTTCCTGTAACAAACACTGAACAATAAAGCACCAGGGTTTGAATACCCTTACTGGCACATGCGCAATTCGGCGTAGAGCATCAACGGCGACTCGTTAGCTTCTCGTAGCTTCAGTCAGTTTGGATCAGAGCTTTATCTGATTGTAATAAACAGTAACGTTGTACAGTAAGTCGTTTCCATCGAAAGGGATTTAAGTGACCGAGGCGTGAAAGAATATGCCCAAAAATAAAGGTAAGAGCTGGATGAAGACGTTAACAGACGTTTGTCGAGCCCGCCGCCAAGACACACGCAGTGAAAACGTGACACCGGCCAGCTAAGGCTAGTTAGCCGCATGATTTAGAGTATTTACGGAGCCCTTACTGGTGTTTGTGTATAATCGAATTGGTTGACACGAATGTAACGGAGATAATAGATGGTTAAGAGTCGGTCACGTGAAGTAACACAACACCTCGTAACCACTAACCGGCTAGCTAGCGTACTTAACAGGGTAATTCCGTTGCTAGCCGGTGTTCTGGTGATCTTAGCTTCCATGGCTATCCAAACGTCATCAGGCTTTCAATTGTATTTATCTACGTTCAGGAGTACAAATAGGCGGTTTTGTACAGATTAGACAACTGTAAGATTATAGTGGACAGTTTTTGAACTCCTCTCAAAGTTTTATTTTGGGGAAACTGTATTTACATCAGCGGACTATGCCCCCACTGGTTTCTTCTCCCGTTATAGAATCACTTCAAATTACACAGCTAACAACTTTGTTTGTATATTTACTGTATTGGGAGTAAGTGGTGGCTTTCTAATCCGTAATCCTAGCATTGAATGTCAGAAAATTTAAGATAAAACGCTCCGTCGTGAAGTGTATAGGATTGTGGCCCTGCGCATGCTCAAAACTGCTCAGTCACTCATCTCGAAAGAGGCACTAATCGTTGGAACACCAGCACAGCTAACAGGCTAGCCTCTGGTTAAACCCCACCCCGGTCTGGCCCGTGACATCTGGTACTTTATTCCACTTAAAAAAGTATCACCTGGCAGTGTATCAGGTTGATAAATTAATCAGGAAGTCACATTTGAACACCTTTAGAATGAAACAGCTCTTTAGTGTCGCTTGGCTCATATAATATACTATTAATATGTTAACTACACTGTCAGCTAACATTACTGCTTCTGTCATTTCTCGTCTTCTGGGGACTACCCTGCCGGTCAGATAGTGGCTGATATGAGCAGTAGATTGAATTTATATGTGAAAACAGATTATGAGCGTGTCATAAATAGTTATGGGAGTGTGTCAGCTGGAACAAACTGCTTTACCTCATGACATCGACTGAAAAATTCACAGGAGCTAACAGCTGTTTCTTTACTGTACGTTTCATGTATTCTCCCTTTATTAGAATCATGTTTAAATTGGTATAATAAAATAGTTGGATAGAAACTTTAAAACAACTATCAGAAGTTTGTCAGATTACAGCAGGTTGGGGGAGTGCCTTTAGGCAGATTTGGGTGAAGTTTTGTGTTATTACACAATCAAATCAAGTCTGTTCATCGTGTTTATTTTTCCCTGCGAGTGATCTTCAATCGTGTCTGTTAAATTATGATTTTAACTTTATTCTGTGGATGATAACTGTAGTTTAGGTTGATAAAGCTTAAGTCGACCTTGTAAGAAGTAGAACCCAAACTAAAGTGAGGATGACTCATTGATAATAACCATCTAACTCTCACCTCATTCCTTCTCTCTGTAAAGGTAAGGGAGGAAAGAATCGGCGACGTGGAAAGAACGAGAATGAGTCCGAGAAGAGAGAGCTGGTGTTCAAAGAGGACGGACAGGGTGAGTACATGTCATGCTGGTGTCTTATTTAGGTGATCCGGGGTCAGGGGAGTCAGCTGGTGGCCGGGAATAAACGGCACCAAACACCAAAGATCCTGGCTCCACTCTTTGCTCAAAGTTTTTATCTCTCTAAAAACAAAGAAGTGTTCAGTTTGACAGAGTTAAAGCCGGATCATTGACCCAGAATAACAAGTGTGAACCTGTTGGCACTGGTCAGTGTGGGGCACTGTAGCAACTCCATGCCTCCCAATGTGACCCCTGTGGACAGTAGAGATGTGAGAAGTCGTACATTAGTAGAATTTTAGTCAAATTTGACATTTGAATAGAACTTAACTCTAGAGGTTAAACTGACAGATATTTAATACAAAATATCTAACTATTAAAATCAGTGTATCTGGTTTGTTGACATGACATTTTTAAAGAATTGCTTGAAAATCTTGTCATAGGACCCCAGAATATGAAACAGAAGTCAAAATTTGATTGCAGAAACCACAAAAACATTGAGCCAGTGTGGTAAACATCACCTCTGAGGTGATGCAGTGCTGGGCCAGTTGGCTGTGAGTCCCTCTCTGGATGGTAGTATCAGCCTGTGATCAGCAGTCAGTTTCATCTGCAGTGCTCACTGCTGCCAAAACCCCCGATGGTATAAAAAATGATTCTGATGTGACGAGGACTCTGTGATGCTTTCAGGAACACCTGCAGGTTGCGGTGAACTAACTTCAAGTTGCTCTTTTTGCTGGCGTGTGAAAAACTTGCCATGCGTTTTTTTATATCATGGAAGATGTCAAAGCTTTGGATTACTGATGCCTCACATTCTTCACTCATCTTCATTTTTGAGGAAATCATGTTGTGATGTCAGATTTCCACCTCATGGTTCTAAAGGCACTCCGTTTACTCCTAAAATGATGCACGTCCTGTTCTTTTGTGTCCTCCAGAGTATGCTCAGGTGATTAAAATGCTCGGTAACGGACGTCTGGAGGCCATGTGCTTTGATGGAACCAAGCGGCTCTGCCACATCAGAGGAAAACTCCGGAAAAAGGTAGGAATGTCCCGACCATCCTCTCCTCACAGAAACCCCCTCACCCCGCACCTAATGCTGAATCAGCATGTTCTCAATGGTCAGTCAACCACTGTTCATGTGGCGGCGTTGACTCAGTCCACCGTGTGTGTAAGGGTTAGAAATGCTGCATTCACACACACGTTGTTGTCCTGAAAATTTTCCCTAAATTTCATGTGTGGACGATTTTTTTTTCTCCTCTGTTTTCACTCCTGAAAAACATTTTTTTGGCTGTATGCAGTCGCTCATTTCCAGGCTGTCTTATTGCGAGCAAGTTGACAGAATGATTCTGATTCCTGACGAGTCTTCAGTTGAAATTGTTGCAAAACACTGTTGTTAATAAGCCTCGCCCACATGTGGATCACCTGCTGGGCTCAGGGTTTAGAGTCACTCTGTGGGGAAAAGTGATTATTATAAAGTCAAAAACACTTATTACATCAGGCTCTGCTCTACCTCCACCTTGGAAAGCTTACAGACATTAAACAGTTACTTTTACCTGTCCTACAGGACAACCTTTGCTCTTTTGGGAACAGTATTGATTACCTGATCGAGAGAATTTCATCCTGATAGTGTGAGTCAGAGGGTGTGAGTCTAACTCGTCTCTGTTGTGTCTCCTTTAGGTCTGGATCAACACGTCAGACATCATCCTGGTCGGACTGAGAGATTACCAGGTGTGTTGATTTCTGTCACTCAGCAGAGAAGAGCTTCATTCCCGACCCATTTAACTCGCGTCCAAAGGGATTATTTACAAGCTTTGTTTTGCTGTTAGTTTGCAGTGAAAGCATCAAATCTCTGAAGTAAACCTCGTGATATGCGGTCATGTTTTATAAGTGTCATGTTGCTTCTTTAAGCAACAGTGACAACTGCCTGTTACAGCTTTCATCATAGATGTTTGAGGTCATCAGTGATTTTTATTTTAAGCACTTCTGTATCTAAACTCACTGCACAGTTCCGCCTTTAACCCACTTGTAAACCATGTGATCGGGCTAAAGTTCTGAGTGAAAAGTTCAGGTCCCATTTGGCTTCATGTGTTTGCGTCTCGTCACTAAAGCGTCACACCTTCACCTGTGTCTCAGGATAACAAAGCTGATGTCATCCTCAAGTATAACGCAGACGAAGCTCGCAGTTTGAAAGCCTACGGAGAGCTGCCAGAGCACGGTGAGTTACAGCGAGTGTTACATGTAGTAGCTGACTTGAGACAGCAGAGGTCCTCACCTTCACATTTCTGCACCTCACCTCAAACACGCAGCGATCTGATCCTCATCAGCTTCTCTAACAAACTCTTCGTCTTTTCCTCTCAGCCAAAATCAACGAGACAGACACCTTCGGGCCCGGAGACGACGATGAGATCCAGTTTGATGACATTGGCGATGATGATGAGGACATTGATGATGTAAGCTCATTTCATCTCATACTTAGCTTCTCCTTTTTATCCTCAGGTTTTTATCACGGGACTTTTGTCTGGTATCTTTTTATATCTCCATCTGGGTTTCTATTTCAGAGACAGAGCTTTGAGACACGAAACGTCTTCCCTTTTTTAAGCTCGGTTTTTATTTTTAACCCAAAGAGCTACAAGCTAAACGGGAAACAAACACGAATTAATGATCCATATGAGACGCAAAACTTCAGTTTGATTTATTACTTCAATCCAAGAAAAAGAACTTGTAGGATCTAATTCTTGACAGCTTTAAAACTGATATTTGTGTCTGTTTCTGAGTCTTTGATCATTATCTGCTCTGTCTGAAAAATGTCAAACTTTATAACATTGAATCCAAACCGATGATATTCAGATTGACAAAAATAGGAGCGTGTTCATCCATTTTTGGGGCCTTTTGTTATTGTTTTCTCAGTTTTAGCCAGTGGTAGCATTGTTGCTAAGTGGTATGCTAACAGATGTTATATTATCCAGTTTTCACATTTTAAAAATAAATATTTATTTAAGATGTCGGCTGTCAGTAACACACATGGGCAGAGTTTCAAATCTGTTAGAGATCCCAGGTCCAGGTCCAGGTCCAGGCCCTGGTTCTGGACGGGTTGTTTAGAAAGTTAAATGAGAACTCAGTGAGATCAACTCAACTCTTTAAATAACATAAAACCAAACCAAACAAAAAGACGTATGAGTGATGGAACAGACATACATATTGTCAACAAAAGCAGTGATAAAATGTGGGTGGAAAAAAGATGCAGAGCAAAAGTTGTAATTAATGTTTTCTGTCTTTTCCAGATCTAAAGACCTGCTACTGGAGGGGGAAGGTGGGATTTTACAAAAAGATGCTTCGATTGGGATATTTTGAGCCGATACACCGCACCAATAATAATTATTTTTATTAAGATCAGCCTATGCCAATCCAATACAGTTAATTGATTTACACAATGTTTCCTTTTATTCCAGTTTCTAACACATCTGTAGGCGTCTTTGTTGTTTTGGAGAGCTTAAAGTGCTTTTTGTACCGGGGTTAAATAAACAACATCAGTACTTTGAGTTTATTGTTTGACATGAATGAACATGAGACGCTGCTTTAGAGAGACTGTCACAGTCATCAGTCGTAGCAGGAGGGAACAGACAGTTGGTTTCTCCTCCTCGTGCTGTCAGGACGGAGAATCACAGTAGGCTGATCACCAGCATCGTATTAAAGGTGAATATCAGGAGCAGTGCTAGATTTATACTTTTTATTTTTGCTTTCGTAACATCAACACAAAACAGCAAACCTGCCTCACGATATCCACCGAGGCCGTCTTTATTTCTGTCTGTATCTATCAAGAAACACTTGTTTAATCTTAGGAGCTCATGTCGATACCTTGACTGCAAAATATCTCGCAACAAGTGCGTCATCTTTTTAAAATGTATTTATATTGATTTCCCTCTGTGGAATTTAGTGAGAAGTACAGAATCTCTGGATTCGACAATAAAAAGATTGAACATTTAGTTTGTTTTGTTTCCTTTGGCAGTCTGTATCATTGTTGTCTGTAAGACAGTTTGAAAGCTGTTTATCAAAGACAGAAGATGAAAATAATAACACTGAGTTCGGCTCTGTCTCTGTAGGAGCTCCACTTTAACGTAATATTCCACCGACATCGTGTTTCAAGGAACTATTTGCTCGTTTTAGATTCAACCATGGCCGAAAGAAGGCGATCCCTCTCCTTTAAATCAGAGGAGGAATCAAAATGTATTTTTCTATTGTTTCCCTTTTTTTGTGTTTCTGTCTGTTGTTTTGTTTCCATGTTGTGTTCCGGCTGCTCGCTCTGTGGCTTCGACACAGCGTGAAGCTCGGCCCAATCCGCCACTCTCGCCCCATGCTGGAGCTGTGGTTCCCAAACCTTCACTCACACACCAGTAAAACCTCAGAATTTGAGCTTACACGTTCACTGAACCTCTAGAAGATCCTTTAACAGCCAAATACAGAACTTTATTTCCCTTCCTCGTCTCCCCCTCCTCTCTGGAAATTCCTCCATGTTTCCAGAGCGGGGCCTCGAACCTCAGTTTGGGAACCACAGCTACAGATCACATGGGCCCCTGTTGCTGCTGTTGCTGTAACTCTGATAAATAAAAAAAAAATGTACTATGATGTTTGAAGGCTGGGTTTCCAATAAAGATCTTAACTCCACTGACAATTGTTGGAGGTTTTTGGGACTCTAGATGCGCTTCCTTCACCGGTCTGAAGGTGGTGAGGTCGGACTAACATACCAGGAGCTTTACAGCCCTCGGATCTCTAAGCCAAGGGTATCCATGGCTGCTGAGTGATGACAGGACATTACCTCTGAGCAGACAGGAGATGTATTATTAACAGGAGTCAGCCTTCAGTGTGAATCAGCATCCTTGCCCACCAGACTGCTTGGTATGTGAGTGCTTCCACTTCTCTAAAAATGCTAACTGCTTTTTTCCTGTTTCTCTCTCTATAAAAAAAATCTTCTTTTTTTTTAAATCGCAAAGTAAAACCTTGAAAACAAAAAATTCAGATATAAATATATCATGAAAGTAGTTGTCCCCTGCAGTCATGTCACTGTAGTTATTGTTACAAAAAAAGTCTTCCTGCGCCTTTTTCCTTGAAGATATAGGGAAAGACGGTCAAAAACACATGCCTACATGTCAAAATCTGGAATTTTTGATGGGGCAGCACTGACTCTGGGAAAATGCCAACAGTGGAGGAGGCTTCTGGAGTGCAAACTTCCAAGACGTTTTTGAAGTAGAAGTCCTGAAATTAAAAGCTACTTTGGCTTATAGACAAAAAATGGCGAAGGGCTGATTTTTCAATGGCTTCATTATTGTCGAGTCAAAATATGAATGTCAAGATTAATTTAGTAATAATAATAATCAAATAAAGGAGACTTGTTTGGAAAAACTTTTATAGTCGTATGACAATGTTGTTATTACAACGATAAGCCCAGAAAGACACCGTTCCAAGCTTCTATATCTGTCCACATTAACAATGACATAACCTGTTTATACAGCTAATATCATAATAAAAGAGTTAATCTAAATTTTCTGGTTAATTTCGTGCAGTAATATCCTAAATATAAAGGTGTTCGCTTTTGCAGTTTTAGAAGTCAAAAATGGGTAAGTACCACAGAATACAACGTGAATTTGTGTATTTACTCCATGGATTCAGTCATGATTGTTTTCAGGCTCATTTATTGCAAGAAAAAACTCACTGTGGTTATTATTAGAGCTGCCATCTGACATGACTCAGTAAGCTGCTTCGTGTGTGTGTCTCTGTGTGGTGACCCATATTGTTTGTTGAATTTATGACGTAACGCGCCGCTGGGGGCGCGAATTGTGCCTGGCACGTGCACCGTGGCTCTGACACGAGCCGAACATTTCATTTAAAATAAATAAATAAGACCGGCACGTGAGAGTGTACAGAAGCATTCATGTCATCACAATAAAGTGGAATACTTAATATTAACAAAGCTGTTTTTAATGTAAACGTACTCAACGGTTGAGTGATTTCTTCCTTCGAGCTCGTGCAGCTTTAGTAGTTGCCAGGCGACGTATGACGGCGCGAGTTCAAGATCGGCGCATTAATATGTAAATTAGCCAACAGTGATACGGTCAGAGTGAAGGGGTCATATTTATACTGATGAGTGCAACCGATAATCTTCAACTCTCCGTATCATAAACAGGTAAGTGACGTCACGGATACCCCGTCCATGTACTATAAATGAAGGCAGTTATAAGAGAAATATATCGTGTATTCATTCTTAAAAAGAAATCGCAAAATTAGGGATATTTACCAGAGGAGAAACATCAGTTACGAAGAAATGTGTTTTTGTAACTCTTTAACGGTAATCAAGGTATGAGAAAGGTAAGTCCGAACAATGGGCTTCTGTTTTTATATATAATACAAATATTGTCGTTTTACATAGTCTAAACTAACATGTATACATTGAATGCAACTCTGAGGTATAGCTGTGACCCCCCCCTCCTCCTCCTCCCTTCTCGCTCCTCCATAGGCTCCTCACTCCGAGCATCATGTTTTCCTCCGTCTTTCCCTGAGTCATTGTGCACCGGGCGTTCTCCGGTGCTATCTAACGGTTTTCTGGCTCCAGTAAGGTGTGTCCGGTGAAGACATTCGACGACATTTACGATGACTGAAGTGGCCACAAGCCAACCTGAGATGACAGGTAAGGGTAGTAGGTTTTTAATTCCAATAATTCAGTGCGGTTGCGGATGAATGGGTGTGCAATGTGGCTGCAGCCCTCGTATTTGGTGGGTAGATTTGGAGGAAAAAAATAGTCAGTGACATATATGCGACAAACTTCTCCATTAGACTGATATTAAACAGATTCCCATTAAAATAGTTCGTTTGGGAGCAAATTTGGTCAAAATTAGGGACTATTTTATGATACAGTATATTTTTAATTGGTATTTTGGGCTTATCTATTTGGAAATTCACTGATAGCAAACTTTAAACATTGTCGTTCACGTTTTTTTGTTATATTTACTTTAATGTATATATCATTTTAAGGCTGATGGCATCTCTGTATGTAGCCTTTACACAAACTCTGTAATATGTATATATAGCTGTTGTTTATAGTACAAAAAATGGAATCTAAACCATATGTAGTGGCCTATATTTTGCTGACACATAGCAGAGAAAAGTGGACACTTCCTTTGAAAGTATTACATAATTTTCCCCCTGTTAATACCTCCCAGTGCGGCTAATATCAACCGTCTCTCTTCATTAATGCATCATCAGCTCAGGGTTCCTGTCATAAACAGAAAGAATCCTTTCATGCCTTTATGGGATGTATTTTCCACATGTGACGTAATCTCCAGTGAAGATGAATTCGAGCATAAGAACCTCTGGGACACTGGATTTATCTCAGATTTGCATGTATTTGCATATCTAATCATGCATAAGTGTGCGTAAGTGGTTGAGAAGATCAGCCGTCCCCTCCTGTTTGTTTGTGTCGTTCGTCCGTTGTCGTCCTCGGGCAGCTTTCAGCTTGACATATTGAGGAAAAACAGCTTCACAGGAAGAGGTCTGAGGGTTACACTCAGAGGTCCCATGATGACGGCTTCTACTGACACCTGACCCCAAAGGCGGTTCTGTGACTGACAGGAGAATTAGTGCATTTGCACACCATGACGTGCCAGTATTGGAAGCTGTTTTTTATTGATAAAAGCAGCAGCCACGTTCTCTGCTCGAGCGTTAATATTTTTAGCCGTGTTGGCCAGCTGGTGCATGAATCATGTCTGACTTTTTTCTCTCCAAACACAGCGCTGGCTCCGCCTCCTGCTCAGACGGTCTCCAGTAGGAATGCTTCTCCTTGTCGTTCACCGTCCAGTCAGAGGAGCCCTACAGGTAAGCTTCAAATCACATTTCACATGCTTTGATGTGCAGAGCAGGAAAACTAAAAATATGACAGCAGCAGGATGAAGACACCACAGTCTAAGCATCCATCTTTACTGTCCCGTCTGGTATCAGTTCTCTTTGGTTATTTCATTCTCAGAGGTCTTAGAGCTGCTGCAGGACAAGGAGCGGCGCGTGCAGAAGCAGCTGGAGCGCTGCGCCGAGGAGCGAGGGAGGAAGATGGAGGAGCAGAAGAAGAAGGAGCAGAAACGTAGAGCGAACGCGGAGGAGAAGAGACGGCAGCAGAAGGAGGCAGAGAAGGTCAGAGGTCATTCACTGCATGCTCTAAGAAGAGAGAAAACAGACGACTTACAACAAAATACATGAGCTGAATTAATCGTGTCGACCCAGAACCACCTCAGTGTGTTTCCAGTCGTTGTTGGACTGAACCTGAGTTTATGGACACACTGAGTAATTAATGCAGAGTTCTTAATGACTTTCTGTCGGCTGACTAATTGTGTGTGTTCAACTGAATCATGAAGAGTCCAGCTGCTTTTCTGCGACAGACTTAAAGACTCAACAAACTGAGTCTGAGTTTAAAAATCTGTGCTGAACGCTCTGCACCGTCTACACAGCTCCAGAGTAGGGCTGAACGATTCTGGAAAATATTTTTTTGGACTAATATTTGCAATTTTGCACATTTTTGAGTGGCGTTTATCTTCTGAATTATTCACCAAAACACAATCTACAGTCTGACCAACACGACAAAGGATCCTGTCAACATATTAACACTTCTTTCCTTGGTGGTCTTTAATACTGGAACAGGTTTGGAGCGTTGCTCCTTGTTGTAGCTATGGTAACCAGGCATGTTTTGCACAATATCTCATGCTGCGTCGCATCTTCCTTCATAAATCCAAAATAGATCCAGACAACCGACGTTGACACCAAATTCGCCTCTTCTGTGTCCTCTCTCGTTCTTCTGCTGAGGCCATTTTTAAAGATGTCAGCGACACTCGCTCACACGTGTCACGAGACTGAAAGCTGAAAGGTGCATTACCACCACCTTCTACATGCATGTCATGTTAGGCTGCGTCTGTGTACATGAAACTTTTTTTTCATAATTGCAGCCTTTGCGATTTAAAAATTTTCTGGTTTAAATTCGATTAATTGTTCAGCCCTTCTCCAGAGTCAGCAAGATGTGTTCCACCTGTGTTAATGGATTCATCATACGTGGTCTGCTGCTTCAGTTAGAACATCTACTTACAACAAAAGGAATAGTGGCGTAATGGAGCCGTGAGCTGTGAGGAGAAGTAGATGAAGAATGGAGATGAATCTGTTGATAGATGCAGATAGAAACGAATCAGAGGATATCAAATATTTTCTGTCATCAAACTCAACTCTTGACTAAGAGCTGCTTGAACTAAGATAAGATAAGATAAGATAAGATAAGATAAGATAGGTACTTTATTTGTCCCAAGCTGGGAAATTCTTTTGTAGCAGCAGCAAACAGAATATAAAATATAAAAAATATAAAAAAAATATAAAATCACTGTACAATATAAAATGACAATATGAAGAAAATACAAAAAAATATATACAATAACTACAACAGAATGTGCAAAAGATGTGGTTTGTTTTGGAACAGATAAATAAATAAGTAAAAGCAGCAACAAACTTCAGAGGTGAAAGGTGGCAATTACTATGACCGGGTTAAAAAGTAAAAACAGTATGAAGTTATGGAACTGGAGCAGCGGTCTGCAACCTTTTCTATCAATGGAGCCGTTTTGTCTCATCTCACCTGAGTTTAAGTCATTCAGGAGCCACAAAATCCACTTTACCTTTGCAGTAAAGACAATATTATTTATAAAATGTTATACATAATTAAAATATACTGAATATTTATCTAAACAAAACCGTTTTTTTTTCTGAATTTATGAAATTTGAATTTGCCACTTTCGAGCATGTATATTAAGCCCGAAGTTAAACGAGTCCATCCACACAGAATTCAATTCTCTTTTTTTTTCTAGATTTGTCTTTTTGTTTGTTTAGTTATCTTACCAGGTGTGTAAAACTTTCGGTTAGTGACAGGTGCAAAGACAGTTGGTGTGTTGTTGGTGTTGCAGGAGGTGAAGCAGAGAGGTGAAAGGCTTTACTGTAAGATGTGATGCATATTTAGTTCAACCAAATGTTAAATCCTGATCTGATTTAGTGTCAATGTTGTTTAACACCAATACTTTCTGTAAGAAAAATAAAAAAATCATTATTTCAATAATCGTTTTTTAAAGCTACAGGAAGCCGCTGCAAAGGAGTCAAAGAGCCGCTTCAGGCTCCAGAGCCGCAGGTTGAACTAGAGTAATGTAGATGTTTTTGACAGGTGCTCATCAGGTCTCTCTGAGCATAAAAAGACGAGTCCAGCGTCTAAAAGTTACACAAAGATGAAGACATGAAATGAAAACTGTTGTTGTACGTATAAAAACGACTCGTGGCTTAAAATAGAATCAAGACTTTTATAAGAGACTCCAGGATATTAAAATAATAAATATTTTTATTTAATATTTTTTTTCAAACCTGAATCTGAAAGGATGATTTATAAGATCTGAATTTCTGCCTGATGTGTCGTCTGTAACAGCGACCCTCGCTGACGTCTGAAGTCTGAAGAGCTGATTGAAGTTAAACTCACCCTCGGAGCTCGTTCTGCTGGACGTAAAGCTCTTGTGATTCTGATTCTCGTCTCCTGAACGATAAATAATAATCTCATCACTCTGCGTGAGTCATGAGTGGAACCACTGACTCATATGATTATCAACTCTTTGTGAGTCCAGCATGGACCGCCTCCTGTGTTTGTGTGATCACCCTCCCTCCTCGGGGTGTGTGAGCGCTCAGCAGCACGTGAAGGGTTAACGAGGCAACGACAGCCTGATCCACAGAGGGAGGGGGGGGGGGGGGGGGGGGGGGTCACCGCTGTGTCTATTGATTTAAAGGCGGTTTGCATGCTAACAGCCCCTCCCCGCCACACGCTCATATGCATAACTTAATGACATAATGATTGGTCAGTCCCACGGGACGATGACATCACCACCGGCGTATCGTGTGCCGCTTACAGGAAGAGACAGTCGATGCTCGCTCTGCAGTGACAGGCTCATAACTCACTCTGAGCAGGAAGAGATATCAGAGAGCATCGATTCCTTCAACACAAAGAGAAACAGGAGAATTATTCAAACTCAGCGTCTGTTGTTCAAACTTACTGAGTAACTGCTGACATATCCGTCTGTAATCTGACAGAAAACTGGAATAAAGCTCCTCACAGCTCCACAAACACAAGGTGGCATCCTCACAAAGCATCATCAGAATCACAAAACTTTAATCTGTGTAAAAACCCCAGAGTTTAACTTAAATAAGCATGAAAAGTGATTTAAAACGGACTTAGCGGTGACTTTCAGGGACACATCTCATAACCTGCCCGAGAGGAGCCTGAGATTGAGATCGGTTTTTGGACTCAGGCATTAAAAGCAGGACCAGACAAACTCAGCCGAGAGACAAAAGATACAACTCTTCTTAAAATAGCCTCATTTTAGAAAAACCTAATCGATGGAGCACAGAGCGCCCAGTGGTTCAGGTCATTATGGTGAAAGCTCTGTGACAACTTCCTGCATGTCCCTCCCCTCTCTCATCCTGTGTCCTTCTCTCTCTACTGTCATTAAAGGCATAAAAAGTCCAAAAAATAACTTCAAAACAAAAAAAATCTTTATTGCACAAAAACATCAGCTTCCTGGATAGCCGCTTAGCTCCACGAACAACTGCTTTATATAGACGGCAAAATAAAACGTAAAGGTCATTAATTATAGAAAGCCAAGGATTAAAGAAGGAACACTTTTTAACGGCTACATTAATCTAAAGGAGTCTTTTAATTCATCTGGAGGAAGTTCGTATAAAACATGAGCTGAAGTACAAATTTAAACACACTCAGGTTTGTCTGATCTGATCTCCTCAAGAAGATTTTTCCGCTTTCTAATCAGATACTGTATAAACACTTCTCTCAAAACGAGCAGCAGTCTGCGGCCTCTGATCCGCGTCTTCAGTCCCGTCCTCCCGTCCTCCCCCTGCAGTCTGTACGTGACTCTGCATGCACCTTCAGCAAACACTCCCACAGTGCTGAGGTGGAGCGTTTCCATCCACTCACACTCATACGCACGGTGTTCACCAGCAGCTGCAGTGAACGCAGGAGCTTCCTCTCACTGCAGCGATAACTGTGACGAACATGGAGTGCAGGACGTGGTTTAAGTCGAGAGTGGATCCAAGATCAGCAGTTTGAGTAAGAACTGAGAAAGTTTCTGCAAATAAATTAAAACAAAAACAAATCAATCAATCAGCAAATTTCACTCTTTAAGACATGAAAATATCCTCTTAATGAAGCTTTTAGGAAGAGCAGATTAACATAACAATCTCCAATAAAGAGTCAATATTTAATATTTTTGCCCAAATTTATATTTCAAAAAAAGGTTTTGGCTGTTTTTTTTAACACTTCATTGAAGTTGCAGCTGAAGATAACGTGAAGAAAGTTTTTCCAGAGTCTCTTTAATGCCAAAAATAACATGTTAAATATATAAAAGGCCACATGAGATGATGCACACAGCATCATACTCAGATGTTTACAATGAAGGTGCTCCACTTTGATGATAAGACACGACACAGGGAGTAAATATTGTTGTTAAAAACTCTCATATTTGATTTAAAAAGGAGGAGAACACCTCGCCGTGTCTGCTGTGGGCTCTGTATGTGAGTTTTAAAGGTTTTTCTGTGTTTGCAGTCTGTCAGGAGACGTTACACACCTGGAAACAAACAGTCGGATCGTTGTGACAGTGGGCCGGGCTGTACGAGGCTGTACGTCTGTTTTTATACAGCTTCACTGGAAGCCTCGTGTCTAATAATAGAACCGAAGATTTAAGCAAAAACTTGGACTTAATAATTTTCTGAACCGTGTTAAACGTATCTATGTCTGTGTGTGACTTGGATTGAGGATATCATGTAGTAACAGTGTTGAATTCAGCTCAGAGTGTGAAGACTGTTTCCTTTCTTATTTAAATTTATATTTTATTCAGTATAACCATGAAAGACGGAACATATTTAAATTAATTTGATGCTGAAAAGCCTGCAGAAATCTCTTTATGTGTCTGTTATTAATATGAATATGAAATAATATCTCCACTGTACACAGTTTGGTCTGACAGCGCTTTGAATCCTCATCATTATGACTTAATGAATCCTAAAAAGGAGGGCTGGTGTAGTCGCTTTCCTCCAATAGAGAGCTGCTTATTAATTATGAATACATGAAACCAGAGCAGGAAATGACAGATTCCATTAGACGTCTCATTCCTGACACTCCCTCCTTCATGGATTCAGGAGTGTTTAAATATTCGATTCGTCTGTTCAGGAGGGGAAAAAAATATCCGAAGCACGTCACAAGTAAACAGAACAAACAGCTCAGTTTGTAGTAGATCCTCACAGATTTTAAAAGTGTGGAAAACCAAACACGTTATTTCTTCTTTTGTTTGTTTCTTTTTTTTTAACCTTTATTTTACCAGGATTATTCCCTTAAACAAACGAGTTCTTACCAAGACAGCAGCACAGAAAGTTTCACACAAAACAGACAAAAACAAGAAACATCAACAAATAAATGAGCAGCGTTTTTTTTTTTTTTTCCTAGTTTTAAAATAATCCAAACTACTGGTAATAATATGGACAGTTTTCTTGTGAGTATGAAGTTCAGACCAGGAAGAGGAGACAAAAACCTCAGGGTTTGAGATCTCACAGAATCTCACACGATCAAACGTGACTTCAGTAAATAAACGCACACAAAGATTGAGCGGGCTGTCATGGCGTTTGATCCTTCATGCAACATCAAATGAGGAAAAAATCTGGGTAAAAAAAAAAGAAAAAAAATCCCCACAAGCTGCTTTTCTTTTTTATCTTCTCTACAGTTACGTTCAGCTCCTCTGAGACAGTTTGATATTTTCGATTCCTGATCAGGGAGGCTTAAACTTAGCCTGGAGCTTTAAAAAATAGTCGTAATGACTTCGAACACTTGAAGATTATTTGGACAAATAATAGGTTACGTTGCCCACTGATCACTGAGGAGGCAAATCAGGCCCTAATCTGTCTTAAAACCATCAATAATGAAGATCATCATCACTTTATCGCTGTTTCCTATAGAAGAATAAAATATGTTCTACCTCTGCTCATGAAATCATCTTAAGAAGTGATTTATACTTGATAGATCTTCTCAAAACTTTATCTGGTCAAACAGTGGTGGGCAAAGATATTTTATTTCTTCTTTATGTGTGACTGTGCTCACAGCAGCTTGAAAACATTGTCTCACAATCAAAGAGAAAACAGCTTAAAATAAAGAATAAAGAATAAAGAACAGATTTCTCTAAACGTCAGAAAATCATCAGATGTTTCTGACGAGGAGCGATAAGAGCTCAGAAAGCAAAGAACAAGGAAGAAAACGACAGAAGACAAAAACCATCCAACCAGTTTCATTCCCAGTCCACCCACTCAGTCTGTGTGTGTGTGTGTGGAGGCATGGTCCCCTGTGAGTGTGTGTGTGTGTGTTCATGCATGTACAGGGGGGGTGGTGGGATGTCTCTTCCTGTCTGATTAAAATGCTCTGTGAAATAGAGTCAGTCATTAGAGAGAGAGAGAGAGAGGGGGAGATCGAGGAAGATAGCGAGAGAGAGAAGAGAAAGAGAGAGAGAGGGTGGGGTTAATAGCTGTGAGGTAAGAGAGAGAGAGAGAGAGAGAGAGGGAGGGAGTCAGAGCTACCTAGAGGGAGCGGCAGATGGAGAGAGAGAGCAGGAGAGAGAGGAGCAGAGCTGCTGTATTATGTATCACTGAGCGATCGAGTGCTGGTGACCGCCGACAGTCACATCGCAGAGGACGGAGGGGCGAGGCCGCTGTGGTGTGGATGCGGTAACCATGGCGCAGCCGTCTCCCTGCGCATCGCCTGGCGTCCGTCGACGCAGCGATGGCTCAGTGAGAGAATGTCTCTTCTTCCCTGTTTCTGAACGCAACGAGCAGGAGCGGCTGGAGGCCCTGGTGCGCCGGAGAAACGGTGGCGCCGAGAGACGAGGAGGAGGAGGAGGAGGAGGGAACGGAGGGGGAGGAGTAGGAGGGGAGGCCAGAGACCACCTGGATAACAGGCCCAAACGCTGGACTTGGGGAGGACCGCCGGACGGAGTGGAGGGTGAGTACGATGGGAGCAGGGAGGATGTTGTGGATGGATGATGATGTCAGGGGTGGATCCAGAAGGGGGGCTGGGAGGAGAGGTAATGGGGGAGGTCTGGAGGTCAGGGGGAGAGACAGAGGGGGGATGGTGGGATGAAAGGGAGGGGACGACAAAGCAGAGGAGGAGAGCAGGTGAAGTGAGGATAAAGGGATGAAGATGGGGAGGAAGAGGAGGAGTGATGGAGGGAACGAGGAGAAGGGCAGCGGGTGGAAAAGGGTGTGGAGGCTGCAATGCAGGAGCCGCTCGGTGCTTTGTCTTTAAACCTCGTCAGGCTGAGAGGAGCTCAGAGTGTGCTCACAGGAGTGTGTGTCAGCGCATGGTTCAAGTGCCACAGGTGTGTGTGTGTGTGTGTGCTTGTGTGTGTTGTTGCTCTGTTGTTTTATTTCCGTGCTGGGAGGTCTCATCCCCACAGGAGCCGGAGCTGCACATCAACCTTGAACGCACCAAGGCCGCGCTCGTAAACACAGAAAAGTGCGACACGAGGCGGTTCACTCCGCCAGCATCTTCCTCTTTTTAATTTACGTGTGTGTTTGCATCGTGTGTGAGGTATTTCAGCCCAGCAGGAGGCCTCAGCGCCACCAGCCAGGCCCCAGATCCTGTGGTGCATTCATAACACCATCAATTATTCACAGAGCTCGTCAGACTCTGTCGTTCTGGCACTGACCCGGGATCAGCTCGTCTGGCTCCGGCCCGGCTGACTGGCAGAGACGCTGCTCTGGGATCAGAACGCTCACTGCAGCAGAAACAGCAGCTTCTCATCTTACAGCTCCTCTCGATTAAAGGACAGACACCCACCAAAGTGTGTGTGTGTGTGAGTGTGTGTGTGTGTGTGTGTGTGTGCTGCGTATTTGTCTCTACATCTGGTCCTGGCAAAATCCTGCGCAGCTGCTTTTTTTCTGACAAAATGTCCTGTCTGTCATCACAGCTGACTCTGAAGTGTTTACATGTTTCAGTCTAAAGAATTTCATGTCATGGATTCTTCAATAATAATCTGGATTACCAGGATTATTGATGTAAATGTGGTGGGATTGTGAGGTTGAACTTGAAGTCCAAAATTGTCAAAAAAGACAGAAAACATGTAAAATATCACATTTAAAGGGATTTTTTCCTCCTGATAGAAAGCTGAGATCTTATGCTGACAGTGCCTACATCTCCCACAATGCACTGGCTGCACGTGAAAACCCTATGCTGCATGTCTTCTCTTTGTTTGAAAGGCGCTGTGAGGAGTTTCACACTGATGCCTCCTCATGACCTCATGTGTTCAGGTCAGAGTCGATACTCATCCCTCACCCTGAGGTCTGTCTGTTTACAGCTCTGCAGCCAAAGTTTGCTCGTATAAAGTCGGATAGGAGGAGTTTTTCTTTTTAAGTTATTCTCTTTTTAGATTCTTTTTTATCCTCATGGCTGATTCTGGAGCAGAATTAGCAGAAAGATTTTCTGTTTAAGTTTCGTTTTTAGACAGAGAAACTCCGAAACCAATGCTAAGAGCTAAATAGCTACGAACAGGATTCGATGTTTCCGTCTTCTTGTAAACGTTTCACCGCTCTTTGAGGACTAAAGAGTTAAAACGTGTGCTTATTTATGTTATTCAGACATTTATTTGGGCATGTTAAATGTTAAACTAGTACGTCAGCTAACTGACCATAGTAATCAGAATTTGTTAAGTTGTATTTAATAATATGACGAAGCTACAAATCGTTACCTCATCTCTCTGCATCCTGATAAAAGTCGTCTGAATGCAGAGAAGTAGGATTAAAACGGTAGATAGTGTTAGATAAAAACACTACAGAGTTCAGCCAAAGGAGGCGCCAGAATCAACACAACATTAAAGCTCCTCACTGTGCCTTTAAACGTCACGTCTGCAGCCAAAACAAGAGCCAAGAAATCCACCCTGGAATAGTTTATAATCTTTATTAAACATACCAAACAGTTTCTCTTGGTGTCTGTTGGTTGATGGTTTTTCTGCCGCTAGAGGTCACTTCAGGTCAAACCTCAGCGCTCTTAATTCTCTAAACTTGAGTTTGAGTGACGGAGCAGCATGAGCTCATGCTTTTATTTTGAAGGCACCCTCACAGCTCGTGTTGCATGACTCTGTTCCACCTTATTGCTTCTTGGATCTTGATGACAGTTTGGGTCTTCATGTGGCGCCCCCTGCTGGATGATGCGTCCTCACAGTGTTTGTGGACGTGGATGAATGCTGGGAGTTATTTCCTGTTTGTGTCATGTGACCCAGCGACATGTGGATGCTGAGTGAGTGTGTAACGCTTTGCTTTCTCCGCTCTGCTTCACCTGCTGCCCAGGTAACCCTAAGACCCCGCCCTGCCATGCCATTGGCTCCGCACAGCCCAATGAGCTTCCTGCTGCTTCCGGCGCCAGCCAATCCCGTAACGGTACAGATCACATGACTCTTCGTGTGCCATGCTCATACCGCTCCCCCACCGCCACGAATCCTCCACCAGCAGCTGTTCCTCCGACTGCATGCTGCCGTGTGTTTTCGTCCTGCTGTGTGTTTGTGATGTGTGTGTGACGTGTGTGTTCTGAGTCTGGTGTTCAGGAAGCTTGATGTAAACCCTTCTTTTCAGGGTCACTCAGGGTCTTCCTCCTGAATTTAATCTACAAATCATGTCACACAAAAGTAGAGAAATCCAGCAGAACTCGTGTCGACTGACAGCTATCAATGACGCCCAATCAGAAGAAGATGGTGGAGACGTTAATTTGCAGGACAGAAAGCAGCAAGTTTGAATGAAAAGTGCAACGTTTTGTTTGATTTTGAAGTCTAACGCGACCAGACTGGGACTCTGATTGGATTTTGTGGATACGAAAGAAGAAGGAACTTTAGGTTTCTGAGTCTAGACTGAAACACAGTGGACAAACAGGCATCTAAAAGTCACATTAAACTATAATTAACAATCAGATTAAAGGCAGTGAAAATGGTGGTGCTTTTCAACCAGAAGTACCAGGAACTTTTAGTTCCAGGAACTACTCTTTAAGGAGCTAGATAGTTCCTGTGGTCCATTGGCCTGAAGTCCTGTGACGTTTATGCAAATCAGGCCTGTGAAGTTTGGAGGATAAATAGAAATAACTGCACTTCACCTCCAGACCAGAAGAGGGCAGTAAGAAAGAGATGCTAGCCTGTTAGCAAGGAGGAGGAAATCCAGCCTGTGCTGTTTCCTTTGTGCTTTATTTCACTGCAGATGGATTTATTGATTCAGCACTTGGAGAGAGACGAGCTCTAAAGACAAAGAGGATTCAAACGCCTGAAATGCTCCGATCTTAGCCGGTTTTTCCGTCTACAGCGCGACCGTGTTAACTGGAGACTTTCAGCCGGATGCGTCCCTCTCAAACGTCTTTAGATCATCATTAAAAACTTATCTGATGAAGACGTTTGAATAAAATAAGATGCACTCCTGCTGTAAACTGGATATCCACTGACACGTTCAGCTGAAGGTCACCAGTTTACAGGGTCACTCTTTAAACTGGAACACCGGGAGCCAAACCAAGTCCATCACAGCTGGGGGGTCAGCTTAATGTGGACGGATGGAGGGGGATATAAAAAACACTGTGGCTGCTCCACCAATCAGAAGCATTCTGCATTGCAGGCCCCGCCCCTAATGTTAAACTACCTAGGAACTGGATTTAGACCCTGGTTCCTGCTGTTGAAAAGCCTTTTTTAGATTTTTGAGTTAGAACAAGACGTGAAAATTCTGTGAGAGATCTTTGTTCTTTGAAAGGAAACAGATACGAAGAGTCTCACTCTGACGGGTGACGGGTTTGTGTTCATCAGCAGTTTACAGCCCGTTCTCATTCTCATCTCATGTCGTCCTGTGGTTCATGAGTGTCTGCTTTAGAGGTTTCTCCTACTTAACACACACATTTGCAAACACACACACACACATATACGTACCCCACCCTCAACACAACAAAGAGCTGCTCCACATCCTGTCTCCCTGGCCCAGAGCCGTGTTTAGTGATGCACATGTTTCACTCTCAGCAGGGAGCCCGGTCTGTGTAACACCCCTCTGCTCCACACACACACACACACACACACACACACACACACACACATGCAGGCACACAAACACTCCATACATCACACCAGACGTTTACCCTCGAGCTGTGTGGGAAACTTATTAGACTCGACCTCACCTTCAGACAGGCAATCACACACACACACACACACACAACATCCACCAGAGACTTCCCATCATCCTCGTCTCTTATTGCAGCCAACGCCCTGCAGAAATCGTCTTTTCATCCGTTTTTATTCGTTCATATTTCTCTGGAAACCTTTGAGCAGTTTTTCGTAGAGTTTCTTCTCTTGGTGATCAGTTTTGAGGACGTTGACGTAAAGATCCGAGTCCTCAGCTCTGAATCTGGATGCTCAGGATGAGAAGTGCATGCAGACTGAACACTCACGCTGCCTTCAGGATCCGTGAGACATTTCAGCATCCTGGTTCTGCAGCGGCGTCTCGTCTCCTCATCCTCCATTTCACGATGAAGCAGCCTGCAGAGAGCTGGGCCGTGCCTGCTTCTGCTCTCCGTTCTGCTGCTTCATTTCTGCCTTACATCACCAAGGTTAATTTATTCTGCAGCCTGCATGGCTCATCGATCAGCAGGATTATTTTCTGTGTGAGCCTGCACTTTTCTGTTTGTGCTGTGAGATTGGTTTATTGAACCCATTCGTGACGTTTACATCATACTTCAACGCAGCCGCAGCGGACGGACGGTCGGCGCTTTGATTTCGCTGTCATGTTTGTGTCCATGTGAGTGATTTTTGCTTCTTCTTTTCATCAGTGAGTGACTTCTTGTCTCCATCCATCATGGAGCAGCAAATCAACAAGCAGCTCTCCAACTCCTCAGCTGCCCTGCATTCACCCGAGAGAGGTAAGAGAGGAGCAGGAGGAACCGAACCAAGAACGCAAAGTCTTACATGAAACAAACACCAGCTGGTTGGAGTTTTCTGCAGGATAATGATTATTTTTAGTAGTGCGTTTGATTTGGAGCTGAAGAGACGGGAGCACAGTGAGAAAAATGATTAAAGAGATAAAACACTTTTTTCGATGTCGGGCTGCAGAGGGCTTCAACATCCTGCAGTGGAAAACTGTTTGCAAGATACGCAGCCTGACAGACAGAACTCAGGGCTAAAGATGCTCCATAAGAGATTCAATCATAAGAAAAGAACACTATGATGTTGATTAATTAATGCTGTTGTTCTATTAATTAATATTATTTTACATTTAAGGCTCAAAAATAAACAAAATGATCTTTTCAGACTCAGAAATGAATTTGCAGAGAACAGAATTCTGGATTTAGCTCCTAAAATAAACCTCTCTTTATCAGTAACAACATCTCAACAGTGTGTTTAAGATGTAAACACACTAAAAGCTTTAATCTCTAACAGGTCGAACGTGTGTGTTTGGGATTAGAGATTAGTGAATTTATTTCATCTCCCAGTGTTATTTCACTAAAGTTTGTCCTTTTCTGACTTCCTGTCATCGTGTTTGTGTATTTCCTGTCCTTGTATGGGTTTTCTGTGTGTGTGTAAACGTGTGTGTAAACGTGTGTGTGTCGTTTCGTGACCCGTCAGTGTCTTTTGTGTCCCAACGAACAGCGTCCCCCAGCAATCACAGACCTTACAGAAGTTCCTCCAACCGCAGGAGCGTCGCTGGATTCCCTGAAGAAACATCCAAAGCTAGAACGCCCACGGTCAGCTCTCACGCAGTAATACACACACACACACACACACACACACACACACACACACACACACACACATTCAGCTGTTTGGGTTCAGCTGAAAGGTCACAGAGGAAAGTGTTAGTGTGACATTTTAGTTTTCACAGTTTCAGGTCACGTAAGGGTTTTACTGCTGCTGTTTATTTGATTAGACTACATTTCCCATGATCCTCGGAGGTTTGTTCACTCAGATTCGTGTTTTGTTGCTGTAATGTTTGTTTATATTGTCGATCATCACAGGGTGAGACTCCAAACACGCCGACCCGCAGCTCTTCCTTCAGGTCCAACAGCAAGGGCCCTGCCACACCCAAACGGTACACACACCTACACACACACACACACACACACACACACACACACAGCTGCTTGAACTGGGTTTTTGTAGATGACCTGATGTGTTTGTGATGCTGTTTTTTCAGGGTGAGGTCAAACAGGAGTCGGGCCCAGTCGCCCTGCTCCCCGGGACAGTACCCCACCTCCCCGCTGCGGCACCGGGCCACCACCCCGGGACACGACGACAGGAACCACACCTCTGAGGTCAGAGGTCACAGCACCCTGGAGAGGAAAGCCAACAAATCTGAGAGCTCGGAGAAGAAGATCCCTAAATCCACCAGCAGAGAGCTCAACGCAGGTGAAGGGCGCGCGAGTGTGTGTGTGTGTGTGTGTGTGTGTGTGTGTCTGCTCTCCAGTTAGCAGAGTAGCTCCTTCACCTTCTCCCTTTGGTGCACTGAGTCGTCTTTACCTGTGACCTTATAGCAGAAACACACCTGATTTGTCGCCGGGCTGTCTCCGCTCTTCCTACTGATAGTTTTGCTGGATGTTTGGGCGGTGACGCTTCAGTTTATACAAAGCAGATCGAGCGGGACAGGAAGTCAGGAACTCCTCGGTCTTCCTGCTCCAGCTGTCATGTTGCACCAGACGTGGATCTGGTGTATTTCCAGCATTAGAATCCCTCATTATTTAATTTTGTATTTTTGTCTCACTGAAGCTCGCAGACCTGAACAGCTGATCTATGGGGAAAAAAATCATCCTTTGAATTTTTGGTCATATTTTTGTTAACTAAGAGTCTATGAAGAATTTTTGTTTTATTTTATAAAGACAGAAAAAAATCCTGATTGATTTATTTTTCAAAGATTTTTTGATTCGTCGTCATAAAACCAGAAAAAAAAGGAAGAAGATTTTACTTTTTGACTTTTACTTTCTCCAGCTGATGAGAGGTTTGCCTGGACGTGTTTCTGTTAAGTCATCCTGCACCACATCCTCACCCCTCTGTCTCACCCCCCTCCTCCCCCAGAGTCTCCAGGAACACCCACAGGCAGGAGCATGGGCGGGACGACGGACGCTGAGGAGGCGTCCAGGCTGCTGGCGGAGAGGAGACGTCTGGCTCGGATACAGAAGGAGCAGGAGGAGAGGCAACGGCAGGAGGAGGAGAGGTGTGTGTGTCTGTGTGTGTGTGTGTGAAGTGAATAAATCATCCAGCAGCTTAAAGTCGAAGAGTTCTTTTCATAAAAACCTGAAACTAGCATCATCTCTCTCAGCGCTTTGACTTTAAATATCATCTTAAAAACAGTTTCTGAGTCCATCAACAGAAAACGCTTCACTGTGTCCTGATCCGTCCCCCCAGACTGAGAGCTGAGGAGGAGCAGAGGAGGCTGCAGGAGGCGAGAGAGAGACAGGAGAGAGCTGCTCAGCAGGCTGAGGAGGAGAGAGCGAGGCGGGAGGAGGAGAAGAGGAACAAAGAGGACGAGGAGAGACGGCAGAAGGAGCAGAGATGGAGGGACATGCAGGAGCAGCTGGACAAAGAGGTCAGGACCCGAATCAGTGTGGGACTGTTCAAAGAGGCTGTGCATGGTTTAAACATGTGAGTTATTGACTGTGTTCCAGAGGGAGGAGGCCTTCCTGAGAGCCCAGAAGGAGGCGGACAGGAAGAGACAGGAGAGAGAGCTGCTGCACATCCAGGAGGAGCAGGAGCGGCAGCAGAGGAAGAAGGTATCACAGACTCAAACCGAGATCTGATCCTCAAATTAAGATTAGAGATGAGGCGTGTTCCCCCTGCTGAGCTGTTTGTTTTCACAGAGAATCGAGGAGATCATGAAGAGGACGAGGAAGAGTGAAGTGGAGCCTCTGTCAGGTGCTGCAGGTGAGCTTCACACAGGTACACCCTGATCCTGCAAACACACCATCCTGGAAACTACCAAAAATATGATCCCTGAACAAGTAGTTCAGGAACACTCGAGGCGCAGCTTTAAACTCAAACATCACAAAAACCTCCCTGAGGGGCTGGAAGCTAATTTAGAGATGTGAGCATTTTAAACCGCTCTATTATGATCCAAAACAGTTTGTAATTTTATGCAACTTTGAGGTTAATATTTAGTCTTTTTATTTGTGTTATTTTATAATCTTGATGTCTTTCCTTTTCTCTCAGTTCACTGTTACTCTTTCTGTTTTCTGCTCTGTTCTCGAGCTTCTTTCTGTCTCAGCATCACTAACTGAGGTGCAGAGTCAGGTTCACGTTTGAAGCACCAAAACAGGACCTGAAAGAGCTCCAGCTCCACCGATCAGGGGTTAAATGAGAGAGAAGAATACGAGTGAATGATGAATGTAAACAAAAACAGCTTCAACAGATACAAAGAAATCATATTCAATTTAAAACCTGTATAAATCTGTGCATATAGGTCGTATTTAAAGGAAATGAATGTTGAGGTGTTTTGGAGTGAGAGATCAGTGACAGTTTGTTTCTTGTTTTGTTTTTATAAATAAAGAATATTCCATCATAACTTCGTTTCCTCCTCCTTAAAATCAGTTTTGATGGAGAGGAAATTAAATCATTCCAGTGTCTCAGCTGCAGTGTGACTCAGCAGTGTCAGACATGCAGGAGAACAGCGCCTCCCGGTGGTCAGGTGGTGTTAAGAGAAAGAGCGAGGACACTGCAGCATTTATTGAACTCTCTGATCCTCTCTGGGGTTACATCAGGACACGTCCATCAGCCCGAACGCTGACTGGAGGAAATTCAGAGTGAAGTACCTCAGACTTCATGTCGTTACCTGATGAAACTGAACCGTTTATCTTTAGCAGACTGAAAAACTTGGTGCATCCAATCTGCAGCTTCTTGAGGTTTTCTTTCGTGGTTTTGTCGTCATTTTTAAAAGATCAGTCTTTTACAGAGTTCACGTAAGACGCAAGATGTGTTTAGATTTTTGTTCGAGTAAATAGATTTAAAAAAAGAAAAGAAAGAAGAAAGTGAAGTATCGTCTCCTCCGTCTGTCCTCAGTGTCCGACCCGGGGGCCGAGGCAGCCGTCCCCTCAGAGGAGGAGGCAGCGACTCCAGCTGAGGCCCCCGTCATCATGCTGGGACCTCTGGAGAACAAGAGCTGTGTGGACGAGCTCTCTGACGGAGTGCAGTCCATGGACGTCAGGTGAGACGCTGGTTTGTCCCTCACAGACATCAGAGCTGAACGGACTCCTGAAGTTTCTGATGGAGCTGCAGAGTGGTGGAAAAATGTCGGGAAATTTCAGGAAAGTTTCCTAAAATTTAGGAAATTTTCAAGGTTTTGTTGCCTTCAACTTAAACAGATTTTTCTTAAAATTTGATCGTTAAAAATAATTTTATTATTCGTCATTTATGACTATAGAGTTAGACTCAGTTTGGGAAAATTCCCCAAAATCCTCTGAAAATTAGTTTATAATGTTGTTTTAAAATATTACATGAGACACGTTTGCATGTCTGCTTTTAGCAAATTAAAATATTTGATATTTATAAATATTCCACTTAATTCCTGTTAATTTGCAGAAAATCTCATGGAAAGTTTCCAACTTAGAAAATTTCAGAGTAAAGCTGGAGCAGGATGTCAGTGTTAATAATGTGGATGATAATAATAATAATTAATGTGTCCGTAGAGCCGTTTTGAATCAAAGTGCGTCACAGAGATTTAAAGTCAAACAGGAATAGAAGCTGTTTGCTGAAGTGGAGCTGAAAACTTTTCCCGCTCTTTCTCTGCCGTTAATTCAAACTGGTTCAGTGGAAGATGTTGATAGATTCTGGAATGTGCACAAAGAGGATACTTTGTAGCAGGTGGCAGCTTGATTGACAGGTGCATCGTCCAATCACTTCACTCGGTTTGTAGACTCGACTCTGCAGCTGCCACAGACGCCTGTTTTTACGACATGTGAGAGGAATGTAAAAAAGAGTTTCATCACTAATAATCAAAACGTTTTCAAGCTGGTCCAGCTGTACGTTCGTCACAGTCGCTCTGAAGTGTCTAAACAAAAACCAATCAGCCTTTCTTTCTTTCTCTGACTTAAAATGTTTTTTGGATGTTTGAAGCTGGGAAAAGGAGATTTTGGAATCTGAAGTCGTGTTTTGAAAAGTGCAAATTAACGCTGTGTCCTGTCTCTGTCATCATTGTGTCTTTAAGTTCTCCATCTGTCTCCATCAGTCCTGTGTCCAGGGACGAGCAGGCCAGCGCTCAGGAGTTCTCCCCGGTCACAGACGGGACGGACGGCTGCCCTCTGGACCAACTGATGGACATGGACGCCCACGGACGAGGGCAGCGTCACGTTGCGGAAATGCCGCCGTACCCCAAAATGCAGGCCGGCAGCGGGGTCGGGGACCTGAACAAGAACCTTCTGATTCAAGCGTACAGCGCCGCCTCTGAATCCTCACAGCTCATCCACAGCGTCGGACCGAGCAAACTGGACGTCCAGTAGCCAGGTAGACGCGTTTACAGACTCCAGTTTGTCCACAAACTCTCAGTTTGATATGCAAACGAAAAATCAAGTTTCTCTTGATTCATCCAGCTGCTTCTTTCCCTTGTTACTGATTTTCATGAGCTCGTTTTTCATGTCTCCTTCTCCCTCTCCTCTCTCTCTCTCTCTCTCTCTCTCTCTCTCTCTCTCTCTCTCTCTCTCTTTCTCTCGCTCAGCAGAACAGCCGGTCGGTTCCATCCAAAGAGGAACCTGGAGAGAAAAAAATACCAAGAAACCATCACCTCTGCCTGCAACCACGATGACGACAAGAATCATCGTTTCCACGAGGAACGAACGCTGAATAACTCACCTCACACCTGTAAAACTAAACTTGCTTAGCAGTAAAGCTTTTGGCCACATTTTGAAGCAGCGCAGGCGGACGACTGGGAACAAAATCACGTGAAGAAGATAAAGTGTGCAGAGAGGGGGGTTAGAAAGCTGTTAGCATGTAAAAGATTTGATTCAGAAACAAAAACAAGCGTAAAGATAAAAAGATAAACAGTCAAATCAGTCGACTTATTCCAAAATCCTCCTCGTAACTTTTTACTTTATTTCCTTCACGTGGTCGGTGTTGGAGCATCAGAGTCGTCCCGCTGTGCTGCCTCAAAGCGTCACTCGAGTATCATCTGCTTTAACCTCTCATCCTGCTTTTGTAAAAGTGTAAATAGATCTGACGGGTGGAGGAGTGGAGGCTCTGTAGCAGTTAATCTGGAGGGAAGCTGTAAAAAAAAAAAAAAGAGAGAGAGAGACTGTCGTGTAAATCCTGTGTAGCATCTTCAGTGAGGACTAGCTAGCTGAGCTGTTAATGGTCGTAGCTGTGGACCAGTGTGTGAGAGCGTCTCTCTCTCTCTCTCTCTCTCTCTCTCTCTCTCTCTCTCTCTCTGTCTGTCTGTCTGTCAGTGTATCTGATGGCTCCTGTGTGTTTTTCTCACCTCTGATCTGCTCTACGGCTCACAGCGACTCCAGCGACAAACACCTGACGTAATAACCTCGCTGTTGATCGAAACTCTGAGCCGCTCACGTCGTTTTCTGCTGCTCACCACTTGATTTATAGACGTTTATGTGAAGGGGGGGAAAAAATCAAATGACCTGCATTTTTATCAGGACGATATCAGCACAGTGAGTTGTGTTTCTGTGGGACACGGACTGTAACCACGCTTGCTGCAGTTCATAGAGTGCACTTACAGTAGATGTGTGTGTTTCACGGCTCTGAAGACGCTTGTTTTTCCTCCTCAGCTCATCCCCCGACTGACAAATACCTCACCGATTCAGAACAGACTCTGGTGTGGAACAGCGTTCACCACCTCGCAGCTCATCACCTCTGAGGCCTTAAACCTCTGTGCAGTCAAACATTTCTCCTTTAACAGACGGTCGTCTGTGCGTCATCCAGCATGTGCACTTTTGGCTCCTGTCCACAGAGAAACACTCAAAGTAGAGAGAATCACAATTCCCTAAAGTTAACGAGAACCACGAGACCAAAAACAGCGCCAGTCTCTGACCAAACTGCAGCTTTCAGTCCAACATCACCTTTTCACCTTGATGATCTGGTGCCAATTATGTTATTTTTTTAATATAGATTTACATTTCTGTCATTTTTGTTCTCACGTCACCCAAACTCTACTTTTTTGAGTTTTTCTTTGAGGTTCGTTTCAGTCTGACCTTTTTCTCCCTGAATATCTCGGATAAATGTCACATAAGTTAGAAGAAATAGATCAAAGTGGCTCCAACTGTCTTAAATCAGAGCCGAATGAAAAAATACAGAATTAAATCCAGTATCTTTTTTCGTTTTTTTCCTCCAGGGTTTTTAAAGTCAGATTTTGAGATTGAAGTTGTAAATTCAGGTGGGGTACACCGTACCCGTACTACGGGCCGTAAAAAGAGAACAACTAACCTGATGAGCACGTTTCAGGACTGTGGGAGGAAGTCAGAGAGAACATGCAAACTTCACAAGAAAAGGCTCCCGTCCGGCTGGCTGGGGAATCAAACCAGGAACCTTCTTCCTGAGAAGCTAACCACTGTACCACCGTGCAGCCCTATTTCAGGATTACGAAGAAAATAACCCAGAATTTTTACTCTACTCACAGAAGTCTTTGACTGAAGTTAAGAATCCAAGACAAAGACGAGAAATCTGAGTCCAAACTCAAAATATAAAGAAAAAAAATGAAAGAATTAACAGGTCATGACATATTTTTTGAAAATAGAATCTGGTCTTTTTTCTTCCTCAGATTTCTGAGACAGAAGGTCATAATTTTAACTTTAGTCTGACTTCTGACTTTTCTTTTAGGAATAGAGTCAAAACTCTTAAGAAGCTGACTTCAGGTTCCAGAATTTGTACATTTTTTATTCTCATTTTGAGAAAAAAAGATTTAAAAAATCAGTGGCCTTCTCAAACCAAACAGGGAGTCTTGGGGTTGGTGTTGATGAATCTTTTTGTTTATACTCTTCAGTGTTGTCAAGCATCAGTTGAACTGTTTTATTGTTTGTTTGTATGTTTATTTATTTATATCATGTCACGGTGAGGAGTCTTAGTTTTTGTGGGGGCTGAAAGTCCCATGCAGGTTTTCTTTGCAGGTTGGGAAAGAATCCAGTTTGGCTCCAGATCGCTTCTTTAAAACGTCTCCGTGTTTCTCCTCTGAGGTGCCACACTGACTTCAAACACGTCACCGCTGCTAACGTCAACGCTCCGTCTTCTGTTTCTACTCTCCCGCTGGCTCCATACTCGCTGATTAGTCCTCCAGATTCTGCTGAAGCTCATCTGTAAGAGGGCCCACTTGGTCCTGTTGTATATGAAGTAAAGGACATAATGTTTATCCTAATAGTACTTAACTCTGTGACACTGCAGCTTGGTGGAATATATCATTGTAGATGTGGTGCATGGATAACTGCTGAAAAAGAAACAATAAAACGTCATCAAGCCATTTGTGTCGATGAGCTGGACGAATGATCGGATGTAAAATAATAAAGGCAAAAAGAGTCAGACCTGTGTACGGTGTTTAGTCTTTGGCATCCGTATGTGACAAATGACAAATCTAGTGTAGAGCTTAACTAATGCAGCCACTTTGATTTATTATTAGATCTCACTGTGTGTTGACTTGACGCTGCACTGAAATTAAACTGATCTGCAAAATTTAGAGTGCTATCGCATTCTTTCACATTTATCACAGCATGTATCATGACAGTGAAATGTTTCATATTAATCAAAATGAAATCAAACATTTAGCACACAATTCAATAATTACATGAGCTTCTGATCGCACCTTTCACTCCTTTTTCTTTAGTCTGACTGACGTGTAGCCACCAGAAGTTAACAGGCATCCATACATTTTATTGATTTTATACTTGAAGAAAACAATTTCATTTAATTTTTTTATGTACATAGTTCATATCTCCCAAAATGCAAGAGCAACAGTATTTACAAATTGTAGGATACTTTCCTGTTATCATCTTAAAAATGTCTTGTCATCTTCGGATAATACAACCTTAAACTAATGTAGAAATCAGCATCTTATCTTAAGTTTATGACAACATTAAAAAAAAGACTTCTGGAAAGAAAAAGTTTTTTGTAATACCGGTTAAACCAGAGATTCAAGGTTCAAGTGTTTATTGCCATGTGATAAATGAGAAACAATAAATGCCTCCTTTGCCATTCACAATGAATGACATGCATGAATTTATTTTATAAAGATAAAATAATTAAATAAAATTACTGAAGTTAAAAAAGTCAATAAATACAATAAGAGATAAGAACATTGTACACAAAGGTAATGAAAACAAAGTGTTATCTTGAGAAAACGAATTATATGTTATTTGAACCATAAATTCAACCATTACCTTCTTTATTGCAGTTAGTTTTATCGTATTGTTTTTTATGAACTGAAAGTGAACAATAACTTCAAAACAGAAAATTTATTTTTTAAAATTCATGATTAAGTAGTTGTCGATTATTAATGCTTTTATTTTGAAAACCCATGGCGGACGTATCGGAAGTATGTTTAGTGATGGATGCTTGCACAGCCATTTTCTTGCAGTCCTTTTATGGGATAAACAGAACAGCGAGATAACTTTTAGTTATATTTGGAAATAAACGGGATTAATATTTATTTCATTCGGTTGTTTGTCGAAATTTTACGTTTAATCGTTTCTTATTTTAGCGACCGTTCGCCGCGGGTCAGTGGCGCGTGCCTTGGACGAAGGTAAGACTGCTGCGTAACATTAGCTGCTCGTTAGCTTCGGGGTTAGCCAGGCACAGGTCGTCCTCTTTGGTTCAATGGCGCGTGTGCCATGAAGAAATACATTAGACCACCATGTTCTGTCTGATTTTGAAGACTTATGTTGGGCTTTGATTTATGTTTTGCTTACATAGGGAGCGTGTTGGATGCAAGAAGCGTGGTTACTAAAGTTATATGTAGAGCTAACGATCTCAACAAGAAGTCCTGTTAAACCTGTAGATCATTAAAAAGCGGCCTCGCTTGTCTGTTTTTAATACGGTAGCTTACGACAAGTTAAAGTCGAATTACTTCTAAAAAAAAAAACCCGATTTTCAAGTCATAAAATCTGCTCATGGGGTGTGTGTCGAGTAGTTGGTCTAGGGCCCCTTTGAAATCTGATTGGACATTTTAGGTGCGGCCTCTTAATTCAGCCACAATGATTGGCTATACGCCCTGTCAGAGGCGGGACTTGTTAAAATCACCTGCTGTGACTGCTGCTATGGCCGCTGCATGCTGCTGCAGTGCTATTAAATTTACTGTATCTTGTTTTTGCTGGGTGATTGATTGATTGGTATACTAATTTCTGAAATTAAAACGGTTAAAGATCATGTTTTCTGTTTTCAAGATTGTTGAGCTTTGAGTGCATGCCTGGGTGTAGCTTTATATCCGACCAAGAGTTTATTGATACAACCAACCTGTGTTATTTAAATGAGTCTCTCAGTCATGAAAGTGGAGGAATTTTCTCCTAATGTGTCAGTGATAGTTGCAGACCTTCCCAGTTTACCCAGTATTAGTTTTTTGTGTTATTCATACCTGAGAGTGGATAAACGTGTGCTAAATGGTGACTTGGAGCAGCTAAAACCAGTCTTAGGCTTAGTGTAAGTTTGGGTGAAACAGTCAGTTGTAATTTAGTCCAATGAGAGGGATATACAGACTGTTTTAATTCCTTTAATACCCAATGAGGTGACCCTTAGGAAGCTTGTGTCTGTGGTAACAAATCACAGAGTATTTGTAAATGATGGCTGTGCTTCATATTGTCAACTTTTAAAGATTGTTAATTTAAACTTTACAGGTGAAAAAAATGTCAAGAGCACATTCTCGGTCACCACACTACAGGTAAAGACGCCATTTTTAAAATTTCATATTCATATTTTTATTCTACAAGCACAAAAAAACTAATTTCATGATTCTCAAAAAAGCTGTTAAAAGGATACTTTTACTGATGTTAGTTTTCAATAATCACTTTCTCAGGAGGTTTCCATGGGAGGAACCCGGCTTTGATCCTCACAAAGTTGTTGCAGAACTTGACGGAGAGCAGATGGACTCAAGACACCATCACTACCACCACCACCACCACCCGAGAGAGGACCCTGAAGAGTGCTGGAGCTACGCCAGGGATGATATGCACTCAGAAGGCCAGAGAAGATCTCCTCCTTTCCGGGATGACCGTCAGTTTCGTCATCATCGTCATCCAAACCAGGAGGAGTTTCCTCACAGGAGGCCTTCGCCCCATCATGATGTGTCTGGATATGATAATAGGAGGCCCTCCTCCCTGCGTGATGGAGGAGGAGATGGCGAGAGACGCATCGGTGCGTTTAGAGAAGCATACCCAAACTATGAGAACAGGGGGAAGTCGTCCAGCTCGCCTCCAAGGTTGAAGAGGGAAAGATTACCGCCAACTCCAAGGTCCAACCAAGACCACCAGGAGAGAGAGCCAGGCATGGGCTGGAGGAGGGAAGGGCAGGGCAGAGGTCAAGGAAGACTTAGGGACATCAGTCCTGATGGAAGGTCAGATGACCAAAGAGGAGGAGCAGGTAGGGAAAGAGGGAGGAGGAACACACAGGGTCTGAACCGAGACAAACAATGGGAGGATTCCTATCAACAAAGGAACCAACACTTTAAAAGGCAAAGAAGAGAAATGGAGGACACCGATCACGCTGGGTAAATCTAAAGCAAAATGTTCTGCAGCACTCTCACAGTGAAAAAATGGAGGCCAAGAATGCTGGCGATTCTCATCCACCTTTTTTCACCCATAGCGCAGAAATCTTCCCTCATTCGTTATGATTTAATCTCCGTAATTAGAAATAACCAACTAAACTGCATGGCTTAACATGTTCTGCGTTACAACTTCATTGAATTCCTAAAATTTCTGCATGTTTTATCAGAAACGTGATCAAGTTGTGAATGTTAATGTTGTCCTTTTTAAAAGAGGTGTTTTACAAAGTCCACGTTGTGTAAAAGTCAAATCTGATATTTGATAACTCCTTTGTGAAAATGCTAAAGCTAATGTTAGCTGAATGAAGAACCAGATGTTAGGAGAGGACAAATGCATGAATGATTGTTGAACCATGTCACTTCCTCTTATGCTGTCACAGGTTCAGGAATGAGGAGCACTTTGGCGAACAGCGTTACCCGGACTCACCCAGAAATAGGTTTCAAGGAGAACCACAGGGGGGCGCCCCGCGTGGAGACAATCGGCTCTCAGGACCAGTCGTTATTGAACATGATCACGGCATCCCGGACAGAAGAGAAGCGTCACAGTGGGGCGGTTTCGACAGGAGAAGAGACCGTGACCCTGACTTTGATTGCCAGAGGGGTCCACGACCAATGAGCTCCTCTCAGGAGCGTTTCAGGGTATCAGAAAGCCGGTTGGAAGACCAGGAAGACACAAGACCACACCATTTTCAAGATGACTGGAGGAGTTCTAATGAAAATAGGAGGACCCCTGAAGAAAGACCAAGCCCCATGAGTTATGGGGGTCGAGACGGTTCCATGAATCACAGGGGGAGGGGCGGGTTTCGCTCGCCAAGAGGTCGGGTCAATCGTGGTCAATATGGGAAGTCTGGACCAGCCAGAAATCAGCCACACTTACACCAGTCCGCACATGGATACCAAGACTACCCTGAGGGGAAGTCAAGACCAGGGTTCCAACCTGCCAGAGAGGTTTACGAGGATCCTGTCGAAGCAGAGCCTGGCTGGGCCGAAGAAAACAGACTTCAAGAGTGGAAACAGGAAAGGCCTGGAAGTCTGGACCGAAACTCACCCATCGTGGACTTGGACCCTAAGATGCCTCGTCAGAGGTTACGTGAATGGAACGATCAGAAAACCAACAATATGGCGGTCGCAGCGGAGGAAACGCTCACCATCAAAGTGGACATGAGCCAACCCGTACACAAAAACAGGTAGAGTATTCTAAAGCAGTTATCAAGGGTGAGAGGTGAAAGTTCACACTTCTTTTTCTCTGCTCACGAGAAGGAAGAGCCGGATGGACGGCGGGATCATATTTACACTTTTATTCCACTGGATTTGTTGCACTTTGGAAAAAAAAATCCTGCTGAAGTTGTGGACGTGTGGCCTCGTGGATGCTGCGGGTCACAGCTGGGGCAGAGTTTTACCAGGTGTGAAGGCTGCTGCAGGGGTTTCTTAAAGGAACAGCACATTCTTACAAACATGAAGCCACATTTGAAAACTGATGGATGGATGTCAAGAAGAGACAAACGCCGCTGCTGGTGAAGAGGATGACGGAAAGCTCAGACCACTCAAAGAAAACCGAACCTCAGCGTCCTCTTTCTCTGAGGAGCTTTGAGGTGTCAGCGCGTGAATTATGAAGTCATAAAACAAGCTGACATCAGCTGGAAATCCAGTTGCATTGCATTCCGCTCAAAGAAGAGGAGCTACGCACCACCTGGAAACTTGTCTGACAGGATAAAACTGTTAGATTCTTATCAACTCTTCCGTTTTGTCGTTGATGCACAGATATATCGGACGGATCTGCTGAACAAGTGACTTGATGCATGGATTGGAAAACAAAGTATTGAAGACTTGAATTTATAAATACACAAAGTAATCCCTGGATAATCTGGAACCCATTGAGGAGGCTTCAGAGGGATTTACAACCAAAGGCTTCAGACTCGGTCAGTTATTCATCACGCAGAATTGAAGAAGTTAGATGGAAGACGTGGAGACAGACACATCTCTGAAACCGTATTTTTAATGGATTCCCTCGTTGTCGTTATTCTTTCCTGGAAACTTTTCTGAGTTAAGGATGCTGGCAGCTTCTCTCAGGGAAATTCAGTCATGGTATGACGAAGAGGTCAAAGGAAGACGTTATTCTTCTCACATTTCTGGACATGCCAGTAACTGCACTCAAGTTAAGCCGTGCATACTTTGGATGATCTATCCAGACCAAAACTGGAGATGTTGCCTCTGGATGATGTGATTTCCAGAGTTGACGTTCAGGGTCAGCTCCAGCCGGCAGCAGGGAGGTTGTTCGTGTTCAGTGGCTTTGACTCGGGAGGGGAAGCCAAACGCTGCTGGAAGAGAAGAACACGCTGCGCGCTGTAGAAACTAAGATTTGCATGCTTTTTGCAGCTGATCTGAGCGTGTTGCGGCTTGATTTACTCCGGAAACCAATAAGAAGTGCTTTCAAAGAAGGAATTGATCTCTGCGATGATACAGAAGATACGTAACGAGGAGATGATGTCTTTTTAGCTTTAGAGAAGATGGAAAGGAAAACGCCACGTGGATTGGAAGTCGATCTCTCTGTGCGCTTCAAGGGAGGAAGAGGAGGAGAACACACCAGCTGTGTGTCAAATGGCCCAACATTGATGAGGAAGTTGGATGAATTTTAGATAGAGGATCTAAACCGTATCGTCTGTTCAGAAGAACAGAAACAACCCGAGGAGTGACGTTTACGATCAGTGTGTCTTGGAAATATTTGGGTAAATGAACATCGTGCTCGGCTTTTCTTTAAGAAAGGAGAACAAATATGGATCTCTACTGATTAAGGAAGAAAAAGAAGCTGTGGAAACAAACGTCGATGTTTTAACAAGAAATCGTCAGAAGCATCAAGATCATGGAATAGAGGAATCTAAAGATGACGCAACAAGGAAAATCTGAGGGCCTGGAGCTTCATCTAGAAAACGAAAAAGAGAATCAAAGCCACCAGGAATAAAATCAAGCAAAATATTCAAAGTCTTGGAAACCAAAGGGACACATTGGAACAAACCGATGAAGCCAGAAGGAGATGTCAGAAAAGGAGGAACCGCAGCATCATTAGTGGTGGAAAACGGAGGCCAAAAAAAGGGACTGTACGGGAGCTCTGACTCCAGCGAATACGCAGATAATCTGGAGAATCGATGCCAACATCAGCTCTGTTTGAAAGAGGAATTCAAACGGAAACGTCACAGCGTCAAGCTGCAAGACAGGATGTTACATCTGCGGCGTCAGAGCATCAGCGGAGACGTTGAAGTGTTATCAAGATGTCAGAGAATCCTGGATAGAATGTATTTTACTACAAGTCCGATCAAAGAGCCGTCACAGATCAAGATGTGACGAGTTGTAGAGCGTCTGAAGTCCAGACGCTGGTTTCAAGGCCGAGTGGATCAAACATGAAAAGAAGTGTGAACTTTCAACCGACCTTTACCTCACTCTGTCCTAGAAAAGGAGAATCCTGATCTCTTTGGGCTTGAGCGTTTATGTAACACTAAAAAAAAAAGAGAGCATGACCCGTGCATTTCATGAGGTGGGAGGAACATCCCTCATTATCACACCTGTAGGGAAGCTTTGTTTTGTTTTGTAAACTTCAGTGATGGAAGTTGTGACAGGTAAGTTCAAGGTAAAGGTAAAAACGACTTCACTTTTTTAACCACATACGTCAGAGAAGAACAGCTCATTCTTAAAAGAGACATTTCAGAAATAAACATGATTTTGCAGAATGCAGAAACTGTTTTTTGCTTTTTGAGAATAATAATAATAATAATGAATTGAATTTATACAAACACGTTAAGCAGTGAGCTGAGGTTCTCATACTTCAAAGATAAACACGTCTACTCCTCTCAGGTTGGATCTCACTCTCATCAAACGGTTTCTTTTTCTCCGTTTTGGTTGAGTTTCGTTGTTTCTCTCCTCGTCCTGCAGCCAGCTGTGTTACTCCTCAGACCGACAGCTCTCTCTAGACCTGGTCAACGTTGGGCGCCAGCGTCTGGACTTCCTTCCCATGCTGGAGCACTCGGGGACGTACAGAGAGACAGCAATGCACACTGGGACTTTTGCCCAGGAAATCATCACACTGGTGCACAGTGTCAAAGGTACAGTGGGCACCCAAACCGCCACATTTTAATAAAACAATTTAAAAAAAGAAAAAATATGTGACGTGTCCTTAAATAAAGCAGTTATTTAAACATTTACAAGGTTTCCAGCTAACTCTTTTTTCTAATGTCAAGAAAAACTATTGTTAAATGTTGGATGTCGGTACCAAGCATGGGTCAAACTCAGAGGAAAAACTGAACAGCTGGTTCAGAACGTCACGAGATTTCAGAGAGATTAATAGGAGATTTGCTCAAACTGTGACATCACCAGTTGGTAAATCAACTTCAAAGGGCTGAGACAATTCAGGAGGGTTCCACTGTGCCTTAATGTGTCTTAAAGAGACAGTAGCTGAAATGAAACACTGCAGAAAGAGGCTGAAATGAGCTCATTCAAAGAGCTATGTCATGCTAAGCTACAGGGACAATAAAAACAAGCGGAACAAGCTCATTGGTTAAACTGGAGAGGAAGCTTTCAAACCTATGAGCTACATATCGCCTTCACATCGAGGATTTATGGCGCCTCCCGCTTGTCTCCACAGAGCAGTATTTCAGAAGTGATGGCGTCACCCTCAACGAGCGTTTCTCAGCTCCTCAAAAAGGCGGCGACCACGAAGAAGAGACGGAGGAGCTGACGCTGGACGAGAGGTTCAGCTCAAACCGGTACGAGTCGTACCTTCTCTCCTGTTGACATTTTTACATTGATTTAATTTTGTGATGTAAACCTGCTCTAATTTCTCTCCCCTCCTTCGCTCCTTGCAGAGGCTTCAGTTTAAACTTGAAGTCGCTGCTTGACGATGAAGAGCCGCTGCTCGCCAGGCTGGCACCCCTGCTGGTAAAAAAACTCGACCCTCTGGAACTTTCTCTGCCTGATAAACCCTCTCTGTGTTTATTTTTTTAACTGATCACTTCGGTTTTGTTAAAACAGCCGACTCGAGGCCCGGGGGACCTGAGGCATGACCTGGAGAAGAGGAGGCAGGAGAGACTGGAGGGGGTCAAAGTCACGATACTAGGAAACAGTTTACCACAGCACCCCCAAAGCCGAGTCAGGTACATCCCTCTTCCCATCGAGATTCAAAAACTGAACTCCCTGTCATTACTCTCTTTTAATTTCATGTCTAAGGTTCTGTGTTACTGTGTTCTTTCAGTGAGCCGGATTTAGAGTACAGCGACAGAGACGACCTGGTCCAGATGGATGACGAAGAATTCCTGACCGAGGACCCGAGCAGGAGGCGAGAAGGAAACATGGTGAGGTTGTTTGACTGTTCAGTCATGTGATCGCTGTACTTGAGACGATATAAAAGTTATTCATGTCTTTGATTCTCCAGGGACAAAGAAGAGGCGCCCCCTACAGGCAGAACATGGGCCAGCAGCAGCAGCAGCAGCGCAGGAACAATCGCTTCGGCAACCGTCTTGGACCAATGAGGCGACAGAACTTCCGCAACAACCCTGCAGGTGGGAAGATTTTCCAGACCCACTGACCTCTTGCTTCCCTGATTTAAACCTCCTGGCCGTCGGTTCCGTCCCGTCCTGGACTCAGAGACGATCTGAGGCTCAGAGCGACACATTTAGACAGATTTTTCCCACGCTGAACTGACGTTGGACTGACGTTGGACTCCGTCTGCTCCTGTTGTGTAACAGCTCTCCTGCTCTTTCCGGGCAGCTTTAGGGTGTGAGGTTGAAGGAGGAGTGGAATGTTCCCTCTGGTGATCACCTGCTGGCACTTTCTGTATTTTAGGAGGTTTCCCTGCTGCCTTTTAAAGAGCTTAATCTAAAAAAAAACAATCCTGTCTTTGTCTGTAACCTTTGACCTACATATCTCTGACCTCCTCTTTTCTCTTTTCTTCACAGGTCCCAGCTGGTGATCGGACTTTAAAGGTTTCACATTTGGATTGCTTCTTGTTTGTTGATGATTTTTAAAAAGAAATAAAACCACCCAACACGAACCGTGTGCTTTTTGTTGTCCCTTTTTTTTAATCTCCTTCTCTCATCTGCTCTCTCCTTCCATGTTTCTGTTTTAAATGCTGATGATTTCACATCTTAGACGTCTTGTGTTCCTGATTCAAGCTTTGATTTTCAGTTTTTTTTATTCAGTTTGCACGTCTGTAGCTACAAGATGAGATGCTGAAATCCATCTCTGCTGTTTCAATCAATTCGATCATCGTTGAGTCGCCTTTTTACTTTCTTTTGTTCTGTTTTGTTGCTCTCTGATTGTTCAGATTCATGGCCGAGCTGGGAAAGAAATAAAACATGCGTCACTTTCTTTTTGTCTGAGTTTTATTTGTTTTAAAACTCAAACTGGTGGCTTCATGAAAGAGCGTCTGTGCTCATTCAGTCCATGAAGAAGAGTCAAAAAAAATCTCAACATTTTTCTGTAAAATTTTCCTGAAAAGCTCCAAACACAAGAAATTCAGTTTCCATAAATAAAAAACCTTCATAAGTGGGCTTAGAGCCTGTGGATGTTTTTGAAACCATCGGGTTTCTTTTTAGTTCACAGAAAGTCTGACGGTTATTTAAAGAACAGAAAGAGTCGTCAAATGTAGATTTGAAACTAAAGTTTATTTCAAACCATGCGTAAAAATACACGATAAAAAAAAAACATTTCAACAATGTGACACTCGTACGTCAGGAAATATTCGTATCAGCTTCTCAGTTTTGTACCTAAACAGTTCTTAAGCTGCCAGAATCCTCGATTTCAAAACCTACGATCGTGTCTTTACCTTCCTCCTATGATCATTTTCAGAATAAAATTCACAATTCATCATTTCACACATTTACACAAAGATTCTGCAGGTTTCTGATTCCTGAGGACAAACGTCAAAGCAACGTCCGGTTTTCATTCAATGACAGAACACTGACATGTTTTTAAGAGGGGCGGGGGTTTGAAACCAGAGGGACTGAGAGCTGCTGCTAAAAGGCACAGGAAGAAACCGTCTCTGCACACGGTCCTTATTTCTTACTGCTTACTGACGATAAAGTGGAGGGAAAAAAAAGCAGGTTAAAACTTCTTAAGAGAAGGATGCATGAATAAGGAAGACATCAAATCATTTTAATAAGTTAAAAGAAGGAAGATTTGAGCATTTTCGTCCCTAAAAATCAACCTCAGAGCAGAAACAGTTTTTTTTTATTTGACCATTATAAATAGGGAAGTTAAATTATTATTATTTTTGTTTTAATCACGTTTAAAATTCTAATGTTTCACATTTGGAACTGTTTTTAGTCCAACTTTTACCATTTCTTGATTTAGAAATCAAACAAATAGAACAAAACTTTTGAACAGTGCTCTTTCTGCTTTGACCTCAAGCTGCACCTGTATGCTTCGCTCAAATCCAAAGTCCTGATATTTTCATATAGTTTGACACAAAGTCTGTAAACAACGTCCAAGCCCTTCAAGCTGAAGTTCAGCGTGTAAATATGTAAAATCAGCTGATAAAACCTCACACGCTTATCAGAACAGCAGGAATTAAAAAACGTTTCATCATTTTAACAACAGAAGTCTTCCGGATGTTTGGTTACTTTTAAAACTTTAAACTTAAAGCACTTCAGTTCGTCCTTATTTTTTCAGGTATGTTTCTAAATTTCTTGTCGTAGTCGCGGCTCTTTAAGTGGAAAGAAACACTAATTAATCATGTTTGAGCCACATTAAAATAACGTCTCCACCTGTGAAGTTGGGCTGAGAATGCTGCCTGAGACAGAACCTGCTGAGCTCTGAGTGACCTGATCTCACTGTGAAGCGAGTCTCATCTCCTTCCATAATCTTGTTTTGTGTCTCACAGTTAAACACGGCTCACGGCGTTAAGTCGTGGCCAGAAACCCCGCTGTTAGCAGCAGACAGGTGGCTTCAAAAGTCCACAGCCACAAGTGAATTTTCCAGTACTCCGGGTAATTCACATCAAAAGCCCGCTCGTCTTCATCGTCCAACCAGGAGAGACAACTCGAGGCTGGGGAACCCTGTAGCGCCGGGAGGTCAGCTGTGTCTGGAAATGTTTCCGTAGAAGAAGAGGTGCGTCTTTGGGCGGTGTCAAAGACGAGAGCTGCAGGGTAAAGGTCGAAAAGCCACCTCCATGTTCTCCTCCATGATGATGTCGTAGCGACACATTACGGGCCTGATGGACAAAAACAGACCACATGAATCAGTTACTATGACCTGACATTTAAAGCACTCGTGAAGAGCTTTCAGTCTGTCCACAGGCGCCCCCTACTGGTTTGTCCTGTTCATCTTTTCTGCTCGTGTTTCACATTAGTTTCAGCTCTATCCGTCGAGCACTGACCTCTCAGGGCGGTCCAGCGGAGTGAAGCGTATCCTCAGCAGTCTGATTTTATACCGAGGCCCGATCACGTTTCCCGTGTTTATCCTCAGAGAGATTTTCTGAACCTGCTGCAGATCCTCATCGAACTGGGCCAGCAGCCGTGTGGAGGTGTACTGCTCGAACCGGAGCAGCTTACTGCAAGCAAGAGAAGAAGAAATCGAGGTTAATGATGCTTCAACGTCAGATTCAGGGGAAAAGAAACACCACTTACTACAGCAGCTGTTTCTCTCTTAGCGAGTAAAGGTGAGGAGTGATCACATGCAGCAGGGAGGATTAAAGGCATAGATTTACCTCCACTGGACCTTTAAGATGTTTATACTAGAAATTAACCCGACTAATCCTTTTATCCAAAGCAGACAGAAAGCTTTAACTAACGTGAGCTTTTTCCACGCTAAAGCGCTATCATGGAAAAACACGAGAAGAAGGCTGAGTCTGGCTTTGGACAGAGACTCTGAGAAGTTGTTCGGCTTCTATGATGGAAAAATATGCAATTGTTTTAAGAATTTACAGGAAATATCTTCCTTTAAAAAACTAAGATACTTCATCACAAATCAGTTTTTTTTGTTTGTTTTCTGATGTAGGAAAACTAGCTTTTAGAAAGCAGAAAGTCCTGTCCTAAAATAGGAAGCCAGTGCAAAAGTATTAAAACTTGCAGTTCCTTCAGTGTCCACATGGGGCCAGCTGCAGAAGCACTGGACGCCACACACACTCATTTAAAACACACTCGACCTATACAGCAAAAATAAACCAGTTTACAGGCTGGTTAAGTGGACTTTTATGGGACTTACTGGTCTATTCGAGCTTCTGTGAAGTTTCGGCCGCTGTGCAGACGGATGAAGACGACCCCCCAGCGGAGGTACTGGTTCCAGGTGACCATGTCCACTCTGTAGCTGAGCTCTGACACACACACACACACACACACACACACATGAACAACTTATGATTACTTTTTCTGCAAAATAACTGAGCTGTATATAACTGTTTTATTAATTAGTGAATAACTACATTTCAGCCATATGAGATTATAAACAGTGTGACTCACTCCTGTAAGGCAGCGTGGCCGTCGTACTGAAGAAGACTTTGGTCTGTCCGAGCTGAAGCAGATTATCTCTCCACCTGCTGACATCATAACCTGCACATGAGACCGCACAGGTGTTTAGACACAAGACCTCAAACTCTGCAGGGTTAGACCAGAGGTTTAGGTGTCTGCTGCAAAAACAGTGTGTATGGAAAGAAAAACCAGCCTGAGAGTTAAACATCACTGTGTTGACGTTCGACCACCTACCAAGCACAGGACAGGGGGCGGGTTTGAAGGCCTCACACTGCAGACAGCGCCCGTCCAAGAACTCACTGTAGGAGGAGCAGGGGTAACCTGTGAGGCTGCAGGTCCGGTTCAGAGAGCACAGGAACAGAAACACTGAGCGCTGGTGGTCACACACAAAGTAGGATTTTCCTGTGGAAAAATGAAGCCGACTCTTTATCAGGAGAGCAACACATCTAGGTAACATTACACCATGCTATGTTGTTCTACAATTCTGATTAAATCTACAGAACTGAATGAACGTAAAGATGTTTTAAACATTCTTAAATATGTGTTTTTACCTGAGAAGATGGTTTTGGGACAGCCTGGTTGGTCAGCTCCACCATTTGCATAGAAGTCTATGTGACCGTGAGCTCCCCTTAGCCCAAAGGCTGCACATAGAAAGCAGATATTCAATACTGATAGGACAAGCTTCTAAACAACAGTGATTTCTTCTCAAAGCAACTCTGCCTGTTGACAATGTGGCAAAAAGTTTAATTTCAATCAGAGGACAGAGACTGAGCTGCTACACCCTGACCAAGTGGCTCCCCGTTAAGTTCCTTCTCACCCTGTCAGAATTCTAGTTTGCATATCCACCCGATCACCATACTACATACACCATAGAAAAAGAAAGAAGAAATCTCACAGTTCATGTCAGTGTGAAGAACGTCCACAAACATGGCGTCTGAAGGGTCCAGTCTCTCATCTTCTGCTGCACTGGTGAACATTGGTCCTGCTGGGTCCAGACCTGAAAGAGAGGGATGTTTTGAATCTGTACTGAATCCTGCTTTGAAAATTGGAAAATTTCTATTGGTTTTAAATGACGATCAAAAAGCTTGAAGGCTGAAACACAAATCAGGCACGTTCAAAGACACTATGAACTATTTTTTGCGATGTTAATTGTTCGTCGAAATAAAAAGGTTTGTATGTAGGAGAAACTGAGCACACACAGCTTTTAAATGTTCTATTTCTTGGTAAAGAATTGTGTTAATGCAATGAGATGATTAATAATTATTTTTATTTTTTCTTTGAAATATTTAATGATATTCACGAAGAAATATGAAGCATGAAGAGCATTTTAAACTAACGGTCGGTACGCGAAAGTGCCTCGTGACATTTTAAAACTTAACGGTCGCTTCGCTTCAAACGTGAAGATGCCTCGTGACAACTTAAGCAACCTAGCTTAGTGAACGCCGTGAAAAGTGCTCTGAAATTGAGCTCGTGGGAACTGTTAGCTTAAAAACATGACTCGAGGTAACATAGACCTTCATATATCTGATTATTCAATTTAAAAACGTGTTTGTTTACCTGTGATTCGTCCAATCCTTCCCTTCAGGTTAGCGCCCACAAATCCAGCCAGGTGCGCCCCCAGACTGACTCCTATCAGGTGAACTGAGCTCAGAGAGGCCCCCTCCTCCTGTGGACACAACATTCACAAGTCATCATTAAGTCAAGGTATATTAGAAACTCCCTTATAAACTATTTTAATCTTTTCTTTGCCACTTGGGGGCAGAATAACTGACATAACCTAAAAAAAAAACCCACCAAAATTTCCTTGTAATGAAGATGTAATGGCAGATTTTCAAGGATTTGTATCACTTTTCCATACTGATAACAGAGTATTTATTCAACCTTATTTGTGATAAGTGTAAGTTCAGTATTTACACTTGTCTAGCTCTGTTTTTGGTCTCCACCAACTCATGAGGGAAAAGTTCTCATTCTCTCTGTTGAGAGAGACCTGCTAGTTTCTAAATATAGAGTTTTGTATAATTAACTGGCTGAAAAACAAAAACAGGACCTAAAACAGGAAAAATCACCTGCATGGTCATGATGAAGCCAGTCAGGTTCTGAGCAGCGTCCCTGGTGTACGTCACAGCAAGGAAGTAGTTGAGGTTAGCGGCCCCCTTGTTCCAGTCCACCACGATGATGTTCATCTCCTCCTGCTCGGCCAGCAGGTGCACGATGTGGTCGATCCAGATGGGAGGCGCTCCGGTGGGCCGGTAGCCATGTATGACGAAGACAGTGGGGAGGTGGAGCTTAAAGAGCGGCTGAGAGTACGGGTTGTGGTGGTCGAGCTCGCGGCCACAGTCGAGGTTGGAGCGGGTATAGAGAAGCAGCCGAACGTACAGGCTGGTTCCCATGAAGCAGTGCGTCAGGTTCAGATCGGTGAAGTTATCACAAGACTCGCCCTCCCCACTCTCTCCACCCTCCTCCTGACCTGAAGACACAACCGAAGACATGTCAGTTATTAGCGACACCTTTTCATGACAAGGAAACAAGATCATCGGCATAAAGATTGACCGATTCTGCTTCCTGGGTTAGGTGTCCGATAAAGTTATTAAGTTAACACAGCAGAAACAGACTGTTTTACATTTTCTATGAACGTTTCATTTAACTGTTGAAACTGTTAAAAAAGAGGTTCTGCTTTGTCCACAGGGGGGTGCCAAAAACAAGGGAAACCAAAACTTTCTCACTGTAGCGGTTATGTCGTGCTCCGTACAGCTTATTTAATATGCTCACTGACTGAAATATTTTACATTTTTGCTCCAATCAGATGTAAAATTACTGCAGATGATAATCAGACCAGAGGAAAGAGATAAGAGAACAACAGCCCAACTTTAAACTGCAGAAAATGTTCGAAGTCTGTTACTTCTGTTTATGTTTAGAACAGAATGAAGTGAATGTACATGAGAAGTTTTTTATTCATAAACAACCGAAAACACCTGAAACACCTGTGCAAAATTTGTGAACTCTTAGTAGTAGATAGATAGATGGATGCATACTTCTAAAGTCAGCTCAACCAAAGATGTGACGAGGTTCAAAATCCATCTTACAGACCCACCTTTGACCTGCTGTGTCTAAATCTCTGCTCACATGATCCTGACTGAACACGTCTGTGTTTGCAGACGCTGTGATCAATCCTGCGTCCGGGAAACGACGCTGAGTAAGACGTCTTTAGCTCCATGATGTGAGGATTAAGGTGCCAGTCGAGGTAACGTGGAGTTCCTTGATCCTGTTTAAAGCGTCCTGCAGATGGTTGTTTCTAGACTGAAGACTGGCTGCTGGTTTGGATGCAGGAGCAGACACGTTACGCTTGCGTTCATGAACATACAGAAGTTTGAGGAGTGATGGGAGAAAGTTTAGGCCTCCAGGTTCAGATTAGGAATCCGACAGCTGCTTTCAATCACATCTGGTATGGTTTTATTTTTAAGGGGGCCCCAGTCAGCTCAGTCCAGAAAGTGGCTCGAAAACTGGAACCAAAGCTACGACCAAATTCTATTCTACCTATTTTGTTCATTATATATTTTTAAAATGAATCGGGCAATTAATCGGTTATTGGATTTTTTTCCTGCCAAATATCGGATTCACATCGGGCACAAAAACTCCAAATCGGTCAGGCCCTGGTGTTAACTCACACCTGCTCTGCTCTGTTGTGTTCAGGCTGCGTCTCAGCTCCGGCGGGTCTTAGCCCCCCCGTATCTGAAACGCAAAACTTCAATCACTGCTGGATGCTGGAGCAACGAAGCATCAGTTTGCACAAAGCAGATGGAGCAGAGCATTTTGGGCTTATTTGTGGGTAATACTCTTGATACTTGACAACTACCACAAATCACTGAATTATACCTTTAAGCAAAGAGTTAAGAATCTTTTGTTTGACAGTAACGCAGTGATTCAGGTTGGATGGTCTCAGACTGAAAAGTCGCCCTCTTTAGGATCCTTCCCTCTCAGCTCAGAGACCAGCAGTCGTTTCCTGAAGCTGCTGGAGATTCCTGCTCTGCAATTATCTCACACAGGAGTCCGACACTGCCCTCAATAGGATCAGGCTGCTATAAAAAACACCTCATCCCTTCGCCACCCGCCCTGCTGTGAAAACAAGAGGGTGAGATGGCCTCAATCCAGACCCAAACACATTCATGGGTAACCTTTGAGTAACTGATGGATGACTGAGCCGTGTGGTCTCAGATCTATTTTTACACCCCCGGACAGAAACAGAAGCAGCTTTTTATTTTCATCTTCAAAGAGGAGCAAATGTTGGGTTGACTTTAAACTCTTCCCACACGTCTCTAAGCCGGGTCTGTCACAGCGGACAGCGTATTTATGGATATTTGGAGTCTGACACATGTATTTTTATCTCACTTTCCTGCAGGATCAGTCCCTCTTCTAAGATAAGAACTGAGCTCTAAGCACATTTCAGCTTTCACATTGATTAGACGTCCTTACTTTAGGGATTAATCAGCAGAAATGTTTCTTACCTCTGCAGAGCACGAGGAGTCCCAGCAGACTCAGGAGCCTGCGAGGCAGCATCCTTCCTCCAGGCTCAGAGACGAAGAGTGAACGATAGAGAGAGAGAGAAGAGGCTCTGAGGGCAGAGTGAGGGAGGGACTGACTGAGTGAGCGAGTGAGGGAGGGATTGTTGTTAGAGAGAGAGAGAGGAGGGAGGAGGGGGAGGAGAGGAGTTGTCTTCAGTTTCTGGAGGTGAAGAGGAGACGTGAAATACGTCTGAACGTGTTCCTCAAAACCACCTGATGCTCACATGCAGCAGCTCCTCATTTAGATCAGATCCCAGCAGCTCGCCTCCACTAATCCTGACCCTGTCCTTCCATCACTGGGTTTCTTTCCTTTGTCTGCTTTTTACTTCATAAGAGCTGCACATTCGGAGACTTTCTGACCCGCTCTTTAACCATTGCAGTTCTGTTCTTGTCAAAGTCTTTCTCATCTTTAAGAATTCAAAACAGATACAGAAGAGAAAATGAGACGTCCATTAAAAGCCCTGTGAGGACTTTATAAGTGGTCTTGAAATAGTCTCTCTTTTATTTATTTGTCCATTTATAATCCATGATTTAAAATGAGATAATCAGCGTCAAAATGAGTTCTTTCTAAAAGCTAATTTTCAGTATCTGTGGTCAAGCATGGGTCCATTAATGACACGTAGAACAAAAGCCACTTTGACGACATGAAGCCAGCAAAGTTTAGCAAGGAGAGAAAGATCTGTCATTCAGCCAACAGCTCTTTAATTATAAATAAATACATTAACCTCCAAAACAAAAGTCACCTCTTTACGACAGTGAGTGCTCATGGGAAAAACACCATCGATTCCATCCAGAGGTGTCACTGCAGTAACACCAAACAGACTCAGTCTTCACAGCACCTTTAAAACGGGAAGAAGAGACGAAACATTTGGGTCTAAAAATACATCCCTGCTTAAAGTTAAAATGAACAGCATTAGAGCAGGACAACAGATGGTCATCTGATGTTTGGGTGAACTTTACCACCATAGATGGAGAATGGGGGTAAAATAATCCTCTGTCTGTTTGACCTGAAACTCTTTAACAACAAGCGTCACCTGTTAGAATGTTCAGGAATGATTCTTCACATCAGTGTTTAAAAAACATCTTTTATTTGAGAAGAAGACTTATTTACCCCCTCCTTCTTTTCTTTTAACGCTCATATTTAAATGTATAAAAATAGGAAATCTTTCAAACTGTGTTAGTAAATATAGAAAGCTGTGCTGGAGTCCCCCTCGTGCCTGATTAGTGAGGCTGGAGACTGATTGTGGGTAATCTGTGCAGTAAAAGTTGGAGTCAAACTGTAGATGGTTATTAATAGCTCCTCAGACTCTAACCACACTGTACCCAGCCCATCCCGCCCTGTACTCACTGAATTCAACAGAAACACATGTAATTTAACATCCAGTGAGCCGGCACCCACAGCAGACTCTGAAAACACTTCAAAAGCAGAGAAAACTGAGCCGAGACTTACAGTGATGTCAAAGTCCATGCGAAACACGTGGAGGTAAATGTTAACAGACGGGAGCTCTGAGGAATGACGGAGAGTCACTCTGCACTCAGCAGAAAGGGTTAATCAGAAGGACTAAAGCATCAGGACGTCAGTTTGAGTCAGAATCACTGATAGAATTAAATCCTTAAATCAGCCCCCATGAAAGTGATGATAAAGATTCAGACACTCTGGAGTCTTTGAAAACCAAGCGGCGAGCCCGGGTCTGAAATGTGGCACTGTGACTGTGACTGTCGACTCAGGGATGGATGGTTGTTTGTGGTGTATGGTTGGTTGGGTGAAAGGGCTTGTGGGATTGTTTTTAATGGTCTGTAAAGAACTTTGTGTTACATCTTTTTGTATGAAAAGCACTTTATAAATAAAGTTTGATTGATTTATTGATTAAAGTGCTAAAATCTGCAGTTCATCAAGTGTTCACTTGAGGCTGGCTCCAGAAGTACCAGAGGTCACAAACACACCAAGACAAAAAAAAAAAAAAAAAAAAAAAGCTGTTTTTACAGCCAAAATAAACATGTTTACAGTCTGGAATCAATCAATCAATCAATCAATCAATCAATCAATCAATCAGTCTTGGTTATGTAGCAAAAATTCATCTCAGTTTATCTCAGGATGCTTCCCAAAAGTGTCAACAAATCTAGACCTGTTCATTTCACTATCAGCACACACTGTACAGGAGGGTGAACTTTTTTCTAACTCAGCAGTTTAGAAGATATTTAGATTGCAAGGTCGCCCAATCAGAAGCACAGCTCAGCTCACATGACTGACAGGCGCCCTATGGCTGTTACTGTGGAGACTCAAAGCCCGCCTCATTTCCAATATGGCTGTGCCAGCTGTGACGTCACAGAGGCTATGTCCATTGATTATACAGTCTGTGCTGAAAACCTGCTACTGTCTCTTTAAAACACATCAAGGCACTTCAGATCCATACATGAACTTTCCTTCATGGTACAAAGTCATGTTTCTCTTTTTAAAATAACAAATGTGCCTTTAAAAGAGATTCCCCAACTAGTGATGTCATAGTTTGAGCAAATCTCGTGTTTATCTCTTTGGAATCTGAATTCTTGATCGAGCTGCTTAAAGCTGTTTGACATCCATCACTTCGACTTAATAATAATAAATAATAATTATAGTTTATTAATTACAATTGATAAAAAAAAAAGTAAAATCAATGTAAAGTGAGAAATGTGAGACAGATTCTGCCGATGTTTGTTTACATGTTGTCAGAACACTCATTGTGTGTCTCATTGTGTGTTTCAGCATCTCTGCAGTGATTGGCTGGTTAATTGGCAGGTCAAAGGTCAGTGTAAGGTCACTATGTTCTGGCCTGTTAAAGAGCTTACCTATCAGGTCATGCCCTCTGATTAGTCACATGACCTGTTGGCGAACAGCAGCATGGAACAGATCCAAGAGAACAAAGAAATCCAGTAAATGTGAGTAAAGAAGAATAAAACGTTTGTTTCGTGATATTTTCTCGTACTTGAGTGTTTCTGTTGAATGTTGCTGTGTTTCTAATTTGATATTCAGAGAGAAATCCTGTAAATGTTCACACCTTCTTCAATCATTGCTCTTGTTTTATGTATTTGAAATGAATACTTGTGTTGCTTTTGGCGCCCCCTGTGGACAAAGCGACACCTCTCGTCTCTTTGCTAATTTTCTCCTTTACATGTGTTAGTTAACCCCAAAAAAGTCCATGTGATTGACAAGCCCCTCACTGATTGGTTCCTGTTTCAGTAGCTTTGCAGCTAACTCTCACCTGTGAGTTTGAAAACAACCGTTTGGCTGCTTAACTTCCTGAATATGTTTTATTCTACGTTTTGGTACCAAAGCATGGCTAAAAATGTGTTTTCGACAGGTGGCGTGCTGCTTGAGTCGGAGCGTGACTTTCTGTAAAGGAGATTGGAGGTTAATAAAGGTTGATATTAAAGGTTGATGGAGGTTTCTCTGTAATCTGTAATCTGAGCACGTGTAATGTTGCACCTCAGAGCTGCAACGGCCAAACACGATTCAGATCAAGTCACTTAAAGGGTTTAATCAGACTTCAGCTAAAGACGAGGATACAGGGAATAAACCAACAGGAAGAAAACTCTGTAAATGACACAATCTGAGGCCTCTGCAGCCGGGTCAGCGAGGTCAGCAGGTCAGCGCGGTCTGCATGTTCTATTATAAGAAACCTCAGCTAAAGCTGCTGAGATAATCACAGCTGAACCGGCGAACCTGACCATATTCATGTGTCTGCAGTATTAGGTAATGATAATAGGATGATCCAACGTTTCTCTTTCTGACACCATGAGCTGCATCATGACTGCCGGCTTTGAGCAGGGAGCTCCACGCTGCTGTCTAATGGTGTCACAGCTGATGTTTACATCATCTGTCCACCAGAGGGTGCTGTGAGGTGACTTTAGCTCCACCTGACGAAGTGAGCGTTAACAAAAGAGACGGTTTAACATATGGACCGAGTCTCAGGCTTAATAACTGAGGAGACAGGCTTCAGGATGCTGCGTCAAGAAAAGCTTCTGAATCTGTCTGAACTGAACCTCCGAGGCAGTGAGGATGAAACTCCAGCTCAGTCAGTCTGACGATAAAAGCAGCTCACATGGAATTAATAATAAAGCTGTTGTCTCTAAAAACCCTCATTTAGGCCTCTGTCTGAAACGTTTCAGCTACTGTCTCTTTAAGAGAAGCACTTCAGAGCCCAACATTCAGGAACCCTCCATCACTGCTTCCTTGTATCAGAGTTTCTCTTTTTAAAAGAGAAGCTAGTGATGTCACAGCTTGTCCAAATCTCATGGAGATCTCGTCGAAATCTCGTGTAAGTTTTGGAACAAGCTGCTTCGAGCTGCATCACGTCCATCGTTTGGATTTCACATCGTTATTGTGAAAAAAACACAGAACATTAAAAAATAATTAAAACAAAAAAAATTTCAGTTACCGAATATTAACCCATATATATTTTATAATAAGAACGCCAAACACTGAATATATATTTATGAAAAAATAACATTTTAAACATCTTTTTGTTTCCAGTGTTAAGGCTTTTCAGGTTCAGACACCAAAACTTTCATATAACTTTCAAGTTTAAAAGAATCCTGAGCAAAATTTTCGGGAAAAGTGGCAGAGATGGCAAATTAAAAAATTCTTCTTTTCCCATGTCTGTTGAAATGAGCTGAAGCAACCAAAAATATTCATGCCCCAGGCTGTAAAGAAGTTGATATCTGCTGTCAGGAGTGTATTTAGTATGATGTTTATAACGGCTGGCTCACTTTCGGACCCACCCTCCAGTGGACATTAGAGGAACTGCAGCTCTCGTCTTTTTTTTTTTTTCAACTTCAATTCAATTCAAAGATTTATTGGAGGATAAAGCAGTTAGCAGCCTGAAATGTTTGAACGTAGCAGCACCAAGTTTCTAGATGTCAGTTATATAGTGAGATGATGATTAAAGCGTTGGGCAGCGGTGATTCACCCATGGCCGAGGCGCTGTGGATGACATCCAGACAAAACATGGAACAGATTTGATTTACAGGCTCTTTTTTTTGTCTAAAATTTTGCCAGTTTTAAGTATTTGAATTAATTTTAATCACTGAATGTCAAAAATCTTTATGATGAGTTCAGTGTGAATGTTTTTATTCAGAAACCTTAAAGTTTCAATGTTTACTTATAGAAGTAAACATGGTAGACCTGCTGCTGTCAGTGTGGAGGATGCTCTGCTGTATGTTTCTGTGCTGCTGTTTTGTGTTTTTCTGGCGTTTTGCTGCATCAGTTTACTCCGTGTTATTCACAAAGTGGCCTTTGGATTTGTTTTGCATGTTTTTGGTTGAAGCAGGTCTCATCTTTCACCGTCTTTAAGCTCCTCGGCCACCGAAAACAAGCTGTAAATATGCACAAAATCCTCCTGTTTCCTTTTGATTCTCTCATCATACACACTAACTTCTTTTTCTCCTCCTCTGTCAAACACACACACTTCCTGTGAGACCAACTGTGGTTTATTTCTACCGCTCTCACTCTTCTCAGCACCTCCACTTGTTGAACGCTGACCTCTTGTTTCTTTTAACCCGTCAGACTTTGAAGAAACAGCAACCGAATCCAGCGAACCAAAGAAGCTGAACGTGAGAAACGGATCTCCGGCTCCTGGATGGAAGCTCTGGGGACAGATCTGTTCCTCTTCCTAGAAATGAAGCAGCTGTGAGAAAGCAGAAGGAGTTTGGTTTCGCTGGATGTCTCTGTGCGCTGCAGTCTCTCCTCAGCATGGCAGCAGCTCTGCCGCGGTGTTACCACGGGGCCATCAGCAAAACGCAGTGCGAGAGTCTGCTGGGGAAGAAGAACAAGGACGGAGCCTACCTGATCCGAGACAGCGAGACCATCCAGGGAGCCATGTGTCTGTGTGTTTAGTGAGTACTGAGCTCCTCTTTCCTCCCTCTGTCTGATGACTGTGACTGACGCCTGGGCTGAAAACACATGATACTCCTGATATTCTTACACTCACCTGCAAAAACTCACATTTTCTTTCACATGTTGTTTCTTGTGTGTGTTGAATTTTAAGAAAGATTGAATTGAGACTGAAGAATTGAAACTTATTTTTGGTACAAAAGTGTGAAGCGGTTCAGAGCACCATCGGCCTGATGGTTCCAGCGTGAACTCCACGTAGAGAAGCTGAGGTCCATCTCTGTGTGGTCGACCATCTGCAGCTTGTTCACCTCTTCTCTCTTTTCTCCACGTTTCCTGTCACGTTTCAAGCTGTTCTGTCAAAAAAAGTCAAAAATGCCCCCAAAAAATTAACTTCAAAACAGGAAAAGGAACAGAAAGGAGCAGCTCAGTGCGATCAGCTACAGATACACTGCAGATAAATAAGTTTCTAATATACACAAATAAAAAAAACAGAAGTAAAACATTAAACATACAAACAGAGCTAAAAACAGCTCAATAAAATAAAACCATATAAGAAAAGTGTGTGTTGAACTGGTTCTGCTGTTTGTTCAGTGGTGAGTTCAGTGGTTACATTTACTTCACAAACACACGTTTAAACTTAAACATAAAGAACTAAAAACAAAAGCAACAAAGCAATTCATCGCTCCGTGAAAATCATACAAAACAAAAATCTACATCAGTGTTGAACTGTTCTAGTGACAATAACACAGAGACTACGACCATGTGTTAGTTCTCAGATTAAACTTTATCATGTGTCGACTGTGGTGACATTTCAAAGAGTTTTCATGACTATAAATTCACAACAATCACAGACACAATAATCAAAGTCAGATTAGATCAGGGAGGAACATTTGAGGTGCTGGTGGAACTCACCGAGGTACCACCTGAAGGAAAACCTCCCAGAAAGCTAAAAGACAGATTTAAAAAGTGAGTAAAATAATAATAATTATAAAAATAATAATCACAATGGTAAAAAAGTGATTGAGGAGTGAAATAAAATGTTAGTAAATAAAAACTCAACTCTGTTTCTGAAGCACCATTTATAAACGAAAGCTGCTGCTGAGCGTGCTTCACAGCGGAGGGAAAGAAGAGAACATCCAGACAACAGCGAAGAAGAGTTCAAAGAGTCAGAGATGAGACTCCATTAAAAATTAATCCAATTAATTTGAAGCCATTAATCACAATTTAATCACATTTATATTTGACATGAGAAGCAACATTTTTCTCTTCAGATGTATTTTGGTAAATGACTGAATCCATGAAACTCAAGCGTAAAGAACAGAACCATGTTTGTTTTTAATCTCCTGTATGTTTTCAGCCTAAAAAGCCGTTTAAAGAACAAAACTGCATTTCAAGCAAGCGATGTTCACATGGCTCAACCAACAAATTCAAATTATTAAGGACTTTTTGTAAACTTTAAAGTTGTAACACTTTCACTGAAGTGAGCAAACAATACAAACAGAGCATCAGTTCAACATGAAGGTCAGTTTCTGCCATCTGACATCGTTAAAACAACAGTGGTTCCTAACTGACCTCAGTCCCGTAAGAGTTTGATCAACATCTAATGTGACTCAACACAAACCACGAGCCCATCGGCATCACCATAACTCTGAGCCTACTCCATCTCTCTCTCGCTCTCTCTCTCTCTCTCTCTCTCTCTCTGATAATTCTAAGGAACATGATTCTGAAATTGTTGGACTGTTTGCTCACGCAGTTTCTCACATTTGATGAGTCGTCTCAGCTCTGTTTTCGAATAAATGTAGAGTTTCTTTCCAAACAGAATCTGTTTTCATCTGTTTTCATCAAAAAGTTTTTAATTATTATTATTTTTATTATTTTATTTTGAGAGGACAGGACAGAGGAAAGAGGAGGAAACAAGGAGAGAGCAGGAAGTGACATGCAGGAAATTCAAACTGGCTGGACTTGAACCCAGGCTGCCCTCTTAAGAGCTTTTCACCATATAGAGCACGACCTGAACCACTTTGGTTTAACCAGCTCATGATTCAAATAATACACAAGAGAGAAGTTCTAAACCAGCAGAGTTCTAAACTAGTGTAATGATCTTATAATGAGTTTGCAAGATGCAGCACTAAAAGCATAAATGCAACAAACACAACAGATCTTCTGAATAAAGTTGAAGTGTGTGAATGGGACGTATAAACAGAAGCTCTCTGTGTTTTGAGACGCTGGTAAACGCTGCGCTGACATCGGATGTGGTCTGATTAGCTTGCGTTGAGGTTGATCGCTGTGTGGTGGCTTTTATTCCATTTTACGTGCTCGGTGTCTGTGCATGAAACCACAGCTAATAGCACTGGAAACAAAAAGCTTTGAGAAGGTCACGTGGATCATGTGACCATCCCAGTACCTGTCACTCATCAGTGTTATGTCTGTTTATTTAATGCTGCTGCAGACGCAGCTTCTTCTTCTTCTTCTTCTTCTTCTTCTTCTTCTTCTTCTTCTTCTTCTTCTTTTGTAATGATGGTTGAAAATGCTGCAGATGTTAAAAACATGTTTCTGTTGTCTTTGCAGTAAACAGAGGGTGGTGTACACCTACAGACTTCTGCAGGCGCACAATGGGAACTACACTCTCATGGTAAACACACACACACACACACACACACACACACACACACACACACACACACACACACACGGCATGCACTGATTGGTCAGCTCTTCAAACAGTTTCCATCAGATGAAGTTTATCTTTAATTTTCTGATCGTGGCTGCATCTGGTCTTGTGGAGGGAGGATCGAACTGATGGTGCTGTTGTTGATGTTTGTGTAAGAGGAGATTAGAGTGTGTTACAGATCGTACACAGTGCTGTCACTGTGATCGATTTTATTACACACAACTAGACTGAGGTGCTTTCAAACATACTCAAAGGAGGAGGAGCTGGAGTCAGAGTCGTGCATCAGCCAAACATTTCATCTTCCTCTCCTCTCTTTCCTTCCTTGTTAAAGTATCATTATGTCTGTTTATTTGTCATCTGATCACCGTCACTGTCATTGTGCTGGATTTGTCTCATCTCAGCACCGCTCGGACTACAAACAGCTTCAGACAGCAACCAGAACACCGGTATCAGAGTCTTACGTACACCTCCACATTCTGATCGTCTTTGTGTTCCTGAATCGAAGCATCAGACAGCAGAGATCAGATCATCTTGGTCCCTTTAATGGAAACTCAGCAGTTATCGGGTCTCCCCCTCATCACAGGAAACTCCTCTGACGTCTGCAGACACAGAAACACTTCGTCTTGGAAGGACTCTAATATTAGGGAGAACTTTTTCCACACCAGCTCAGAGGTGAACAGTGACCTCGCTCTCTGCTCATCTTTCAGAGCGTTTGGTGTAAAAAACAGAAAGCTTCAGACGGAGTGTTTTCATGCAGTTGAAACATTTTTTATTATTTTAATCACGTTTCTCAACCAAAGCAAATATTACCCTCAGTCTAAATTCCCTTGAATGTAGTTTCCTCTTCTGTCAATCTGAACTGATCTATTTTCGTCTTTCTGTCCTCCTACTCAACGTGGTGTTTCCATGCCGTCAGCATTTCCTCTTGAGGTTGGCTTAAAGCTTTTTCTTTCTTCTTTTCTTTTCTTTTCTTTTTTTGAGGTTAAAGGCCGACAAAGATGCCTCGAAGGTTGTTTGTGTTTTCTTCTGTTTGCCATTTACCTCATTTTCACCTGTTTGATAAAAGCACTCTGATGGATCGTAAGCAGGCAGTAAACTCAGTGTTGTGGTCTGATTTGGTTACGTTGAGGTAAACTGATAAATATTACAGATAAAAACACCTGAAATGATCATTAAAAAGTTTCCTCCTGCAGCTCGATCATTGTTTTTGTTTCGTCTCTGTTCTTGTGTTTTCTCTGAATCTCTGTGACGTTATTCGTCATTCCTCACTGACTGTAAGTTGTCGTTTCCTCAGACTGCTGGAGGTGGGACAGAAGTTTTCTTCAAGTCTTTGGACGATCTGATTTTTCACTATAAGAGGAGGAACCAGGGTCTGGCTATACACTTGCGCCACGCCGTCAAAAGGAAGACGGATTTGTTCATCCAGCCTCGACACGTTCCTGAGCCGCCTCAACGTGAACCCGATCCACCTGCACCAGCTGAACCACCTGAACCACCTGCACCACAGAGACAATTGAGGCTGTACCTGGAGGAGGACGCTGAAGATCACGATTATGAGAGTACGTCAGACGGTTTCTCTCTCTCTCTCTCTTCAGGTCTGTCCTGATTGGCTGAATGTTTGACCTCTCCTTTGTTTTCCAGATGCTCCGCAGTCTCAGTACGTTGAAGTCTTACCTCCAGAGATCAGACCGTGAATCATCAAACTCGTGAGGAGATGTTTGGAGGAATAAAGACTGAACTGGACGTTTGTGCTTTTAGGACAAACCAACAAACCAAACTTTTTGTCAGCTTCTCTCCTGTGTTTGTGATATTTCTCTGACTGCAGACTTCTACTCTCCTAAAGACTGAAATATCTCAGTAACTGCTGGATGGACTGCTGAGGAACTCACCTCAGACCCTGGACTGGACTCTCTGTTGTGTTTTTGCAGATGTGAGCGTTTTGCTGTGAGGTAATGTGTATAAACGAAGACAGCGTGCCTCCAACTGCTCCCATAGTAAGAAAATGAAGCCAAAACACAACTGGTCGCAAAACACTGATGTTTGAAGTGTTTCCGCAGCCAGCCTCTAGTGGACAGTTAAGGAACTGCAGTTTTACTATCAATAAATGCTTGTTAAGCCTGATAAAGACTTCTGCATAGATTTCTGTCTTCATTCGAACGTCTGTTTCTGGTCCTGCTCCCTTCTGACTCTGGACATGTTGTTAAAATAAAACTGATTTCCATGATTTTAGAAATATAACTGCAGGAAATGCGACGCCACCCAGTGCACCAATCACGAGCTTCTGTGTTCGATAAGAGCTGAGCAGACCTATGCTGTCGGCTACATCATCACTTCATAGAAACCAGTCCCGCCTGGTGTGGACGTGGGAACTTTTTCCGCTAACCTGTAACTGACTTATATATCTGACGCCATCTGTTGTTCAGTCATTTGTGACAAAAGGAAGTGATTGTGAAGAGATAATAAAATACGCAGAAATGAATCATCTGAACCTGGTGAGTGCATTAAAACAGACTTTGCCTGTGACTTTAAGAGTGACATAGAGAAACGCTGTAAAGTACTTAGTGTGGATCAGAATCCTGACATGGTGAGCAGGACCCTGATCAAGCTTTACGACTATACTGACATACAAACACAAAAAGAAGTGAGTGTCCAGCTGAGACTAAATTCTTGTGATGTTGTCGCGTTGGTCCATGCACGCAGAATAAATACCACCATCTGTTCTGACACAAACCACCTCACATCCTGTCTGCTTTCACACGTTCACACGTCACTCGTGAACGAGACATATTTGTTTTCTCAACTCTGCCTTTAACTTGGACAAAGCAGATCAACTGTCAACTTTTTTGAGTTTATCTTTTTACTTTTTGACATTTGGAACGAGTCTTTGAATGGCTGTTTGACTTCTGTGTAAAAAAAACAAAAACAATGTTGGAAATGTTTGTGGTGGTTTTTGAGATGGCCCAACCACATGTGGTCACACACATGCAAACAGCACAAACATCAAACCGCTCACAGTCTTAGTTTCAGAAGACTAAGTTTTTGAAAATGTCACTGACTGACATTAAAACTTCCATCCATTAAGATCCACAGACTGTCCTCAATTATTTTATCCTATTGTTGGTCACAGTTTAGTTTTTTAACCTCGCTAAGTTTTTGGGAACCAATGAGACAAGCTTCTGGAGTTTTAAAAGTTGAAAATCTTACAGTTCAGGGTCTCATTTAACATACTTCTTGTTTCATAATGAAACAAAAAAAACATGTCAAAAGAGACCGCCAAGTTTTTACAGTGAGTGACAATCTGGACAGCACCTGGACTCTTCTACTACAGAGCCATGAAGTTGTAATAAATGCAGAATGTGGTTTGCTGGAATATGTGAAATATTTCTAAAAGGAAGTTTTGTCTGATGGAAAAATGTCACTGTTACAGTCCTCAAAAGTCAGCTGATGTAAAGGATTTTGAATTGGAAGAGATGTCTGGTGACTGTGTCTCATACTGAGTCTGATAACAATATCTTACTTGAAATAAGACTGAAACACTTGCTTCAGTTTTTGCAGTGTACTTTTATTTCTAAAAGAATGAGGTTAATTTATCAATAAATCAGCTTTTAGTTATAAAGAACTTTTGTACTTGGCAGTGATTGTAAAAAATACAATAATTAGTATAGACTAATGGCAAAACTAATTATAAAACAAAAAAGGTAAAAAGGTAGAAATCAAAGTTAAGGATAAAAATCTCTAAAATAACAAGATACTAAAATTATAAATAGAGAAGTAAAACGAAATTAAAATATAAAAGAATAAAATGAATAAAATCATTAAAAATCTAAAATTATTAAAGCCAGATTAAACAGATGTTTAAAGTTTACGTTTGATATTAACAAGTATTTATTTTATGATTAATTTAGTAACTTATTAGCTTGTTTATCTTATGTTTCGGCCTTTTTCTTTTAAATAAATACGTTTATTTTCCAGGTTTCTGTCGGTAGAATGTATCAAACTTTGATGTTATACAGAGAAAATTTGTAGAAAATAGTTATTATTATGTAACAGTTATAGTTTTGTTAGTTTTTTTTTTCTTTACTGGATTTATTTATTTATTTATTTATTTATTTATTTATTTATTTATTTATTTACTGAATGAGTGAGTAGGATACGTTTGATGTTCTGAGCTACGCTCCACACCAGCAGGTGGCGGAAATGCGCCAAAAAAATTTCCAACATCAATAAATTCAACAGAAGAAGAAGAAGATTCGAAGCGGGGCGGGAGAAGAAGAAGAAGCTGTTGTTGATGTTGGTTGAGTAACAGCTTTTCCAGGTAGTTTGAAACAAATGAGACAATAAACATAATATAACGGCAGATTTTTCACACTGAAGCTTGTTTTGTTGTTAGTTTGTGTGGTTTGGTTCTGTCATGTGACCTTTCGTCACATCTATCTGAGCTGCTTTGTCCAGAAACCAACAGTTTCTAACCGGTGATCGTTAATCGTTTGTTATTCTTGTAGAAAGTCTTGGTCTACGGTTAAAGTGTTGTCTAACTCTGTGATCTTTAGTTAAGAAAGTTGTGTGTTGACCAGGATGGATATGACGACGTGTTTGAAGTCTCTGTTGCTGGATATCCAGCAGTACAGAGAAAACAGGACGGCGCAGAAAGCAGCTCAGCTTCAGAAACAAGTGGAGGTGAGCTCGGCTTTATTTTCCTTTAGTCTGTCTTTTTCTATAAGTGTCTCATAACCATTAGCTTTAAACTTTAATGTTTTATTGTTGACCCTCTTTCTACCACACAAACTGTGCAATCTGAGAGTTTGCTCACATGCTCAACAGAAGAATCCAAAATGTGCTTTATTATTTATTTCCTATTGGTTATATTGATCTTGTCTTGTTGTTAAACTCAGTTAGACTGTATTTTATTGAATTAACCTATCCTTTGTTGTATAGTGGGTTGAGTGAATAGTTCCTTCCATTAGTTTAGTTCCTACAATATGAACTCTATTTTCATAGCACAGTTAAAACGAGGTGTTCACTAAGTGCTTTGATGGAGAAAGCAAGAAATGAACCTGGATGAAACATCATTTGTGCACAGAGAGAATTCAAGAAATGAAAATAATGAAGCTGCTAATAAATATACAATTAAATAACAAGATTAAATACAAGAGGTCAACAAAGACAGATGCAAATAAACAGAATTAAAGTGACAGAACGGAGGAAGTTTTGATGACAGGAGGGCAATCAGTCATAACAACAAAAGGTTATAAGAAGATGACAACACCTCAGAGGGAATAAACATGCTAAAAGACCAGTAGTTAGATGGGATAGATGAACAAGTTATGGAGAGAAAGATTTTGAACAAGCAGGCTTGTTGTACTTGAGGTTATTAACTAACTCCTGTATGTTGTGTTTGCTTTCAGGAACTTTCCAGACTGAAATGTGACCAGCTGCTGTCGTCCGGTCAGGCTCTGCCTGGTGACTGTGTGAGCGGGCTGGTGGAGCTGGCTGGAAACCCGAGCACCAGTCCCAACCTGACCAGTGCCATCATCTCCCTGCTGGCACAACTCGGTACAGTCTCCTGTATTTACAGTACAAACACCATTCTTCACTACAAAGATTCCAGCTCTCTCAGTAAAACTGCTTACTTTTCCAGTCTCATCTCATCAAATGAAGGAAATACCAAATCACTCTTTTCATTACTCAACAAGATCCTTCAGCCTCCCCACTCCTTACCCCCTCACCTTTACTCTACTGACACCTGTAACTCCTTGATGCAATTCTTTAATGATAAAATCAGCTCCATTCACCAGCACCTCTGTTCAATCCCTTCACCTCTCTCCCCACCCGAACCCTTCCTCTGCACTCAGCCTTTTTCCTCCTTTCAACTCCCCAGCGCCTCTGAAATAGCCACCCTCATCCGCAAATCCAAGCCCTCCACTTGCCTCCTGGACCCTATCCCCACAACCCTGGTTAAATCTTGTCTCTCATCTCTCCTTCCCCTCATTTCTACCATTATCCATTCTTCACTGTCCACCGGTATTGTCCCTTCAGCTTTCAAAACTACTGCCATCACCCCAATCCTGAAAAGACCTGGTTCAGATCCCAATGACTTCGATAATCTTCGCCCTATCTCCAACTTGCCGTTCATCTCCAAAATTCGTGAAAAAATAGTTTCCTCCCAACTCCATGAACATCTCAACCTTAACAGTCTGTATGAACCCTTCCAGTCCGGTTTCCGCCCACGCCACAGTACTGAAACTACACTTCTCAAAATCACTAATGATCTCCTCACTGCAGCTGACACCGGTCTTATCTCAATCCTCATCCTTCTCGATCTCACTGCAGCCTTCGACACCATCTCACATCCCATTCTCCTCAGCAGACTCTCCTCAATTGGTATCACCCACACTCCCCTTCACTGGTTCCATTCCTATCTTACAGACCGCACTCATTTTGTCCAGCTCAAGTCTTTCTCCTCCGACCCCTCCCCAGTCACTTCAGGTGTGCCCCAGGGCTCTGTCCTGGGGCCCCTCCTCTTCATAACTTACCTCCTCCCCCTTGGCCATATCTTCCGGAAATTTAACATTCATTTTCATTGCTTCGCGGATGACACCCAGCTCTACCTCTCTTGCAAACCAAACTCCACTATCCCACCCCCCTCCCTCACCTCCTGTCTTTCTGAAATAAAGTCATGGTTCACCTCAAACTTTTTAAAATTAAACAGCAATAAAACCGAATTCCTACTCATTGGCTCCAAATCCACATTATCCAAAGTTAATACTTTCTCTCTCCCCATTGACAACTCCTTAGTCTCGCCCTCCCCTCAGGTTAAGAGTCTGGGTGTCATCCTCAACAGCACACTATCCTTTCAGTCCCACATTAATAACATCACCCGGTCTGCATATTTCCACCTGCGCTCCATCAACCGGCTCCGCCCCTCCCTCAACCCCCACACCACCGCCATCCTCGTCCACAGCCTTGTCACTTCCCGCCTCGATTATTGCAACTCACTCCTCTTCGGCCTCCCTCAAAAGTCTCTACATAAACTTCAGCTGGTTCAGAACTCTGCTGCCCGGATCATCACTAAAACCCCCTCATCCCACCACATCACCCCCGTCCTTCAACAACTTCACTGGCTTCCGGTTAACCAGAGAATCATCTACAAAATCCTTCTGTACACCTTCAAGTCCATCCACAACCTCACCCCTCCTTACCTCTCCGATCTCCTGCAAATTAATATTCCATCCCGTTCCCTCAGATCGTCCTCTTCCCTCCATCTCAACGTGCCCACTGCCCGTCTTTGCACCATGGGGAGCAGAGCTTTCAGCTGCTCTGCTCCCAAACTCTGGAACTCTCTCCCACCGGACCTCCGTAACTCCTCCACCCTGCCCATCTTCAAATCCAAACTCAAAACTCATCTGTTCAGACTTTCTTACTCCCTTTAAACTGTTTCCCATGTACCTCCTTCCCCATTTTTACTTTTATTTTTTATTGTACTGTTCGTTGTCTTTTATCTATATCTGCATTTTTTTAACTTTCTGTACAGCGACCTTGGGTGTCCTGAAAGGCGCTTCTAAATAAAATGTATTATTATTATTATTATTCATTAACTACACACTGTGTGTTTCATACACGTTTTTATCACAAAAGAGGCCCCAGGGTTTGTTTTTAGTCCATACACTTGCTACCTTTCAGTCCTGGAGGCTGTTTAGATCTTAAACAGACATCAACACACTCCTCACCCTGAACATCAGACTTTCTAAAGACCTTTAAATATTTTAACTTCGGCTGAACTGAAGGAACATGATAAGAATATACAGATGAATAAAAACAAGTCAGCACAGTTTGGTTCAGTCTTATGACAAAGAGTTATATACGATACAGAAAGATAAAATCCGGTCATAATGAAGGAAAAATCTTCATCTTTTCCTCCTCCTCTTCTTCAGCCTGTGATGACGCTGGTTGGGAAATCCTTCACAGCAGCTACAACCTCACCAGCACCCTGGCTTGTGTCATCCACTGCCACAGCGCCACCCCAGGAGAGCCCCTGGTACTGCAGGTAAGTTCAACACCGCGTCCGGTTATCATGGTTTAAATAAGGTCAAAGTCAGGTTTGATGCAGGAAACGTGTTTCTGTGTTCAGTCACTGAGAATTTAAAACTGTTTTAAATATCTGTTGAACAGCTTCTCCTGACGTCTTGTTTCTTTGTGTCGATTCTTGATTTCATTCATTGAGCTGCAGTCAAAACCGAATAAGAACAGAAAGAAAAAATGAGGAAGAACTCTCAAAGAAAATTCAAACCTAGAAGTAAAATAATAAAAGCTTCAGTGAGTCATGATTTGACATGAAACACAATCATTTTTTTCAGAGCTTTTCAAAATAAATCCAGTTTTCAGATATTCAAGAAAAAAAATCAAACGCATTCCCCTTTCTGTCCTTTTATTATTTATTTGTTTATTTATTAGATTTTTTTTCCTCTTGATTTTTTTTTTCTTGGATTTTATTTCTTTGTTTTTTTTCAAAGTGTTGCACTTTTTCCATTTGTCCATTAAACATATTATGGTTCTAACAAAACAACAACTTGTTTTTTTCTCCCTTCTTTTCCTTTTTTCCCCTCTTTGCCTCCTTTTTTCCTTTCTTCAGTGTCTCAGAATATCACGTCTTGTACAAAGAGAAAGAATCATAAGATAAATAAGTGAAGGAATGTTTACATATTTGTGTACACACACATATATTCATCCATAAAGGGATATACATACATACACCAACATATAAGTAGATACATGTCAACATGCCTGAACATTAAAATTAAATATATGAAATAAATAGATAAAAGTATTAATTTTAGTAATTATATATAAATTAAAAATTATAAAAATAAAATAAACAAAATTAAATATTTAACAAATGAGGAGAAAGAATATTAAAAGGAGAGTTTTTTATGTACACACTCATCTTCAAGTTCTTCCATTGGCTCTCTTCTCTCTCTTTACATAAATTCACACTTCTACCCTTTTAGTGTTTCCAAATAAATAAAAAAATAAATAAAAATATCCCTGCCTGTAGAGCAGCTGGCCTCACCTCCTCCTCCCTGTCTGAGTCTGTGAAGCTCTCCTTCCGTCCTCTGGTTATTTCTCGTGTTTTAATCCAGTGATTGTCTGGTGAACTCTAACGTCGTCTCTTTTGCACCTTTCAGTGTTTGCAGGTTCTGCAGAAACTGACGTACAGCAACCGAGTGTTACCGTCGACGTACTACATCCATGAACTCATCGCTTTCCTCATGAGCAACATGTAAGAGTCACGTCTCACCTCTGTGTTGTAGAGTGAAGACGCTGACGCATGTTTTTATGGAACATGATGTTAACAAACTTATTCTATCCTGTGTCACGTCACAGTCAGTCTCAAAATGATGACATCATCATGCCGTGTCTCGGCCTCATGACCAACCTGTGTCGTGACAACCACTCAGTGCAGAGTCACATCAAGTCTCTGGTGAGTCCGCTGGAGTGAAGAGAGTTTGTTGGTGCAAACGAACTCAGAGATGGTTCCTCACCGTAAATCTGCCTGTGTTTGTGTGTGTGTGTGTGTGTGTTTGCAGGACAACGTGAAGCCGTTCTACCGCACTCTGATCAACTTCCTGGCTCACAACAGTCTGACTGTGGTGGTTTTCACGCTGTCCATCCTGGCCAGCCTCACGCTGAACGAGAAGGTCGGAGAAAAGGTGAGCAGGACGATCTGTACTGATTCATTAACTTCAGCTCATGGATGATGGCGCTCATGGGAAATGTAGTCCTCATCCTGGAAACGATCAAACACGTCATCAGATTTGAAATGAAGAACTTTCTTTGCTTGTTTTGATTCGTCGGAGGAGTTTTTCGAATCCTCCCTTTAAGTTTCCCGCCACTCTCCTGTTTTTCTCCCTCTCAGCTCTTCGATGGAAAAAACATCTACCAGACGTTCCAGCTCGTCTTCAACATCATCGTGAACGGCGACGGCACTCTGACCAAGAAGTACTCTGTCGATCTGTTGGTCGACCTGTTGAAGAACCCGAAGATCGTGGATTACCTCACCAGGTGCACATTGAACACTTCTTTCCTTCGTCTTCAGCAGCAGCGTGGATTTTATTTTATTCAACGCAGTGCTCGTTTCTCTGCAGGTACGAGCACTTCTCAGCGTGTGTGTCTCAAGTTTTAGGACTGCTGCAGTCCAAAGACCCGGACTCTGCAGCTAAGGTGAGACACAGACTTCACAGAAACCACAAAGAGAGTCACATGTTCACCTTTGTGACCCCAGAAGCTCCTCTGAGGACGGTTTCATGGATGACTCCACGCTCTCACCTCTCTGTGTTGGTTCGCAGGTGTTGGAGCTTCTCCTCGCCATGTGCAGCGTCTCAGGTCTGCGCTCGCTCCTCTGCGAGGTCGTCTTCAAACCGGCAGGACCCAAACTCAGAGCCGGCGGTCGCAGACAAGGAGCCGGAGTGGACGGAGGGATCGCTTTGGTGCAGTGGCTGAGCTCGCCTGTGGAGGGCGCCGAGTGCTGCTCCCTGCAGGCTCTGCAGCTGCTGAACGAGCTGCTGGAGGTGATGAAAACACACACACACACACACACACTTACAGCAGTGTGTAACTTGTGTGTCATGTAAGGAATCAGGGGAGACGCACGTTTCCTTTCATTAACTCCTCGCTTTCATTTTTTTTCCCAGGATGCATTAGGAGCTGAAACTTTGTCCAACTTTGTCCTGAGCTTCGTAGAAATGCTGCTCCCCGTCCTGCTGACGCTCCTGAAGGGCCTCGATCCGTCACGGGGAGACGCTCACCTGAGGAAGCACTGTCACCGCGTCGCGCACGTCACCGACCTCCTGCTTGATATCCTTTACCTGATTGATGAGAGCCTCACCTGTCCTCTTCTCTCTGACTGAGCCGCTCTGAGGCCTTGACTCTCTCACTCCTGTGCGCCGAGGACTCCACCAGGTCTCTGGTGTCTCGGCAGGTGAGCGCTCAGCTCTGCCTCTCCCAGGTTGAGACCCTCCTCTCTTGTTGTCATAGCAACAGCCCCGTCACCTGCCCCCCTGCGGGCTCAGACGGCGACCTCAGGTGAGTCTGTCGTATCGTCCTGTAGATGTTCTCCTTTCAAAACGTTCCTCTTGGAAGTCATGGCGGCCGTGTCTCAGTCAGGTGTGTGCTGAAGCTCTGCTGAGGACTCTGGAGCTGATGAGTAAACTGAGTCAGCAGGTGAAGGACATGGAGACCAGCTTTTACCGGCTGCTGCAGGTACGCACCTCACCTCCTCCCTGAGTCTGCTTCCTGTTTCCTGTCTGACTTCACCAGTTTACAGTTTACTGTGTGTGTGTGTGTGTGTGTGTGTGTGTGTGTGTGTTTCAGGATCAGAGGGTTGTGACCCCCCTCGCTCTCGCTCTGACCTCACACCACAGGGAGCGCGTGCAGACGGGACTCTCTCTGCTGTTTGAAGCGGCGCCGCTCCCAGACTTCCCCTCTCTGATGTCAGTATCTCTTCGATCGTTAGAAAGTTATCAAAGTTTTCATTGATTTTAAATATTTGCTCCTCTTAAAATCTGCGTTAATCGAATCGTTTTCCTCCAGTTTGGGGGAGAGCATCGCCGCCAACAACGCCTATCGCCAACGGGAGGCTGAGCTGTCCGTCAAACGTGTTGCAGTGCAGGAAGTCCCGCCTCCCAGCAGCCTGGACTCTTCCAGGAGCGTGCAGAGTCTGACTGAGAAGATCCAGAACGGATTAGAGGTACAGAGTGCTCAGGTGTGTGCTGTGATGTTTGTTTTCATCCCACTTTGAGCTCCAGTTTCAGCTTTTGTGGATCATTCATGGAGTTAAAGGAAACTTGACTCTGTTTGAGGTTTTGTGTTTTCAGCTGCAGGAAAACTCCAAGAACTCCCACGTGTCTGAGATCATCGACGTTTACGAACAGAAGCTCTCTGCGCTGGCCGTGAGTACATGTCACCAGATGGATCATAAAATTAATCATAAACCTAAATTATAAAAATATGTGAAGTTTTTCTTTGCTGAAAATTTCTCATTTCTATTAGAGATGTACGGAAGAGGATCAGCGCCAGTGGAAAAAATATAACGTCCAAAAAATTTTCAGGATTCTGGACTTTTTTTTGTTTGTTTTATAACAGTGGTTCTGTAAAAATGTCTGAAATGTTTTCTTGAAAATTCTTATTGTGACACTTTGAAAAATCCATTCAGGTTTTCCATGAGTTTTAAAAAAAAAATAAAGTTTCCCCAAAAGTATCAAAATTGTCACAAATACCCTTAAAAAAAAGTTGAAATTTTTTCTGTGAAATCTTGAAAACTTTCAAAAGAAATTCCAAATCTTTAAATTGAATAATTTTGTACTTTGAAAGTTTCCCTGAAATTTTAAAGAAAATTACTTAAAAATTTCCATCACAAAGAATTTTCTGAAGGTTTTATGTTTAAGATTTTCAAGTTTTGATGTAAAACTTTCAGAAATTCTTTCAAAGTTTCTCGAGATTTTATCAAATGACGAAAACTGTGAAGATTCATGAAAATTATTAAACAGTATTTGTTGAAAATGTGTTTAGATTCAAATATTTAAACAAAGAAAATCTTTTAAGTTTTAATAAAACCTGAAAAATGCTTCCTGGATGTTTGGATCGGGTCGGACGGACTGACAGATAACTGAACACCTCTGACTGAATCTGAGGACTTTTTGTGGGTTGTGTCTCCGTCAGTCTAAGGAGAGCGGTCTGCAGGACCTGTTGGAGGCGAAGGCTCTGGCTCTGTCTCAGGCCGACCGGCTCATCGCTCAGTATCGCCTCCAGAGAGCTCAAGCTGAAGCTGAGGTAACGTTCAGTCCCACAGGTGGCATCAGCCTCAGAGCGGCTGGACTGAATCAAACCTCCTCTCTCTCTCTCTCTCTCTCTCTCTCTCTCTCTCTCTCTCTCTCTCTCTGTTCCTCTGCAGGCCTGTAAGCTCGGCTCTCTGCTGAAGGAGGCCGAGCGGCGGCGTGAGGATCTGCAGCTGGAGCTGAGCAACCAGCTGCTGGAGGTGGAGCGCTCCAAGGCCGACATGGAGATGCTGCTGCAGCACAACGCCAGGCTGCAGCAGGACTCAGAGGAGCACCAGGCCCTCAAAGGAGCCTACAACACCCTGCTCAACAGGTCACACACACACACACACACATCTCACTCTGCGTCCTGCAGCTGGATTAATAACAGCTGGATCCTCTGTGCAGGTTCAACGAGAGCGAGCGTCTCCTGAAGGAGCTGCAGACGTCTCACAGCTCGCTCACCAAACAGAACGAGGCTCTGCAGCTGAAGCAGGAGAAGTAATCCTCTCTCCTCTCACTGGACTGTTTTTAACCCCTGAGTGTCTCCATCAGGTTCAGGATAAACACCTCTCTGTCCTCCTCAGGATGTCCTCAGTGCTGGCGGAGAGAGAGGAGGAGATCAGATCCCTCACGTCAGATGTGAAACAGAAGAGCAGCGACATCGCAGGTCAGCCCGACCGCTCGCCTCACACAGCTGCAGTTTCCTTTTCCCCGTATGTTCGGTTTCCTTCACCGCCGTGTCCGCTCCGTTCCTCTCAGGTTTGCGTGGTGAACTGCGCTCCAAGGAGGAGAAGGTGAAAGCGAAGGATCAGGAGAGGAGAGACCTGGAGGAGACGGTGGACGTTCTGAGGAAGGAACTCAACAAGACGGAGCAGGCCAGAAAAGACGCCAGCATCAAGGTACCGAAGAGGAGCGTCAGCCCGCGGCTGGTTTCCTGCTCTGTCAGAAACCCAAAAGTACAACCCAAAATAAGAAATCATCCATCTGACGTCATTTCTTTCTCCAGGCGTCGTCTCTGGAGCTGCAGAAGAGTCAGCTGGAGTCGAAGCTGAAGCAGAGGGAGGAGGAGCTGAAGAAACACTCCACCATGATCTCCATGATCCACAGCCTCAGCAGCGGGAAGCCCAAGAGCGACATCAACCTGTCGCTGTGAAAACACGTTTTTTAAACACTTTATGATCCACACGATGAAATCTTCTTAACTTAACTCCTGTTTTAAAAGCAATGATGAAACGTAACGTGTCGTATCTGTGTCCGTTTTTATTGTTTGGTGAATAAATCATAGATCTGTAATCACAGACCGTCTGAGCCGCCTGTTTTTAAAACGTCTCCCTCGTCTCTCCGTCGCCCTCCTCTGGCTCCGCCTCCACCTTTCTGATCCTGTTTTTGAATCACACATTAAAACTGAAGTGAACCTCACACTGGAGATGTTTGACTCATAACAGTCAGTGTGTGCTGGCTGTAAGAACACACAGGTGGATCATGGGAAATGGAGTCTTTATCCCAGAAAACGCTCATGTTTGTCCTCAGTGGTTTTTTTCTGGAAGATAATCGATGTTGATGAGTTGATTTGAGTTTTTAATCTGGTGTCAGGTCTTTCTCTCCTCCTCCTCCTCCTCCTCCTCCTCTGTTTCCAGCCCGGAGCGTCAGCCGGCTGCTCTCTCTTGTCTATTTTCTGTGCTCTGTGTTTCTGCAGCTGCCGCCTGTCACTCTCTCTCAGGACTCTGGCAGAAGGTCGGCGGGTAAAAGGACGCAGCGTTTCTCAGCGGCGGCAGTCGGCCATGAAGCTCCAGCCTGCAGCTTTGCTCGCCGTGTTCCTGCTCGCTCTGCTCTCACCTGGTGAGTCCCTGCTGCTGGTCACTAACCCTCACCTGATCGTTTCACTCACACTGACAGACTTTCTCTCAGAGCTTCCACCTGGATGTGTTTTTAAAGACCTTTACTGACAAATATGCCTCAAAGCAGCGACTCTTTCCTCTGCTTTAACCCTGAAGTCAAAGTTTCTCATGAATTTAGGTCAGAAAATCCTCTCTGACAGCTTCATCAGAGGCTGAAACTCTTTGAATCTGATAGTTTGTTCTAACAGAAACATAAATATAACCATCTGTGAGTGTGATCGATCCTTTTCAGTCCCTTTAAAACACTAAAAACGACATGAAGTTGCTGTTTTCACCGTCTCACATGTTCAGCTTTAAGGTTTAGCTTCACTTTTTACTGAAACTACACACGACGAGTATTTCAAGGAAGATCTGACGTCTTTTTTTTCAGGTGTTTATTCATGTCGGCCTCTTGTGGGGCCTTCATTTCGCATTATCACCCACTCACTATACATGCTGCTGTACGTTTGAAGCAAGAATTTGACAAATGGTCTGTTTTTATTGTGTTAGCGGTGATTACTGGATCATTTCTCACGCTGAGGTTGATGTTTGGACTAAATGGATCCAAACAGACCGACATGGACCTACAAAACATTTAAAATATGTTTTTTTTTTTCTGGTTGATTGAAGTTTGTGACAGAGCAGATCAAACGTTCTTAAAGTACGAGAGTTCAGTGAGAATCAAAGCAGAATAAAGAGAAACCAGGAGGAGTCAGTGTGTGTTAAATGTGTGTGTTAAATGTGTGTTAGCTGCAGTGAGCAGAGCAGCTGCTGAAATATGAGCGGCATGAAAGCACTCACACACTCTCTGACCGTGTTTGTTTTCCTCTGTGTGTGTGTGTGTGTGTGTGTGTGGCATGCCTCTCTTCATTTAAAGGATATTTCTGTCTCTCTTTAATAAACCCTGGATGAAGATTTGGAGGCTTGTTTCAGGCCTGTGTGTGTGTCAGATTAAACCCGTGTGTGTGTCAGATTAAAGCCGTGTGTGTGTGTGTTTTCAGGGTGCTGGAGCAGGAACGAGGAGGAGCGTCTGATCAACTACCTGTTCAAAGAGAAAGGATACAACAAAGAGCTGCGGCCGGTGGAGAAGCAGCAGGACGCCGTGGACGTGTATCTCGCTCTCACTCTCTCCAACCTGATCTCTCTGGTAGGAGTGAAGCTGACGGAGGAGCTCAGAGCCGTCAGATTATCTGACCAAATACACAAACATCACCGAGAGTTCATGAAGATTAATGAAGTTCATTAAGAAACGAATTCCTCCAAATCTAAATGAGATCAGGGTGATCGGCAGAAACTCTGAGGACAGGCGAGAAAATCAGATCTGACTTCAGACTTTTATTTATATTCTTTTTTTTCTGACCTGAATCTCAGAATGTTGATTTTTTTTGTCAGATTTCTCTTATTTTTTCAACTCCATTCAGACTTTTATCACAAAGTTTTGATTTTAATTCTCACGTTTCTGTTTCTTTCATCAACTGTTTTAAATTTAATCTCAGATTTTTGACTTTTTTTCCTCAAATTTCTGTTTTTTTTTCTCTTACATATTTGTGTTTTTTTCTTATTCTCTTAAAATTTTAACTTTTTTTCTTGTTTTTTTTTCACTGGCTAAATCAGAATTTTGATTTAAGTCTGATTTTTTATATATATATATATATATATATATATATATATATTTCTCTTTATTTCTGACTTTAATCTCAGAATCTTCTCACCCACACACACATTTCTATTTTTACAACAATTTAATCCCAGAATTTTAGACTTTTATTCACATCTCTTATTTTTTTTTAAATCTCAGAGTTTTGACGTCTTTTCTCAAAATTTTAACTCTTAAATTGGAAAAATTACGGGAAAAAAAAGAGTCAGGCTTCACTTTTAGAAGTTATTTTTTTCCCCTGCGGCTTCTCTCTACGGAAGCCCAAAGTGGTCATGATGAAGTACATTTTATTTTCCCAAAATTAACAGTTTATTTAAGTAGTTTCATAAATATCTTGTCTTAGTTTTTCCACTTTATCTGAAGTGATCTAGAGTTGAGAAATAAACACAATTTTCTGTCGATCTAAAAGTTTTAACTGTTAGCTACGTCGCTATCATTAGCCAGAATACGGCGTTCCCAGTTACCTTTTATTAGTTTATGAAAAACACTTATTAAAAACTTTTTGATTTCACCGAGAAGTTTGGTCAAATTTGTCAACCCTTTATCTCTTACCTGGAAGAGCTGCCCAGGTTACCTGAATATTGAAAAGGATGTATCTCTCTGTGCTCTCTCTCTTTCTTTCTCCTTTGTTTATTTATTTAGTTATTCACTATTTATTTATTTATTTATTTACTTTTCATTTATCCTCTTTTTTTTCCGTTTTTCTTTTTTTTTTCTTTTTTTTTCTTTCAAGGTCTTATGTTGTTGTTACTTATGCTTGTTGACTGTTTTCTGTGTAATATGTTTTGTGTTTGTCTTATACATACAAAAAAAAACAATGCGAAAGGAAAAAAAACTTATTGATTTGATTTTTAGATGGACAGAAATTTTATTATTATCTCAGGAAAATGAGTTCTTGACAAGATAAGTTTTCTCAGGAAGGAGATGAATAGGTCCAGATCTGAAATTAAATTTTTATCTCTAAAATAGAGAAAATAAAATGCTTTGTGACCTGTCAGGGCTTCCATACTCATCCATATTTGACATTTAGCACTTTTGATTTGTCAGAGAGTTAAATATGAAGCCGTCATCAGTCGGGTGAAAACTGAGCGTTGTTGTTTTTGCTCTTTGTAGAAAGAAGTCGACGAGACGCTCCTGACGAATGTTTGGATCGAGCATGTGAGTACAGGACCTGAAACATCTCCGCTTTAAGTCTGAGACCTCCTCTAAAGATGGCTGAATCTGTTCGTAGACGTGGACTGACTACCGGCTGGCCTGGAATGAGTCTGAGTTTGACGGCATCCAGGGGCTTCGTCTCCCGTCCAGCATGGTGTGGCTGCCTGAGATCGTGCTGGAGAACAAGTGAGAATTTGATGCTTTGTTGAGGACAGCAGGGGGCAGCAGTGCGGTTGAACGTATTATACGACAGATTTTTTCCTTCTTAAATTCCAAACACGTCTTGAAGGTTTCAAACTCTGAGGCGAAGCGTGTTGAACACTCTGACCCTCGACTGTCAAACCTGTGTCCTCCACCTCTTCTCTCTCTCTGTTTCAGTAACGACGCCCAGTTCAAGGTGGCGTACTTCAGTAACGTCCTGGTTTTTCCTGATGGAGGTATATACTGGTTACCTCCGGCCATCTTCCGCTCCTCCTGCTCCATCAACGTCAAATATTTCCCCTTCGACTGGCAGAACTGCTCGCTCAAATTCGTGTGAGAGACTTCATCCTGAAAACATTCGACTATTTTAAGGGTTTTTTCTGAGAAATCACCTCCGTCCATGTTTTCTTCTGCAGCTCTCTGACCTACAACACCAGAGAGATCCGGATGCTGCTGAAGGAAGATGTGGACCCCCAGGACATGCCCCACAGGGTGGAGTGGATCGTCATCGACCCCGAGAGCTTCACAGGTACGTGTTACCATCAGGGACTCCTCACTCAGGCTTCGCCAAACCAAAGAGTCATTTAACGGTTTCCTGGCTGGTGTCCACAGAGAACGGCGAGTGGGAGATCATCCACCGTCCGGCCAGGAGAAACACCTACAAGCACATTCCCATGGAGAGCAACAAGCACCAGGACATCACCTTCTACCTGATCATCAAACGCAAACCTCTCTTCTACATCGTCAACATCATCATCCCCTGTGTGCTCATCTCCTTCCTGGCCTCGCTCGTCTACTACCTGCCGGCTGACAGTCAGTGCCCATCATATCTCGCTCCTATCTCGCTTATATCTCGTTCAGAGAAGAAGAATCTGTCATAAAGTTATAGTTTGACTTTTAGACCGACTTCCTGCTCGCCTCCGTCTGGAACGACGTTTTTGTTCTTGGTTTTAAACCGTCAGCGTGACTGAAACAGACGAAACTTCATCCCTGCTGGATTTATCACTGTGTGTGTGTCCATGTGTGTGTCCATGTGTGTGTCCATGTGTGTGTCCACGTGTGTGTCCATGTGTGTGCACAGGTGGAGAGAAGATGACCTTGTCCATCTCGGTGCTGCTGGCTCAGTCTGTCTTCCTGCTGCTGATCTCTCAGCGGCTGCCGGAGACGTCCATGTCTGTCCCGCTTATTGTCAAGTAAGTAAACAAACACACACACACACACACACACACACACGCTTATTCTCCTTCAGTTCTCAGAGATATTTGTGCAAAAATAGACCAGAATCTGACCTCAAGCTGGTGTTGCTTCCTGGACGACGGTTTACAAACAATCCTTCTGAGTTTCTCTGACAAAATTCAAAACAGACTTTGTGGGAGGGACGTAAAAGCCAAGCAGGTCATTGTAAGACTTAAGTTGTGTGTGTGTGTGTGTGTTTCAGATATTTGATGTTCATCATGGTGTTGGTGACGGTGGTGGTGTTGAACTGCGTGGTCGTCCTTAATCTGCACTTCAGGACACCGAGCACACACGTTATGTCTGAGTGGACCAAGACGGTACACACACACACACACACACACACACACACACACTCTTGATGGCTCTTTTTGTGCAGTGTTTCCTGGTTCGTGTTTTATTTCTTATTTTAAACACTGTCCTGACTTTAACCCAAATATTTAGACTTTTATTCACTTCTGTTTTTTTTTTCTGACTTTAATCTCAGAAATTTGACTCTTAAGTTGAAAAAATTAAGCAAAAAAAGTATTTTTTCGCTCTCTTGGCTCTTCTCTACGGAAGCCCAAAAAGGTCATGATGGAGTACATTTAATTTTCCTCAATATAAGTTATTTTTTTTCAGTAGTTTTCTAAATATCTGGTCTTATTTTTTCACTTCACATCAACTTAATTTTCTGTCGATCTTAAAATCCGTTTAAACCGTTTCGGTGCAGTTCTTCCTGGAGCGGCTGCCCCGCCTCCTCCGTATGTCCCGTCCAGAGGAGGCGGAGCCGTACTGGGACGGAGCTCTGCCGCGGCGGTCCAGCTCTGTGGGCTACATCGCCTCAGCGGAGGAGTATTACAGCGTGAAGTCCCGCAGCGACCTGATGTTTGAGAAACAGTCGGAGAGACACGGACTGATGGCGCGGCCCACGCACGCAGCGAGTAAGTCTGATGGCGTTTATGAGCTTTAACGAAGAACGTGTGTTCAGAATTCACCAACTTTTAGCTCCTCTTTGGTCTCCACCAGCTGAAGGAACTGTGTTTATTAAATCACAGACTGCATCTGTTTCCTGCTCACAGTGAAATGTCAGACTAAACAGGAAATGAAAACTTAAAGCTACTGTAAGGAACTTTCTGCTTGTGTTGAGTTTGGCGCCCTCTGGTGGACAGAGCTGTCTTTCTACCCTGCTCTTCAAAAGAGGAAAAAGTTTTTATTTTATTTATTTGTAACTGAAAAATCTCTTCTTTTGAGGAAATAGAGAGAAAAGCCTCCTTCAGACCAAAATTGTTCACTAAAATTAAAATGCTAAACTCCCATTTTTTCCCATCAAAACTTTTATTTAATACATCGTTTTTTTAAACCACTTCCTTACTGTTTTGTTTCTGATAAAAAAAAAAAAACGCTTTTCTTCACAGTGTGTCCTGAGAGCTGTGTCTAAGTTTCTGTTTCTTTTCACTAAAGTTATTCTTCTTTATGTCGTGTGTTTGTGTGCAGTTGTGAAGCCCCAGGAGGACGGAGGCGTCACAGATCAGCTGTACTCGGAGATCAAGCCGGCGGTGGACGGAGCGAACTACATCATCAAACACATGCGCAACAAGAACGACTACAACGAGGTGAGAGAGAGAGAGAGAGAGAGAGAGAGAGAGAGTACGACCTGTGGAGGAGAAATGAGGTGAGTCTGATAAAGACGTCTGTGTTTGCAGGAGAAAGATAACTGGAGCGGAATCGCTCGTACGGTGGACCGCCTCTGCCTCTTCCTGGTCACTCCGGTGATGACGATCGGCACCATCATCATCTTCCTCATGGGAATCTGTAACCATCCTCCACACCTGCCCTTCAAAGGTGACCCGTACGACTACAAAGAGGAGAACGCTCGCCCGCTCTAACGCCTCACAGCACGGCGCTGCGGAACAGACCCTGCTGTTCGAATCCTCGAGTTTCCCAACTTTGGTTTAGTTTGAAAACTTTTATTAGAAGTGAAACTGAGTTTACTGTTTACCTGATTTTATTTACGGTTTGAATAAAAACTTTATACAACCACCAATTCCAATGGAGCTGGGACGTTGTGTGAAAAATGAAATAAATAAAAAGTGAGCATTTCTCATTTCTCACATTTTAAAGCCCTAACATGTTTATTCATCCCCCCCAGAATCAGACATGATATGCAAACACTCTCACAAAGTTTTGAGTGATCCCAAAAATAAAGACATGAACCAAACGCGGTCGATCCAGCTGCCTGAGTCTGAGCTGCAGCAGCTCTTTCTCCATCTTTATTTTTGATGAAAACAGAATCAGTGACCTGAGATGCAGACAGACCGATTTAAACAGCTGCTCTCTAACGTTTGGTCTGTTCCAGCTGAAATTCAGTATGAAATGCCCTGGAGTTTGAGACGCAGGGAAATATTTGCAAAGGCATCAAAATCGTCTACAAACTAAAGCTGCATTTTGACCAGAACGTCCAGGAACTTTAGGTTCCTGATAAAACATTCCCCTAAACTAAATGGTTCCTGTGGCCTGTTGTTTGTCTGCGTTTTGACTGTGGCGCTGAAGACCTGGGTAGATTTTTGAAAAACAAGACTGATTTATGAAGAAAAAAAATACAGGTAACAGGGGGAGATTTAAAACATTTGAATCATTACAGGCTACATACAAACTAGAAGTAAAAGAATTTTACAAATATCTTCAGGTTAGACACTATATTTATACTGAAATGGGCACTCTTAATTTTCCAGAAGACTTTAATTTATTAGAAAAGACACTCATAGATGGTCTCAAACAAGATCACTTTATCTCCAAATTTTATTCCAAGCTGCAACATTTGAATATAGACAAACTATCATTCCTACGGAAATTATGGGAGACTCAGCTGAAAACAACACTAAATAATGAAATATGGGAGGAAATATTACTTTTACCTTCGAAAATATCCATATGTAACAGACTCAAAGAAATGCAATATAATATCGTACAGAATGTTTACATATCTCCGTATTTGTATAGTAAATTTACAGCAGGGGCCTCTTCAAACTGTCCAAAATGTAAGAGTGCTTTAGGAACAAGATTGCGCCGTCTTTGGGAATGTGAAAAGATTCAAAAGTTTTGGCAAACTGTATGTGTTGAGATTAGTCTGATAATCAAGAAGCAATTACTGCCTAATCCTACATCATGCTTATTAGGATGTATCCCTGAGTCACTTCGTTCACATAAGAACACCGTACATTTTTTGCTTATGTTGGGCCGAAAGGCTATCATGACTAAGTGGGTCGGAGATGAACCTCCTTCAATACAGTTATGGAAGTCTTTGATGTCAGATTATATTTCCCTGGAAAGATTAAGATTCGGTATTAATGATCAGAGGGACCTTTTTATAGCAAAGTTTGGCAGAGTGTTAGGGTACCTGGGAACTTAGAATGCAGTTGATAGAAATGTTAAACCAATGAGGACTGTGGACATTATTGCTGAAAATGTATCCTGTATACTAGATTTGCTACATACCTAATTTTCCACATATCTTAATCTGTAAATACACTGTACTGGACTGTTATTATTCTGAAAATGTTCGATAAAAAGAATGTTCAAAAAAAAAAAAAAACATACAGGTAGTTGCAAAACACCACCAGACCACAAGAGGGCAGTAAGACATCAATGAAGGCCTTTTGTGAATGATATTCAGCCTGTGCTGGTTTTGATGGCACTTTGTTGCACATCGATACCTCTTCTCTAAAAGCACCACACAGCTTCGACCCCCCCCCCCCCCCCCCCCCCCCATCTAAAGCAGGAAGACTGAAGGACCCTGTTGATTGAGGACTGATTGAGGACTCTGAGCAGGATGCCTCCTCCTCAAACAGCTTCAGATCATTAAATCCTGATCTGAGGAGCAGATTATGACTCGTATATCAAACTGAACTTCTTCTGTGTTTGAACAGCTGTTGTAAACTGGATCTCCACGGACACGTTCAGCTGAAGGTCACCATGAGTTGCCGACCCTGTCAGCCTGGGATCCTTGTAAACACATTCCTCTCGTTGAACAGGTTTTAGATAACCACAGCTGCATTTCATCAGCTCTGAATAAAAGCAGCTGGATTACTTCAGCTGGTCTGATAATTCGTACTCTGATGAACCTTTTGACCAGCCAGGCTCCAGCCAGCAGCAACAGGTCAGAGTCTGTCAGACCCCAAAAGTCCAAGAGCCTCAGTGCTGAGTGAAGACGGAAAGCTAAAGCCCTGTTTCCACCAAGCGGTCCGGTCTGGATCAGTTCAGTTTGGTATGGGTCGGATCAGTAAAGCCTGATCCTGTTTGCGTTTCCTCAGCCAACCGTGCCCTTCTTGGAAGGCTGCGTGCTGATAGCTACGTCAGCTACGTAACAGCGTGACAGTATAACACCGCGTCAGTGTACCCCGCTAACAAATCCACCAAAGAAGAAGAAAAAAAGGCATTTTCCAATCAAAAAGAAAGTGATCTTCAGGAAGTCACCTCGAGATTTAAACATGGCGGGGTTATGTGTTGCTCTCTCTCACCGCTGTTGCACAGAGAGTGACGATTCTTTCGACCAATCAACGGACTGCAGGGTTTCTAGCTCCACCTTCTGTGGGTTGGATCAATTATTCAGTCCCTCCAGGATTTTGCGGACTTTTTTCGAGATTCTTGCAGCAAAAACTGCTGATTCTGTGGCAGCTTTTCAAAAAAATTGCAATGCATTTTACAATGTTTTTAGATTTTTTTTTTGCAAAAAAATTGCGGCAATTAGCAAAAATTACAAAACTAGTAGAAGTTTTCACATCATTACACATTCAAAGGTATATTAAGTATGACGCTTTAAAAAAACCTAAACCTGAATTTGCAGATAAGTTGCAGTGATTGGACAAAACTACAGGGTCGCTCAGAATTCACGAAGATTGATTGAATTTGCGTTAATTGTCGCAATCGCAACATCCTGGAGGGATCCTAACAGCAGAGTACCAAAACAGACTGAACTGAACCGCTCGGGGGAAATGGGTCTTGTGTCTCTGTAAAGCTCCCTCCTTCAGGTTTATGTTCTCAGTGCAGTAAGAAGTGCATCAGTTCATCTTTCAGTCCCTCTCAGAGAGGTCGATGTCTTTATCTGTGAAAACTGAAGATCCATTTCACCTCCAGCTCGACATTCATGTGGTCTCTTTGGACTGTTCACGGTCATTTCACAGAGGCTCCGTGCAGACCGTCACAGTGTGGCTTCATCTTAACGGAGAGATGGGACGAGGTTTTCATCCTCCAGCAGAGCCTCACAGCCCTGAGTGATCATTCAACAAAACTTCAAGATATTCCAGCAGAGAGAGTTTAAGAGAGGAGGAAAGAGAGCTGGAGAACTGGAGTGGGTCCTCTAGTCTCCTCTCTTTCATACCGGGGTTTGATATTAGCTCTCTTGGTCACAGCCTTCAGGCTCTTCACTGGGCACAACTCCTGGGCGATACCTTACGCTAAAAAAGACGCACACAAAAAAGTGGTTAGAATGTATCACAGTCGTTAAGAGAATAGATGCTTTTATTGTCCCCTAAAATGATTTTTTAACATAATTCACCATCAGTTCATTCATTCATGGTCAGAGCTGATGGTGAATTTGGACACTTACCTGTCTGGAGCTGATCGGAGATTGTTTCTATGTTTCTTCCAACAGAAAACTCCAAGAACAATCACTAATATTATGAGCACTACTCCTCCCACCACCCCGCACACAATTGCTACAACATTATGTGAAGAGTCTGAAAGGAGAAAACAGTCAATTAGAAACACAGCTACCATTAAAAAAAGCATAATTCCACGTCTACGCCGATGATACCCAGCTCTATATTTCCAAATCCCCTCTCTGATCTGAAACACTGGATGAACTGCAACTTCCTCAGATCACTCAGACAACAAACTTTGACATCCTTCCCTGCCCTTTGATTTCTCATATATGAGTGCGCTGAAGCATCCTTGTTCCATCACCACAGACTGATGAAATCACAGCTCACCTGTCCCTCAGGTGTCTCTTGACACCAGATGATAATTTGGTCAGTTTTGTGCAGTTTTACGACAAACCTCAGACGCCGTCTGGATCTCACCTGTTATAACCTTCAGATGGGTGTTTGTGATGTAATCCTCCTCCGCCGTGCTGAGCTCACAGGTGTACACTCCATCATGAGCCAAAGACAGGTTCTGCAAATTGAGATCTCTTGTTTCAGGCCTATTCTTCACATGCTTCTTCCACTGTTCCTCAGGGTAGCTGCGGGCGGCGTCAGCCGTGGTTTGGATCAGGATGGTCTGATTGTGGTTGAAGATCCAGGTGAGTCCTGTCTGTGAGGTGACTGAGGAGTTCTGAGTGCAGGGGATTTTTGTTTCAGTGCTCGAACCGTTGAGTGAAGCTGGAAGACAAAACGTGGGTAAAAATGTAAACAGAGAAACATTTTTACTGATTGAAATGTGGTGTCGGAGCTCATTTGGAGGTACGTTAGGAACAGTTTCTTACTTGGGCTGAAAAAAGTGGCTCTCCTCTTGTTTGTGGGAGTGCTGATGGTGCAGCTGTAGTCCACACTCTCATCCACCAACTTGATCACAGACCTGATGTTGTAGAGCAACTGCTCATTCTGCAGGACTTTGGGTTCTTCGGTATCGTTTAGGGTGGATGAAGAGCTGGAGGACCAGGTGAGGTGAGGCCGGGGGTAGATTCCTTCAGCGCTGCAGCTGATCTCGTTTCCCTCTCGCTGAATGTTGACTCTACGAGGGGGAGCTGCAGAAAAACAAAGTACAGATTTATAGGAACTTTTATTTTGTGAGTTTGCTCGTGTGTTTCTCTTACCGTTCACTCTCAGCTCCACAGTCGTGGTGATGCTGGATGTTGAAATGCTGCTGAAGCACTCGTATCGGCCCTCATCCTGAACCTCCAACCGATCCAGCCAGAGTGAGGCGTTTCCTGTAGAGATCTTTAGTGACACTCTGTCTCTGAAGCGCTGTTCTTTAACATCTATTTGTCCGTTGCGGTAGGAAATGACCTCTTCTGATTTGACCTCTTCTGATTTGACCCTCCAGCGGATGTATAAATTGTCTCCAGTTTCAGAACTGCACGGTAAGACGCAGCTTTCGCCGAAGTTACAAGTTATGCTCTTAGTTTTACCTGCAACACACAGAAAAAGAAACGTAAACATCTCCCTCTGAAGAACAATAAGAAAACTGAGAGGACAGTTTTTGAAGAAAAAACGCAAAAAAAGTGACGTACAGTGAAAATCAGCCAGCATATTTTGGTGACATCTTATTGTCAGGAGGCCTGTTAGTCAGGAAATCAGTTTGGCTTTAAGAATATCAGCTAAATCCAAACTGATTTTCTGACTAACAGGTGACACACAAATCTGGTTTAAAATCAAACAGTGAGTCATATTTCCTCTGGATAAAAGTCGGACAACTTCCCGGGGCCTTCATGTCCAAACAAAGGGTCATTTCGCTGTTTCTGTCTGTTTGGCACAGATTTAAAAACATCCCTGAGCCTCAGAGGAATCCTTCAGTGGAACCTCTCTGTGTAAGGTCAGAGGGTTCAGAGGAGGAACGCATGAATCTTTCTGTCCTCCCGTTACGCTGATGGTGAAGCAGGAAGAGAAAGTTATCACCAGCTCACATTCCTGCAACAAAGGTCTCAAAATAAGAGGCCGTACAAAGATTTCAACACTCAGCTGAGGCCTTCCTGTCACACAAACACACCTACATGCTTATTTTAATCACACACAAGTATCATGATGCTTCCATTAAGAATGAAGAGAGGGTGGGGCATGAAAAAATGCTGCTCTTCCTGTAGTGTTTATTTTAAAATGTAGATGTGAATGCCACAGATCCGGTCTACATGCCCAGGAATGTTTTCCACTGACTTACCATCATTGGCACAGTACAGTAACGTGTGTTGACAGTACAGTGCAGATCATGGTACTTGAAAACACATTGTTCGACAATTTATCCCCCCTAACACACACACAATGGTTTGGTCCAGTGTGTTTATCGTTTGTTAGTTTATTCAAACATTGAACAGTTCATCAGTTGTGCATCGCTCTTCTTCAACAAGCACACACAGAACATGAAAAGCAAAATTTTTAACTCTTGTGACAGTGACCTGCTGACATCCTCATCCTTATCACACAAACATTACACTGTTTCAGATTTAACCAGTGAGCTCTTATTGTCCAGATTTATTAATTCATGTCGACTCTTATTTCTTTGATTTCTTATCGTGTCCTTTCATAGATTTCAGTAGCTCTGTATAGTTTAAGTGTGTAAAAGTTTGTATATTTTTCAGTTTGGTGACAGATTTAGTTTTGTTGACAGTTTGATAAAAACATTTTTGAATAATAGTTTGATGTGGTTTGGTTATTCATTATTTCCTCCAGTTTAAGGATTTGAACTGAGCTTTCAGTCCTTGTGGAGCTGCTGTCGTGGTGATCAGATCAGTTTATGTTGAGCAAAGAAGTCCTGTTAGTCAGGTCACATATGGTGTAATTGACACCTACCACCCAGCACCGCTCCTGGAATTGACCTGTGGATAAGTCCCGCCCCTAAACGCGATGAGCCAATCACAGTGCGTATAGCCATTGCAGACATTCTCTGCATGACGTCCATTGAAATCTAGAAATTCAGTTTTCTTTAGGTTTCATGAGGTTTTTATGAGATTTTAAGCTTAAAAACGGTCAAACAGTGTTCATGGGGTTCATGTAACTCTGACACAAAGTATCCTGAGAGGCTGGGCGACGGGGTGTGTTTTTAACCCTTTCCTTAAACCACATCTCAACCCAGTAAAGTGTCTTCTTTGGATAAAGTTGTGCGGTTTCAACTCAACGTGAATAAAATGAACAAGAATGTTTACATCTCTTCTAAGGTAAGTCAATATCATATGTGAGGCGACATGTTGTCACTTTGCTGTAAAGAAATATAAAGTTATCTTTAACACTAGAACCGCCACAGCCGTCTGATGAACAGTTTGTGATTTGCTCTAGCGTTAGCCTAGCGTTAGCCTAGCGTTAGCCTAGCGTTAGCCTAGCGTTAGCCTAGCGTTAGCCTAGCGTTAGCTCCTAGCTGTGTTGTCCATCACGTCTCTTTGTTTGTTGGAGCTCATTGGCCTGTTCTGTTCTAGTTTTTGTTCTTTGGTGAAACACCTGTACAGCGCCCCACCTGACGCTGCCAGCCAGTCAAATTTGCATATTTTCTCAGCGCGGTCCTGCTACCCAGTGTTTCCTGTCTCTATATTTACTTAGCAGACCCCAGTGAGGACTTATTTTTCTCCCAAGAAGTGCCCAAAACTAGCGACTCAGTTGAAGAGTGTTGCTGTTTTGTATGTGGAGTGTGAGATTGTTATCTCCTCTCTGTTTCTCCCGTTGAGTGACAGACAGAGGAGCAGCAGCACAGAGCTGTAGTAGCCGTTACGTTTATCAGGCTGCGCGCTGTTAGATGAAACGCCTCCGGGTGATTTCAGCTGAGCCGCAGCGACCATGAAAGGAACAGCTTCGAGAGAGCAGCAGTTAACAGGTAGTCTGACTGGGCTACGTTTCACGTAGTATCTCACACTGTTCCAGAAAATACGTGAATGAATGGGAAAGATGTCGCAAGGAATTCCACTCCATTTAAATAGTATACAGCGCATGTGCGTAGAGAGAAGAGATTAGCAACATTTCATGCAGTTTTTAGCTTTTTTGAGCTAGCTAACTTTCTAATTAAAGTAGCAGGCAACACCTAGTGAGATGCACATGGACCACAGGGAGGAAGAAGAGGGACAGTGAAAACTGAAGACTTGCGTGCTTATTGAACTGCTTGCAGTTCTTTTTGCTAAGGCTGTAAGCATAATTGAATGATATTCAACATGGCTAAATAAGCAATAAAGCAGCAATCAGTCCTTATTTTTTAACTTTCAAACAAAAAAAAAAACATTTTGAAATGAAGTTAAAATGTTCTTGGTAACAGGCACTTTGAGCCATAATATATGAGTAGATACAATAATGCAAGGTAAGGCGTATATATAAATATATACATAAACATATCTATCTATCTATCTATCTATCTATCTATCTATCTATCTATCTATCTATCTATCTATCTAGATATACACTCAATAAAATGGGGATAAAAATGAAATAATATAAAGCAAAATACAATCTAGGCAACTTAAACAGTAAGTCAAAAAAATCTAGATATAAAAAGTCAGAGTAAATTAAGATAAAAAAAAAAAATACTATAACTCTAAAGCATAAATTTATGATAGCAAGACACTACACAATAACCAGACTAAAAGATAGCAAGCAGACAATGTTTATGCCTGAGAGTTATAGAAAAAAATATATTTAGGTTCAGTATGATACAGTGCAAGAGGTATTGATCATCAGCCCCTAATCTGACGTTTTAGAGGGCTAAATTAACCTAAAATGCCTGTACTGGAGCCACAAAATAGTTTTAGCATCTAACTAAAAGTGTGAAAGAAATAGTGCCATGTCATGTTTATAATACACATAGAATATAAAAAAAGCAAAGATGTGAACAGTCATTATGAGCAGTAATATTGTTTCAAATGTGTGTTGTTGTTGTCCTCGACTTACAGGAGTGAGGGACAATGTCAGGAAGACAGTCAAAATTCAAATTTGAGTGGAAAGAAGACCACCAGTTCAGAGACTGGATAAAAGAAGTTTCAGGGGATGGCTGATATTTAGATAGACCACAAAAAAAAAAAAAAAAAAAAGGGGGGGGGGGGGGGGGGGGGGTCAGTAGGCACTTGATGGCAGAGCACCTGTGACCCATCTAACTTGAAGCATTTCTTCGCACTTAATAAGGTTTCTCCTTCTTGTCAAAGCGTCTGCTAAATGAAATCGTAGAATTGTAGGAGATGAGCACAGGGCATATTGCAAGTTCTGCAGGAAGTCTTTTGATATTGGTAACATGAAAAGAAAATGAAAAGCTGAGGTGAGAATTGCTCAAACCAAAATTGTAACTTAATTTGTTTATGTTTCACTGGAAGCTGTGGGTGCGATTGCACTATTCTACTATAAATTTGTCATAATTTCTATGAATCTAAGAGATTATTTGATATGTATGATAGCAGCCATAGACGGCACATCTTGTAAACATATCAGTGTAAATAAATGTACAAAATGCATGGTCCAACCGTAGAAAAGGACACTGCAAAATGTGCATGCGTCCAGAGGAGGGGGGTTGAAAACGTCCTGGAAAAGTATAGGAAATGTCCTGGAAAATAATCTCTAGAAAAGAGTGGGAACCCTGATGTTTGTTTGTCCTGGTTGAGCCTGAACACACCTGTAGACAGGTAGGACATGGACTTAAAGGAACAATGACATAATTACAGTTATTGTTTAATATCACTATGTAAGACATTTGAGAAATATTAAACAAAATCTATTATTTTTTATGTACACCCCCAAAATGACTCTCTGAAATGTTACTGTTATATTGCCCCCCCAAACACTGAAAAGGGATTTTCGCCCCTGCGTTCTACAAAACAAACTGTGATTGTCCATTTCCTTCTCTGTATCTGACTGGAGTCACCGGGATCTCTTAAATCAGCATTTGCACTTTGACTTCTCCTCTTTATTGAGAACTGTGGCTGAAATAAAACTCTGCCTCATTTCACCTCCCGTCCCTCTGATCAGTCTCTCTTCTAGATCTTGTAGCATTGCCAGATGGAAATGTAAGGAATTCAAAGCTTCCACATTTTAATCTGTGCGTTGAATCATTCCTGGAATCTGGCGTGGCTTTAGGCCGGAGGGGAAGCTCATGAGTCAGCAAAGAAGAAGCTACGCTTCCAACACCATAGATCTTTAAATCACATCTGATAAGACGGATTTAGTTTTACAGAAGCAGCTTTAACAAACTCACAGCACTGAGGTGGAATTCAAAGACCTGTCTGTGACTGTGGCTCCAAACATGCACAGAAAAAAACGGACTTCCTTCCCCGTAAACAAACTCTTCCTGCGCTGAAAGTTCAAACTAACCAGTGGTTTATGTTAACACTGTAGTAAATAAGACGACACTCACCGTCTCCAGCACAGGGCTGCAAGGAAAAAGAGAGAACCACGAGGGATACGAGCTGCTTCAGGCAAAACATCCTCTCCCTGACTGTATCAAAACAGAGTGGAAGATTCTGATGTCACACCCACAGGCTGGCCGCCCAGCCCACTCACCCTGAGGAAACGATTGGATCACACAAGTATGACGAGAATGTTGTCCGAGGGTTAAACTTTTTCAGAGCCACTCAGCAGTTTTCTGTGACATGACTCGGCTGTAAGGGCTGAGTAAAGTTTGCTCTGTTAGGAGGAGTTTTGAAGGATAAGACCCTGTCCCGCCTAATGATCAGTCTGATCTCATCTTAATGCACCATGAGCAGAGCACTTTGCAGCATTTATTAAGTTACAGCTACAAAGACAAACTTCCTTTGATGGGGAGCAGATGGAGGGAGCTGATTCGTCTCATTGTGTAGTTTCTTTTTGCAGACCGTGGTATCTTTCCGTCCCTCTGCTGAGAAAACTAAAGAATGCTCTCCTTCATTTGTTCCATACGAGGTCGTGACCCCGGCCGACCCTCTTTCTGTCTGTCCTCACGGCTCACTGTGTCTGTGCTGTTGGGTCTGATTTATAGCTACTCTGGTTTTCAGTTTAAGAAACTGAAACTACAGAGAACAGTTCTTATATTTCAGCAAAGAGTTATTTTCAGTTAAAGTAGGTAAAAAACAACTTCAGTATAACGATGAATGAATCCGTTGAAATAAACTCCTGACGGGCTGTTTAACTGAAGTGTTGTTTTCCACATCATCACATCAACCCCATAAAGAAACAGCATTAGTGCCGTGCATTGTGGGAAACAGTATGTGAGGTAGACTGCTCGATGCATACTGAGAAATTTTCCCAGATCAGTCGGACATCCAGGAATTTCTGGCATACTTCAGATTCTGCAGGTTTTGGCGTACTGCCTACTACAAACTGAACTTCAGCCAAATCAGGAGGCGCTGCTGGTGGAGGAGACGGTTTGGAAAACAGACTCTGTTTCTGGAGGTTCACAGAGCGCATTTCACAGCTCGGTTCACAGCTATAAAAAGTTAACCCCCCCCCCCCCCCACACACACACACACATTTTAACTCATTATTCTTAAACTGAAGGGGTTGTGAGGAAGTTAGTTTGCAAACACTTGTGAGATCTGCAGTATGCTAAAAATTCCCAGATGTCCTACTGATCCGGGAAAGTTTCTGCATACTGACTGAAGCAAATGAACAGTTTAGTTTTTAAACCTTCTTTTCTGTGTTCAAGACAACTTTTCCCAGGATGCAAAGCAACAGGGTGACATATTTATTTATAGTTATGTTGAGCTATTGTTTGAGACATGACAAAAAACAAACTTTGTAAACTCTAGTGAGCGTAGTTCAGAACCCGGAGCTCTACATCCTTCACAACAAAGCACAACATGAACTCATTTATGTGACAAAGTCTTATTTGCTGCTTTCTTGCAGCCCAAACACTGAAACATTATCAGCTGTTGGAACAATAAAGGGTTAAATTTAGTAACAACAACCAGAACTTGTCTCATCGTCTTTTTAAAGATGCCATTTTGTCCACCAGCCCTTTAAAGCCTGACCCATTAAAAAAATCTTTATTATATATTTTTGTGTTGTATTTGACACACAGTTTTGGCAACTTTTTTAGTAAAGTTTTTAGTAAATGTGCATTAATTTAATACAGAAAATAATTATTTTAAAAATGAGAAGCAATTTAGATGTTAATCTTACTGCAAGTTTTTGAAAATTATCAATGATTTTCCTGAAAAAAAAAAAAAAAATTGTGGATGATTTAACGAGATCAGCCATTTTTAAAGGTCCAGAAAACAACATCAGCTGCCTGTAGTGGGAGGATTATCCTCTAGGGGGCAGAAAACAATTTTAGAAGAAATGAACAAGTTTTAAAGAAAACTTCAAAGAAAACTTTGAAACTCTTGGATCAAATATGATTGGTTCAACAGTGAGGGGTTAATTTGATGTCCTCTCTCTGACTAAATACTTCTGGTTTCGGTTGTTTTGGTAAACTTTGATCATCTTGAGGCGTCAGTGAGGTCTGTGTAACAGAGCTGTTTTGATAGCTCAGCTCTGAACCCTCTGACGGGCGTTTCTATTTGTAGCACCGTGTCCTTGCTGCCCCCCCCCAGCTGACAGCTCTGTGAGTGAAAGTGAAACCAGTGTTTGTATTCACTGTAAGGAGTGACAACATGTGACAGGAACAATGAGTGAATAACCAAAGTTATCTTCACACCCACCCACTGAAATGTCAACATTAGGAATAGCTGCAGGGTTGATCCACATCCTCCTGTCTCTTTCCTGGGATTGTTGGGAAGCTGTGCAGCTTCAGAACTTTATCAAAAGGCTGAAACAACCGAAGCGACAGACTCCGTCTGACGGCCTGTGGCTCAGCTGACTCCACAGAACAGCTGATCAGAAAGTAACAAACATGATCTTTGCTCCTCCGTTAGTTTACGAGGAGATAATTAAATCTGTCTAAGAATATTTTGATATTATACTGTAGAACAAACACATCACACTCACACCTTCACTGAACAATGTCACACACACACACACACACACACACACACACACACACACACACACACACACACACACACACACACACTCATCCATTAACTTACACAATTATTTTTATTCAATAGATAAAATCATCACAAATATTAAAGAATACCTTAAAAATACATATTAACAAAAAGTGCAACAAAACTTAGTGAATAAGAACTTTTAAACTAAACAGATCAGATATGTTCTCTCACTGTAGCTCCGCAGGGTGTGTGTGTGCGTGTGTGTTTCCTCAGATTTCTGAATTTATAGGATTTTGGTCTCAGTTAATTTGGACTTTCAAGGCCCTGTGAGTATGAGAAGTTTCGTTGAAAGTTTCTTTGATGAAACTTTGCTGGCTGGCAGAGTTTAGCAGTGAGAGGTGAGATCTGTCTTGGCAGACGTTTGGTCTTTATGGCAGTGAGAGCGTAGACACCCGGTTTGGTCAGATTCACTCCACAGGTGTGTAGTTTAGGTGTGAAGGGTTCATCTTTCCATCCAGAGATCCAACTTCTGCTTGTTTAAGGCAGAACTCCACAGAAACGTGCACACATGAGGTGGAACAGCATGTTTGATCCCTTTGGTTTCTTCTTTTGGATCATCAGCTGGAAGCTCCTCAAAGTGAAGTTCAAAGATCCTCTCAGTGTTCGTACAAACAGCAGAGACTTCAACCATCAGATGGAAACCGTCAGCTGACACTCTTTCGCTGGATTCAGGGTGATGAACTTCCTGTTCATCTGACCCAAGCACATCCGTACTTCCAAATGTTGTTGAATCCATTGCTTGGGGTGGTTCGCCTCCACATCTGTGCCCGAGTTACTCTCATCACCTGGACATTTCCCACGTCTCCTCCAGGAAGTTCTGCTCGGGCTTTTCCTTTTCTGTTTTTGGTGAAGTTCTTATTATTTCACCATTTTCACTGGAAACAAAATACAGCAGAGTTCAGTCCTGGCTTTTTGCTCAAACTCGTCACCAACTTCCACAGAAACAGTCTATCAGCTTCGTTTGGTCTGATTTTTGTTTTTCTCTGAACATTTTCAAACCCATTCCTCAAAAAGCTTTTTGAGCTTCCTCAAACCTTACGAGCAATACATGTATAGCTGAAAAAAAAAAGACACGCTGTGTTATTTTACCCTAAACTGTCTAAATATAGCACAAAATTATGCAAAGCTTGTAAGTACAAAATCTTCAAAAATAATAAGTTAATGATAACAAGTTAAGTAAAGTGTGTGCTGATAATATAATGAGCTTAAAATCATTTCTTGAACCAGGCTGTAAACATGTTTATTTGTGCTGTAAAGATCAGCCTGTTTGAATGGGTGTGTATGTGGGTTCTGGCACTTCTGCAGCCAGCCTCAAGTGGACACTTGAGGAACTGCAGTTTTTAAAACTTGAAGCTGTTCAGGGTTTTTTTTTTTAAAACTTGATAATAATGCTGATAATACTTGATTACTTACCTTAAATGTTTCATTTCTTGTCCATTGGGAACTTTTGATCTTCTTTTCTAAATACAAAAAAAAAAACCACACGTTATAATCAGTAAAAATAACATGAAAAATTCATTTCAAGTTACAGCAGAATTTAGAGATGCACCGATCAAACATATGAAGTCCTGATGCCAAGACCTGGGCTTTGGTACTGATTGATGATCCTGATCTGATCTGATCTACGACCAAAATCATGTGATGTTCACATCAAAGTCAACGTAAAAACTTGAGTTCTAGTTGGGTGCGGATTGAACCAATCAGCATTAAGATCCTGTGGAGACAGATGACTGGACAGACCATTTGAGTGCATTTCCCTGAACTCTGTGACTTAACAAGGATCTGTCCAGTCTGTCCAGCTATCAATAATGCTAGCTAGTTAGCACTGCTCCAATTAGCAATTAGCTCGCAATGTAGTCGAGTTCAGTTGTGTTTGATCTCAACAGACCTGAGTGGGGTTTATAGTACTTCACTAGTTTGTACTCACAGATGGATTTATTGATTATTTATATAATTAATAACAAACTGTCATGAACTACGTTGGTTTTTGAGTTCCTCAACTTGAGGATGAGATCTTTATAATAAGAAATAAAACAAAACATAAAACAAAGACTTTTTTCTAAACTGTCCTTTCAAAAATTGAAAAAGTCACCAGGAAAGGTCGATGACAAAAAAAACACGGGAGAAACTAAACAAGGTGGGGCACTCAATCACAGAGGCCAGGAGCTCCCTCCATCTGCACACACTGTCACTGCCTCTTTTTGTTAGTATCTGACTGATATCTGACACCAGGACTGGATCAGTGCATCTCTTGGACAGTTGATGCTGTTTTTACTGACCTTTTTAAAGAGTTCACAGACATGCTTTCTGTATTTTACGAGGCCTGCCACCAACACTAAAACCAGAATGCTGACAACAACCCCGACTGCGATCCCTGCAGCTTGAGAAGAAAAAAAGCGTCAGTTAATTTTCAAACATTTAAAGGATCATACTTGATTGTAAGACGTGTATTAAACTAATTATTATGGATGGAAAGTTGCTCACCTTGACTTTTTGTCACCGTTAACTCTGTACTCCTTATATGTTTCTGCTCGCCTGTACTGAGTTCACACGTGTAAATCCCTCCCTGGTTTGACGTTAAACGATGAAGCGTGAGGCTGCCAGACTCGGACACAGACTTCACGTACTTCCCCCACCCCTCTGAAGCTTTGAAGGTTTTGTCGGTCGGGGTCTGGGTCAGGATATTTTGACTGTGGTTAAATCTCCATACGAGGCTTTTTGAGGGAAGGTTTGAGGACATGCAGGGGAGTTCAGTTTCAGTGTCAGAGGTACGGACAGAAGCTGAAAGGTTTAGCACATTGACATGCACACAGTAAGAATCGATGATAAGAAGAGGAAGCATAAACACATCAGCTGTTAACGGCTGCCTGAAGCATCACATGCACTCAGAGGTTTTCTCGGGACTACTCACTCGGTTTATGCAAAGTGGTCGTCTTTGAGTTTCTGCCCGTTTTGACGGTGCAGCTGTAGTCCACATCGCTCTCTGAAACTACCAGAGAACTGCTGATGCTGTAGAGCTCCTGCTGGGTGCGGTCCACTGTGGTACTGGCTGGTGTTAGAGTGACCTGAGGGCTGGAGGTCCAGGTGAGCACGGGCCGAGGGAAAAGCCCCTCTGAGCTGCAGGTGATCACGTTTCCCTCCTGCTTAATGATGACATCACGGAGTGGAGCTGCACAGATGAAGAGAGATAATTTAGGAGGAGACCAGACGCCTAATCCACATTTCACAAATTACAACAGCATGGCTCTGTAGTAGAAGAGTGCACCAACTGAAAACATTGGAAAAAAAAAACAATCTCACATTCCTGTTAAAATTTTCATCATGTTAGTCATAAAACGGAGAGATGAAACTGAGTATGGAGCCTACACCAAGTTAAGGAGAGGAGGACTTGCAAGAATTAATTTATGACCTCAAACACCCAGACTGTCTGTAAAAGTCATGCACTCATCATCGTTTTTACTGCTCGGGTGAGGTTTGAGATTCCTGTTATAAAAATGAACACTTGTGCAAAAGGTCAAGTTTTGATTGAACAAGGACAGAGACCAGATGTGAGAATTTTAAAAGTTTTGTTTTGTAAATTTTGTTACCCTCAAGGTAAGTTTCCCACAAACTGAGAGACTTTATCTTCTGAGCAGGGATCTTATCTGTAGCATGACCTTCCATGTAGCCTTGTTTCAACATGATACCGGCTATCTGTGCTTGAGTGGAAAGAAAACTGACGGTTGCATATTCTGCACTAACTCTGCGACAGAATTCAACACTTTTAAAGGAGCAGTTTGTCCCTCAAAAGGAAAATCCTCTTTTTGAAACTCCTCTCACTTGATCGTTAAGGACCCTCTCTGTAAAATATCACCACAGCAGAGTGTCATGTTGCATGTTTTTACATAATCTGAAGGCAAATGTGCCTCTTAGCTGAGCACTTCCACTTTGACACAGTAGTGTTCTGTGCACATTCACATATTTCAGTAAACCGTGCCCTTAAAACCAGTCCGGTCAACTTGTCTGTGTGGTATGACAGCCAGAGTCAGGGTGTGGATCAGTATCCCTGTTTATGAGTCTCATTTGAACCTGTCAAAGATGCCGATCAGACCAAGGTTTATCTAGCAGTTTCATTTCAGGTCGAGCAACAAAAGAAACTTGATCCTGGTTGAGCAAAGCTTTGATGAACTTCTACAGGGTCATGGCCAGGAATTGAAACAGTGGCTCTGTACATGGGGCGCACTCTCAAACTACGAGCCCAAAAAGGCTGATTTAACAGATACTCTGAATTTCCTACCTTCAACATTGAGATCAATTGCTGAGTCCTTGTTGCCGGCGACCGTGCTGGTGTAGCACTGGTATCTCCCCTGATCTAAGAGTTCTACCCTTGTCAGCCTGAGTGATGCGTTTCCTTTAAGGAACTGGTCTTTGAACAGCGCCGTCCTGCCGCTGAATTGCGTGTTTTGACTCGCCAGCTGATCCTTGTCCCGATAATAAGAGTGGACACCAATGTCTTTTTGCTTAATCCAGTGGATCAGGACGTGATTCCCCGGCTCAAACGTACAGGGTAAAATGCAGTTCTCCATCAAAGTACACAGTACAGCATCTGTAAAACATCACAAAGATACATTTTTACTCTGAATATAAGTTTAAGTCTTCACTTTTCTAACCACATGAAGAAAAAAAGATCACTTTATGAAGCCGTGACGAGCATACAGGAAACAAATTCCTGAAAATGATTGTTGAGTTCCCCGTCAAACAGCGCCAACAAGTTTCTGGCTGAGTTTTTGGTGAATAGATTTGTCTTTATAGCTCATTTCTCCATCTGCTCACACTTGTATTTTTTTTTATAACTTGTTACTTCCAAAGATACTAAGGTAACCTTAATGACATTGCTGACTGGAGTGACAAGTGGGAACACTGTAGCTGTTAGCAAAGAGGCTAACATCTGGCATTTCTCTTGCTTTTCAGAAACAATAACCCTTGTTATCGGGATCTAGCCAATCAGAATCAAGTATCTGACAAGATCAGAATGCTGGGTAATGTGTAGATTTCAACAACCCTCAGACATCTCATATGATTTGTTGTTGTTGTTTTTTTTTACTGATGGATAAAACTGTGTATCGTCTGCGTAACAAGACACTTGCTGTATAAATGACATGAATCACTTAAACTGGCATGTAAAACAATATGGAATAACTACCATCATTACCTATTTTTAGGCTTTTAACACATTTATTTGAAGTGGACAGGAGAAAGGATGACTTATGACTTATCATAACTTGTCTGAGAGTTGTTGTTCTTCGTCCTTGTGCTCAGTTCCAATTGCCTAAAAAAACAGAGTGCTGCTGAACATACATGTTTATTTTTAGCCACGTAAGAGCAACATGAGAGCTAGTTTGCAGCCCATCACTGTTCGGGTATTTGTCCAGAACAGGGACATCCACTTCTAGGTACTGAAAGAGAAACTGGAGCACTTGTTGTGTTTCTGTGTGTGCTGAAAGGAATGTAACCAACCCGGTGCTGCAGGATGCTTTAAACATGAAGCTCTCAGTGGGTTATTTTGGGCATGCTCTGGACTTTGACATCTTAAAGCTCAAAGTGCGATTCTGGTAATGAGCAACCTCTGCCCAGTTTTTCATTAGGAAGCCTTATGCTGAGATTTTTAAAGGTCTCCTGCTTCACACACAGTCCAAATGAGCTTAAATCAAACTCAGTAGAGGCTTATCTTGGTCTAGTTTTCCACTCAGACAGAAACTTTCCCTTTGACACATTCACTTAACTCATTTCACTTAATAAATCAGGGAAAAAAATGTGTTTGTTTTTGGTTTTAAGTTGCTTGATTTTTATGAATACAATCACAGATTTATCTTCACTCGTCGTGTTTCCTGGTATTCTTCTTTCTCCGGCTAAAATGCCGCTCCTTACAAACCTCTGAGGTCCAAGTTCAGACAGAAATAGAATCAGACCGGCTGTAAGCGGCTCACTCACCTCCTCTTACTGAAATCCTGGGTAAAATCAGGACCACCAAAAACCAAAAGTATCTGACCACAGTCATCGTCCTGTCTTCTTATCTCTAACGTCCCTCTGCTGACGGTGTCGAGGACAGGTTGTGAAACTCCAGAGCAACTTAAACCAGAGCTGAGTTGTTTGACGGGATGTCTGCCCAGTCCCAAGGTTTGTGGGTGTGTACATGTGTGTGTGTGTTTGTGTGTGAATGCACTTTGTACACATTATGACAATGATTTACTTTCTCTTTTCATGTTTTCTAATGGATTTTATTTCCAATCCCTCTGCAGCTCTGGACCTTATTTTAAGAACCAAAACACTGGAGCACAGTCACAGAATTATTCACACTAAAGTTACACGTAGAGGATCTGATAACTTAACACCACAGAAGGACATATGGAAACATTTATGGAAAAACAAAATACTTTCAACACTTTAGCTTCATTAAGCTAAAGTCATTCTTGTAACAGCTGGCTAACATCCTCGTAGGCACTGCTTGGTTTTCTTTCCTGATTGCTGACTCATCCTTTCACAGGTGTTTCATTTTGAACTGGTTGGGTAAGTTTTGTAAAAACTAATTATTTACAGTACGAGTTGTGTATATTATGTTAATGGCTTGTTCAGTCAGTGCAAAATAAAAGTGGATAATTATTTAAAAGAGTAACTTCAGCGCTGCTTCTTGAATCTTTTTCTTACTGACCCCAGACTCTCTCTCGCTGGCTGAGCAGTCGTATGTTATCACACTTTTTGATTAGAAGTTCAATAAAATCAATCTGAGGGTAAAGTTTTCCATCCTGGTCACAGACTAAAGCTCACATTTAATCTTCTTCTCTGCTTCGAGGAAGAATCATGTTAGTATTTGACATTCAGAAAACTCTAAATGAATGTTTATCAGATGCTGGGAACAGGATAAGATGAGGTCCCCTGGATTTTTATTTTTCTGGGGAGGTAAAGGCAGAAAATACAAGAGGGTTTTTTTTTTCTGACTTTAAAGTCAGAATTTTTTTCTTGAGAGTGAGAATTCTTGAATTTGAAATCCAGGGTGACAATTCTGATTTTATTTTGCATCCAATTTTATTTTGAAGATCAGAATTCTAGAATTTTAATCTGATATTCAGAAATCGGTCATTTTAACTTGATCCAGAATTTGAATTCAGAAATGAAAATTCTGGAATTGTGACTCTAAAGGTAGGTTTTTTAAAAACATATATTTCTTACATTTTTGTTTGTTTGCTTTTTATGCTGGACCAAAAAAATGAATAAATAAATATAAAAACAATTTTTAGGTGTCCCTAATCATTTTCCGTCACTGCACATGGTATCCTTTCTCCCAGGATGCAACCAGATTAACCTACCAGTCGAGTATGCTCATTAATCAGTAATGACCCCTTTAAAATTTCTGTGTTTGTAAAGGTTTCAGTGAATTTCACAATAAATAATTATAAATAAATATGAAAAAAATGTGCAATAAATATGTCCTCTGGGCAATACCCATAACTTATGTCATTATTTATACCACATAGTTTTTAGTAGAAGAGAAGAGTAAAACAGACACAAAGTTAGTTCAGTTATTTGTCTTTTTAATTAGACTTTATTTATGACACAGATTTCTGCAAAGAGGTCAAGTATAACTCAGAGGCCACAACAGCCAAGTGTGGAGGACAAGTTTGATTTCCTTCAAACGTTTGTTAGTCTGAGTGAAATATGAACATGATGCTCCACATCAAACAGAAAGTCTGTCACATCAGTGATTTACAGTCTCGTTCTTCTTCTGTGATCCCGGCAGGTTATGATCCCAGGAGGAGCCGTTATCCCAGAGCTGATCACCGACTCTGTTTTCAGTCGCAGGAGAAATTAACTTCAGGAGAAAGGATGAAATCCTCGCCTCAGTGTGAAACCTGGATACCATGCAGTTTGTGTTTCTCCTCCTGACTCCTTTTCACAAGATCGTCTCAAATCCAGAGCAGCCAACTCTCAGCTCACCTGAGAGCTGACTAAAAAGAAACTTTAGGCTGTAAACATGACAACGGAAGTCTCTGTGCAGCTCGCAGTTTAATCATGCACAGAATCCACAGTCCTTAAAGTGCATGGGCTCCAAGTCTTTCACTGCTCTCTTCCCAGTTTCTGGCTTTGTCTGCGATACCTTTTTTTTTCTCAATAAAGGAAAAAATAAACTCTAAATAGGTCATAAATACCAGCAGGTTCATAGCCATACTATACACATTCCTAGTTTCCTAGACAGCGTGGTCATTTGAAGTGTTTTCAGTAATAATTTAAGAGAAAAATGCTCCTAATAAATCGTCCTGTCTCTAAGAAGCTGTTACTCCTTATCAGTATATAAATGTGTGTTTGTTTCTTGAGTAGTTCATTAGTTTCAGGTGTTTCCAGGTGGTTTGTCCTCAGGTTAACTGAGCGCCAGACTGTGTGTCAGTTTGCCCGTTGGTGCCGCTGGCGGTGAAAGGGCTGCTCTCGTTCAGGTGACTGTCGGCTGCTGGGTCTGTAAGAAAAGAGACAAAGAGTGTCATCAAAGAGGGTGAGGAGTTATTCAGTACGCACACACAGACACACACACACACACACGCCACTATTTTTGATTCTCAAATACAGAATGTACTCTGAAATATTTAGTGTTTTATGATCTAAAACTGTAAAACTGTAATCAATGGAATCACAGGACTTTTCCCAAAAACCTTAAACTTGTTCTGCAGCTCCACCTAGTGTTCAGAAATCACAAGGAAGTCCATGTCATAAACTGTGAGATCTTTAAAAACAGACCTTTGACTGTGTGTAGCTCTGTTACTTCTTCTGGATCATCTCTGGTCTTTGATTTACTTCCTGGAAACAAGAGACGACACATGATACGTAAAAAGAAAGCTGGAACAATAACACCCTCAATAAAAAAAGAATCCAAAACCTGGTCCAAAGACAGATTATGTTTCCAAAACTGTACCAGGCATGACCCGGATATAATTTGCCACAGTCTGTGGGACAGGTTTGGGCCTGCTTTGACAGGTGCAGTTCATAACTGGAGAACATTAATGTGAGTTATGGTTCTGACTCCACTGTTGTCTGTTGATTTGAAGGCGCTCAGTCTTTGTGAACACAGATGTAGTCTAACTATTCACTCATGGGGAGAAAATAAGTGATGTTTATTTAATTCCCAGAACAGAAACAAACTGGCTTCATGATCACACTTTGAGGACATATTAACTTAGAAACTACTGAATAATTAGGTTTTAAAATGTCAAATTTGATTAAATAAAGGTTTAAAAGATAATACATGTTGTATTTATTTCTCTTTTTTTGTCTATCTATGATCCATCAGCAAAATAAAACGCATTTCTGTATCGTAGTTGTTCTACACTGCCCCCTCCTGGTTGGTTGGAAGCATTGCCGGAGATATGGCTGAACTGTCAGACTGCAACTTCTTCTGAAAAATGAATTATTTTGCCGACACAACTATTTTCCTGTAAGTTTGATGCTTTATTATTATTATTATTATTATTATTATTATTATTATTATTATTATTATTATTATTATTATTATTATTATTTCTATGCTGTTTAAGGAAAAAGCAGAGCAAAATGATTGACGTCAGTTTATTTAAAAACCTTTGAATTCAGTCATCCTTAGCTAAGTACTAGCAAGCTAGTAGCTAGCAGTATGACTCAGCATATATTAGTTATGGTCTTATTTCGTTATTTATTGTTTGTATTCCTTCGTTTTTCATTTATTACACATTTTTTTTCTTTGTTGTAATTTTACGTAAGTGTAAATTCCTCAACAGGTATAAAGTAGAATCACACTTTGGGCTTTTTGGATGTTAGCTAGATAATGTACAGTGCATGTAAGCAACTTATTGAAAGAACTGTAGATCTTAACAATGATACTGACCTTCAAATTGGATTTTTAACTTCCTTTCTTAATTTAACAATCATGTTTAATCCTAAACTTAGTGGTGCAGTCATATATAATCTTTATATGCCGACTAAAATGTAGGAACATACTTACTTTAACCTCTGGTATTTATATTTTCATGTAGTATTTTAATGTGTTGTAATAATTATTTTATTTTATTTTTTCCCGATTGAAACTTTCCTCCAAACCAAAAGAATTTCATTCAGATGTTCACTGACTGTTGTTTACTTTTTGAATAACAATAAAAGTTTCTCTTTTTTTCTACTCTTGATTTTGCTAATTTTTATGCAACTTTAAACACTACAAGGTAAAAACTGTTGCTTACGGTAGCAATATACAGTGCTTCAAAAATTTATTAGACCACCGCCCATTGTCAGGTGTTTGCCACAGTACATAGTTCACCACTATAACACTTCTTATGTCTGTGTAATGGTTAATCCACTGGGATGTCAAAGCTCTTAGATCAAACTTAGATATTTATTGCTGAAACATAATCCTTGATGTAAAATGTGTTTAAGTGGTTGTATTTAATTTTTGATGAATTTCTGACTCCTCAGAGAGTTCTGGATGTCTGGCTGAAATTTGTGAATAAAAACATAAAATCAGTTTGAACTCCTCACAGTTCAAAAAGGTGATGCGTAGGTAAATCAAAGACTTTGAGTTGAAGCACTTCATGATGCTGGGCGGTTTCTCATTTTTATGGCAGGTTGATTAATTAATTTGTGAAGCGCTGTATTTCAATAATACAGTAAAGTAATTCTGGCATCACAGGTACCTGAAAATTCCCTGTTAAAGACTTTCATTTAAGACTTTTTTCATTTTTTAAAGGTGAGCTTCCACACACTAGTGTGAAAATATATCTCAATGAAGTGCAGAAAGTTTTTCTATTGTGCTACAGTATTTCACCCAGAAGATGGCACTAAAAATTCCATACTTTGAGATCCTCAAAATCCTCTTTAAGTAGAGTTTCTGTTTTGCTTGTTGGGGCTGTGGGACTGTTTGATATTTTGTGTGTAGCGTGTGGTGTATTATTGTGCAACTCAAAGTGTCCCTTGGGGAAAATAAAGATTTTCCAATCCAGTTTCAGAAGCTGCTGCTTCATTGTACAAAGCATGTACATAGTTTCTCATGGGTAGATTGGACCGTTTAAAACACCGCAAATGTGGGGAATAGAGAGTCAAACCAGAAACTCTTGGCACAGTTGAGCTCATATTCTGACATTCTTACATTTTCACTCCATAAAAGGTTAAAAAAAAGTCTTTCAGACCAAATCAGACACACCGGGATTATCTGCCCCTTCCTCTGATCTGGATTTGTAAATCAATATTTCATGTGTATTGTTTGTCTTGTTTCAGTCCAGTCAAGCTGTCTTCTTATTATCATTTGATGTCCATACTTTCCTGAATCCATCTGTACCTTTCAGCTTCCTGTAGGCCAGAACGCCAACCAGAGTGAGGACCAGCACCGCGATGACCAAGCCGACAATCCACCAATGAGACGCCTTCCCAGAAGTGCTCCGATCAGCTGCACACAGGTAACAAATACAGATCAGTAAACAATACGCACAATGTCACGTCTCTCACACAATGCATTCACTTTTAAAACAGTAACCTCAGTTTGACCTCTGGAGGTGCTGCTGTTAGCGCCCACTGACGACGTAGACATTTTTAGCGCTTGTCTTTTTGTAAAGGGCAAATTTCTTGTCTCTTGTCGCTGCTGCTTGCAGCGTTCCTGAGGGTGATGGGGCGAATTTGTGTACTGAAATTTATCAAGACCCTGTGAGAGATCTAGTTTGATGTTTCATGAGACTTATCAAAATATTGATGATTTAATGATTTAATGAACTGGTTCATTTTTCTGGTGCTGACTTGCAGAGAAGAGGATGTTTACTTGTTAGTAAAAATGATTAGTGCCTGTACTCTGCTTCATTGGGTCTGTCAGATTTGGGGAATCAGAAACAACCTTTGTTTGCATTTTAAGACCGACAGGGAGCGATGAGCCCAAAAGGATGCTGGGTAAGCCTCAGAAAGTCTTGAAAAGTCTCAATTAAAGGTTAATGTTTCTGTTTCTCACCAATAGGACCATCGATGGTGACATCACTGCGTTCAGTGTGTGTGTTGTACGGCACAGAGAACACACAGGTGTAGCTTCCTGTGTGCTCAGCGTGTTTGGGATCCATCAGGCGCAGAGAGCCGTCTCCGAACAGGACCATGCCGACCAGCTCCACGTGGTTGTCCCAGGGCGGTGAAATGCTGTTTCCAGAGTGGCTGTTGTAGTTGAGGATGTGAGAGGGGTCCTCGCCGTTGGTGAAGGTCCAGTGGAGTAAGGGGTTGTTGAGGTAAGGAGGGGCGTAGCAGGGAATGGTCAGGTCTCTGCCTTGACTTCCTTTGATTTCTAGAAGAGAGGGGGTGAACGTCAGAGGTTTCTGAATAAGTCACAACCCAGAACCCAAAACTTGAAGTTGCATCTTCACTTTAAAGACTGTGCAGTACCTCTTTCCCTGAGCGAGGCGGTCCACGCTGGACCACCATAGGAGGTGGTGACTCTACAGATGTAAAGGAGGTCAGGTTGTCCCTTTAACCTCCTGAGGCGGCTGTCCACCGTGTACAGACCCTGTTTGTTAGACTGAAGGCGTGTGACGGGTCGAAGGTCCTCGAAAGTGGGCGGCTCAGTCGCCCAGGTTACACGAGGAGCTGGGAAGACATTACGGGCCGTGCACTTCATCTCCTCGTAGCCGCTCAGCCTGGTCAGCTCCAGAGTCAGGGCCCTGATGGGTGCTACACACACACACACACACACACAGACAAAGACACTCACGGCATGCTCAAATGTTTCCCAGAAGCCCCTGATGATAGACTGAAATGCCAGCGCCTGATTTAGCCTCACTGTGGGTCATGTCATTCTCATGTAGATAACATAAGAGCTCTGTTACACAAAGATACAGCAGCACACACTTTCCTGCCCGCAGGATTTATTTTTAAACTGCAGAAATGTTGAAGTGATTTAGTGAAACTGCATCAAATCAAAGATGAGACTCATTGAGCGTCCTGAGAAATCTGAGGGAAACTAAACATCCACTGAGGCCGATCAATCAATGCACGCCAGTACAAACTGCAGTTATTCAAGTCTCCACTAGAGGTCGACCCCGCAAAACACACATTTCCTCACTTTTTGTGTTCGTTGCATTCGTACCCTCCTGATAGACACACAAGAGTCGGTTGAACCAGACTTACCTTCGACTTTCACAATGACCTTTGCATTGTGCTCCCCTTTGGACGTGTGCACATGACACCTGTACGTGCCTCTATCTTTGGGATTACTCCTTCTCAGTATAAGCGTGGCGTTCCCGCGGGATACCAGGTGCGGAAAAATAGAGGCACGGCCTGCAATCTGCTCATGCTCAAAGTGGTTGTCTCCCCCGTCGTCATCATCGTCGTCGTCGTCATCATCATCGTTCTGCTTCATCTTGTAAACCACCACGTCCTGCCTGAACCACTTGATGGTCTCTCCGCTGGCCGGCTGGAAGCTGCAGGGGAGGACGCACTCCTCTGAGATGAAGCATGTCACAGTGACATCTGAAAATGACGAGGAGGGTCAAGGTGAGGTCACTACGGTTTCACTCCTTTAAGATGCATTTATGACTGATATCATCCAGTAGAGTCTGCTGTGATAACTCAAGACTGATGATGAACTTTAGAAGAGCAGGACACAGAATAGGGGGAACCCAAAGTTAGTGTTTAACAGCTGTGACAAATCTGATTGAATTCCCTTTATTTCCTCACATAAAGGTTGAAGATGTAATCTTTAAACAGTGACTCATAGACGTGACTCAGTGACTCATGACGTGTAGCTTTCACGGGCAGCTCGAAGCAGGAAACCAGCCCTTTATTCTGAGACAGAAACTTCCTCAAACGTCTCGTTCCTGCACACCTCACTCCCTGCTCCCTTTGAGAGAGAGCAGTCAACCATGGTTACAAGAAAGAGATTACGTGAAGTCATAATATAATGACACAGCATCAACTTGCCACTATTTTTTAGAGCCTTGGTAACAAAGCTACTGGTATAGGTGGGTAAAAAGAACTGTTTTGTTTCTGTTGCTTGTTGTTTGCAAAAATAAAAAAAAAATCTGAAAGAAACAATTGAAAACACATCTTCATCTGTCTCTGGCTCCAACTCTCGGACCACTGATTCCTCTAAAGATCTGTAAAAACAAACGTTCCATCATCCCTCTGTCCTCTCTCTGTCCTCTCTCTGTCCTCTCTGACCTCCCTCTGTCCTCTCTTTGTCCTCATTTTGTCCTCCCTCTGTCCTCTCTCTGTCCTCCCTCTGTCCTCTCTGTCCTCTCTGTCCTCTCTGTCCTCTCTCTGTCCTCTCTGTCCTCTCTCTGTCCTCTCTCTGTCCTTTTTCTGTCCTCTCTCTGGCCTCTCTCTGTCCTCTCTTTGTCCTCTCTTTGTCCTCTCTCTGTCCTCTCTCTGTCCTCTCTCTGTCCTCTCTGACCTCCCTCTGTCCTCTCTTTGTCCTCCCTCTGTCCTCTCTCTGTCCTCTCTCTGTCCTCTCTCTGTCCTTTTTCTGTCCTCTCTCTGGCCTCTCTCTGTCCTCTCTTTGTCCTCTCTTTGTCCTCTCTCTGTCCTCTCTCTGTCCTCTCTTTGTCCTCATTTTGTCCTCCCTCTGTCCTCTCTCTGTCCTCCCTCTGTCCTCTCTCTGTCCTCTCTCTGTCCTCTCTCTGTCCTTTTTCTGTCCTCTCTCTGTCCTCTCTTTGTCCTCTCTTTGTCCTCTCTCTGTCCTCTCTCTGTCCTCTCTCTGTCCTCTCTCTGTCCTCCCTCTGTCCTCTCTCTGTCCTCCCTCTGTCCTCTCTCTGTCCTCCCTCTGTCCTCTCTCTGTCCTCTCTCTGTCCCCTCTGTGTCCTCTTTCCGTCCTCCCTCTGTCCTCTCCTTGTCCTCCCTCTGTCCTCTCTCTGTCCTCTCTCTGTCCTCTCTCTGTCCTCCCTCTGACCTCTTTCTGTCCTCTCTCTGTCCTCTCTCTGTCTCTAACTTTGGACCAGCTTGAGAATAAATTTTAGCTGAGTGAGTATGGACAGGAGATTTCATCAAGCAAAACCTGTTTTTGTTTTTTAACATGGCCTTTGTTTTCGGACTGTTTACAAAAATGTCAAACTAATCCTCTGAGCAAGTTTGAACACTGTGGACCGGACCACTCCCTCTGAAACACGTCATTGTATTTATTTAACAGATGCTATCACAAAGGTTAGGATCCTGCAGCTAGAAGGATTTGTTAACAAAGTTCTCAACACATTTTATTCACTTTTGAGTTCAGATTCTTTAACTACCTGAAACCTGTAGTATTTTGACAAAGAGAGTGCATTATCAACAAGCTGGCAAAGGCGAAACATCTTCAACGTGTCTTATTCATGATTCTTGCAAAGATGTGATTAGGCGCGTGTCTGGAGCGCGAACTGTGCTGCGTGAAGGGAACGAGTAATATGCATGAATTTCTTGCTTTATTTCCGACTATAAGAAAATATCTTTGGAGAATGTTTGGCACCGTCACGGCCAGTAAACATCAACCTTTTCTTGTATTTTGTGACCAAAACAGAAACAAAAGGAGGAGCTCGCTTCGAGGTCAGATGATCAGGTACGTTGTGAAATCTTCTCTCACTATAGGTTCCAGCTATCAGTTATTTTTGCAAGTTAGTGGTGTCTAAATTATGGCCTTGGGTCTTTGCGTAAATACGAATGGAGCAGTTTCTTATTAAAGGTGTTAATCTGAACTTGTTGGGTGAATGTGGCTTAAATTAGGTACAGTAAGAAATGTTTACCAGATGAAAACATGTAATTTTTGCGGTATTAACGCGCTTTATTGAACTTTTGCAGATGTTTTGTTGATGCAGTTTCTCGACTGCTTTTCAGTTTTGTAAAAAAAAAAAAAAAAAAAAAGAAGAAGAAAAAAACATCAGGGGAAAAATTCAGAGGGGTCATTCAGCCAGATTTTAAAAGGAGCAACATGTTTATGAACTAATATGAGAATGACAGCTGACAATAGCACTGAACCAGTTCCTGTCTTAAATTATCCTGATGAAAGCTAACGTAAGCCCAGAGAGTATCATATATGTTGTGTCAGTATTAATTTTGACCATATTTTGCTCATGATTTTCACTTTCTGTCCTCTTTTTAGCTGCTGATCAACCTGGAAGTGACACACTGGTTGTTTGGTCTTATTTCCTGTATTTCATGCGACTTTTTAGCATGAGCACATCCCATCTTGAGGAAAATTACCACAGGTAACTGGGTGCAACATGCCTTTTCAATTCCACAGACAAACCTCAACCACAGATTCCTAAAAATGCCTGGTCTGAATTCCCCATGCCTGTACCACTTCTCTGAATTTAAGCTAGTGGTTCAGTTTCTCTGACAGGATTTCTTGGAGGGAAACAGCTCGAGTCAAAACCAAAATCAGCTCAACCAGAGTTTCCAGTGCCAGGTTTCCATTTGTCTGTGTGCGTACCTCATATGACAGTTACTGGTCTCACCACAGATGAATGGCCTGAGGGATTAATAGTGACTATCACCTGAGTTGTTCTCCCAGCCCCTCCCCGCCGCTCTGACAGTGTTGTGTCTCCTCATGCTCACAGCTGTTCCCCTCGTGTCTGTTTGTCTTGTGAAATCAAAGCTTTGGCAGCAGCAGAGTAATGACTCAGACTTCTGACACTCACCTGCAAGATGCAGCCAACGGTTTACCTGCCTGACAGTCAGGTGATGTGGGCTTTGGTCTGACAGATGTGGCTTTGTGTGCCTTTGCAGAAAGTTTTGGGGTGGAGTGTTCCAACTGTGCAAACATGGTTCCCTCATTGTAGCCATTGAAGAGTGAGCCAAACTTAACATGCATGGTTATGTAATATAATAAACTCTCGGTCCAATCAAATGAAGTTATTTATAGAATAGAAAATGAATAACTTTTATTATTTGAAAATTGTGATTGGTTATACTGGACCAATCAGATCTGTGTCCAGTTCGTCTCTGCTATGTCGCAGCTCGGAGCGGGACTCCCAGGACATCTGGACTCATATGACTGGGATTTTCTTTCCCCAAAGATGATCTTTTATTGACCACTAAGAACCTCTGACCTGTCGACTCCAGGCCTGCTTATTATGATGGGTTTTTTTGTTGTCATTAAGAGAAATAAGCTCTTACATCACCACAGAGAGTTTGAATGTAAAAGTCAACAAGATTTCGCTTCTAATGTTCTGTTCAACTTGATGCATCGTTACTCTGGCATCCAGGAAAGTAGACATCCCGTGTATAAGCTACCAAGAGATCCAACTTGCTGGATCTGACTGGACCTTCTCAAACTCCAGACCCCCAAGAAAAGAACCACATCTTGGGGGACAGACTGCTGGCCATCGCAGCTCCAGCTCTCTTGAACGCTCTCCTCCGAGTCATCCGCAACTCTGACTCTCTTCACTCATTTACAAATCCATGAAAGACCCACCTTTTGAAGAAAGCCTATACCCACTGACTTCTACTCCCTCACACTTTATCTCAACTATCTTTGAGTACTTAGTCAAGTACTGTTTAAGTCTTATCAATTATTATTATTAGCTGGAATTCATTCATTTGTTACCTTTTTGGTGGGAACCAGGCAACAGGTTGGAATGAAATCTGTCCACCTGCGCAAGGCTGAACCTCGTCTAGGGTAACCTAGACCACTTAGCCTTCCGCTTTCTAATTGCCTGGAAGTGAAACCCATCAGCTCAGGTGTCGCAACCAAGCAAGGAAGGACCGAACACGGATCTGGTGGAACTTGGCCGTTGGTCTTTTTAACCCCTGAAATGCTTGATCCTGCCACCTTGTGGATTTACATTTTAAAGTTTATTTTAGGGATTTTTTGGCTTTCATTCAGAGGGATGGGATCGTCGAGAGTCTGGAATCATGTGTAGGTTGAAACCAAACATAAGTCTACTAACTTCAGGGATTACAGCTTCTGAACATGAGATTAAACCAGTTGGCCAAAGTGGTGCCCCTTCTTCTAGAAAGTTTACCAGGATCCGGAAAAAACTCAGCCCAATTGGATAAAGTCCGGAATTTTCCAGAGTTCGGCGCTTTTGTTAAAGGGTCTCTTGTGTCTCTTGTGAAACCAGTCAAAGGGCTTCGTTGCTTAAACCAAACCAAAAGCAGGTCACGGTTTGGTTGTGTTCAAAAACCAAAACTTCTCTGTTGGGTTAGAAAAAAGGATCATGGTTTCCTTCTTCCTTTTTGCCTCCAGCTGTAAGCGATTAAGTGGTGGAGTAAACTGTAACCTTAACTCTCTGAGATGATGGTTAAACTTGTAAAACTGAGACAGACTTTTTCTGTTAAGCCCAGCTGTTTCACTCCTTCTTCGCTTTCTGTGGTTTGAGGATATTTCCACACTCATCACGTCAGCGTTCAGAGGAGAATCTTTGAAGAAGCCACATGACTAATACGGGATCATTATCTGTTACAGAAAGAAAAAAGTCCCACAATCTTACAACGTTTCTGAGCAGTTTCAACATTTTTCTTTTTACCCCAAACTCGATCTGTGCACCAGGCAGTGTAAGGAAACCCTCCTGTCTTTTAACCTCTGTGAATGTTTCCCTGCTGCAGGACAAAGAGGCGTTTGTGCCCTTACCTGGAGTTTTGTCCTGCGTGGCAAAGCTGATCCAGAGGAGGAAGCAGGCCCAGGTGTGTATCACTGACATGATTTCCTTTCAGTTAAACACATCTATGACTCAGATGGACACAGATTCACACGTCCTCAGTCCATGGTCTTTCCTCCACGTTGACTCCAGGCGAGGATTTTCCACTTTTTTTCTTTTTTCCCTCTCGGCAGGTTTCCCTTTGGATCTCTCTAGGTGGTTTTCATAACACACACACACACACACACACATAAATACAGGGAAAAAGGAAGAGGAATCGTAATTAGAGTCACATTCCTGTTAAAATGGACTCAGGCAGATACTCGGCGTGAGAGCGTGTGCAGCCATGTGAGGACACTGAAGGTTTGATCCTGTGATGAGCAGTGAGAATGTGTTCTGCCGCTCTCAACCCTCCTTCAAAAGGAAAAATAAAAGCGAGATCTTCACCGGGAGCTCTGCACTCTTTCATCCACCTCAAACTCTTTTTCTTTTGAGCTCCATCATCCCTCCCTGGCTTATCCTTCACATCGAGCCCTCTCCTTTTATCTGTGGAGAGGGTTGATAACCAAAACAAAGAGGAAACATCTCTTCACGCTCTGCACAGCTCTGCCATGATATCTCAATGCTATCTGCACTCTCAGGTGAACTCGAAAGTGTGTTTCAGAGAGCGTGAAGAAACAAGAGATTATGGAGTCGACTTGAGCATATTTACAAGTCTTAGAAAAGGAAAGAATTAACTTTAATATCAGATGAGCGCAGCATGCAGCAGTGTAACTGTTCGACTCCGTCTGCCAGTGCTATAAAACAAAGAAGAAGCACATTATCTTTTATTTACTGCTGATGGCTTTCTGCTGGCTGCTGAACAAAAGCTACACCTGGATGTTTTCCAGAGAGCTGCTTGTGGTAACAAAAGGAAAGTGGGGCGACTGTTGAGAAAGACTTTTCTCTTGTGTCCTGAAACCAAACAAGTTGGTTCATTCTGTCAGAGTGCTGACATGTCATGGAAAACAACTCTTTGTTGGAGGCTGAAGAAGCCTTTCAGACAGATTCTGTACGATACAGGTAATGTATTTTTTACAACCAGTGAGGAATCTTGTGGAGTGTGGAGTGAAATCCCCTGATATTGATTTTGTGGGAACAATGAAGGTCAGGTAAGTTGGTTTAACATTTAATCTCTGTGAGCTCAACGTTAAAATCCAACCTGCAACGGAATTATGCTGGGGGAAAAAACAGACGATGTAAAAGAAAACAAGGAAGAAAAATAATTTCTGCTCACTTTGCTGCCTCTTGATTTTTCAGGAAACATTTTCCTCATTGGTTGGTCATTTACAAATTAGAAACAAGCGAAGGCAACACCTGAATTTCGACAAAGAACAAACTACACCAGTGACCCTTTACCCACCAAAACGCTTCGCTATCGTTATCAGTGAAAGATTTAGTGGTGTAATAACTTTAATCTCCTATTAATCACCGCGTCACTTCAGGTACACTTCTTATCTTTGACTGAGAAGTTAACCGTTACGACAAAGATTTCATCAGTGCAAACGTGATACCCCCTGTGCATCTGAAACACTTCAATAGAGCTATTAAGACACCAACAAAAGCCTCCTGACCTGCAGCCAAAGCTTATCTAAGACTCAGAGTCTGTTTGTTACAAGGAAGAGAGTGTGAGCGACAAACAAGGGAGGATCGTTCGGACAAAAGCAGAAAAATGCAACAAAAAGAGCAAAAGAAACCAAGTCCCATCAGGCACTTACTGTCCTCACTTAATCCATCAAACGCACACTTCTGTTACGTCATGTGAACGAACCATTAATGCTTTTAGCTTCTGAGACTTCAGAGGGTTTTTTTAACTTTCCGAGTCCAAACCTCAATCACAGATAAGGATCTCTTAGCGCTCCACCAGCTTCACTTTGTTACGCTCTAAAACGAGGACACTCTCTCTCCATCCATCCATCCGTCACTTTATTTAGTCCCTGTACTGAAATGAGGCAAAATCAGTCATGTCTACAAAAGTTGCAGGAATAAAAGTTTGAAGCAGGACGTCACTCCATCTGATCTGACAGTAAACTCACTCTGCTACCTCTAAAACACCAACATGTTACTGTCATGTTAATCTACTTTAATAAATGGTTCGTTCCATATCCTGTCAAACATTTAATCCACTCAGGATTACAAGACAGGTGACAGATTATAGAAGCACTGTGTTATTAGCTGAGTTAGTTATTAAGTTATTTAAGTGTTATGATTGACTCTACCCTTGAAAACCTGAAACATGCAGCAAGCTGCTCCAACAGCAAAACAGAGCCATCTGATCCGCTCAGTGAGGGGGTCAAGCATTCAGACCTCAGCTCGTCTCAAAGCCAGTCGACTAATTTTCAGTGGATGCCGTCCTCAGAGGTTGAAGTAACTCTGTGTACTTTTAGAGTCGTTTTTAAAATCAGAACTTTGTTTGGATGTGAAGTGTTGTTCTCCTTCACCACCTGACATCCAGGTGAGCAAACATGATGGAGTGAAGAGCCTGCATGTTTGTGCAAGAAATCTATCAGATTTGATCTAATCTGAGCCGTTTTATAAATTAGACAGAGGCCACTTTTTAAAGTGCATTACCAAATTTACCTGATGGGTTTCAACAAAATCCCTTCACACACTAATCATTCTTAGACTCCTGTTTATCATACTTTAATAATCAACTCATCAAACACATTTATTCCCTTTGGAAGTCCTACCTTACCAGTCCAACCTGCCTCACTCCTGATCCTTTGTGTCAAATGAAGTTCTCAGCACTTAAAGTTCATTTTAGACATCAGTTCTATTTAAAACTACTTGATTGAACTTGCAGACTGGTATTTGGACTTTTAGTCAGAGTAACTATACTTGTACTCAAGTTTTATTACTCTTATTTAGCCAATCAGATCTGGCGACTGACATCCATGACATGTAGTTAAACATCTGTTCAAAGTCGCTCAGTTTTCTTCCTCTTGTAGTTTTCAAAATGATCAATGAACTGTTTTTGTTTAGCCCTTTCTGGAGTTTTCTGACCCTTTAAATATATTTTACACTAAATATCACATCCATCAGTCCACACCACATTCATACACTGATGGCTGAAGACGCTACATGTGAAGTACCCATCAGAATCAAACCATCAACCCCCTAATGACCACCAGTGACACCCATCTTAAATTAAATAACAAGCTGTGCCTCTTAGCTTTCTAATAATAAACAGAGAATGACTGGAGTTTAATTCTAATATAGTTTCATTCAGTGCGTCTCTGTGAAGCAGCTGCTTTTATCGTGTTTATTAAGCTGGTGCTGTGACCTGCTGTGAGCCTCCTGAAGCCCAAAACATCAGTTTTAACATTTAATTCACACGATTTTATAAATATTTACAGCATTAATTATAAATTTTATGATACCAAAGTATTGAAAAGCGTTGCACAGAATAAAGGGGCAAAAGACATAAAGAATAAGCAGATTGTTTTTGTATCTTTAGGGCTGCAGATCATTTGATCAATAACAGTATTTACTACTGATTAGTCTCCGACCCTGGCTGCTATAAACATATAAAAATACAAGTTTCAAAGTTTCTTAAGAGCTCATCATTACCCTGAAACTGCCCACAAAAGTTGAAAATGAACATCTTTTAGCTTGAACTGCCCAGAATGCAATCATGACTTGATTAAGGTAAAGGCAAGTTGTGGATATTTGTTGTTATAGAGTAAAAGTTTAAAATTTGCACTCACAGAAGCTTCCGGTCATCAGAAGTTAGACTCTCTGGTTGAAGCTGGCTCTCTGTACTCCTGCAGTGACACACTGAGCTGTTAGTGTGCTGAAATGAGCTCCATCTGTCAGCGACATGCCGGGAAACGTGCGTGAAAGCTGAGAAAACACTCACAGTGACTCAGATGAAATCCAGGAGAAAGAGGAAGAAGAGATGAGCCCGAGCCGGCTGCCTCCTGAGGCTGAGTGTTAGCTTGACTGGATCAACAGGTTATTTAGAGAATAGGCAGCACACACACACACACACACACACACACACACACTCACACCGCTCTGGATGGGTGGAGTTTGGTTGTGATTGGCAAACACTCACAGAAACACACACACACAGGACCCTCCATAGAAGTCAGTGTTTCTCTGCAGCTCCATCAAATGTCAGCGGGGTTTGCTTTCAAAGAGCAGAGCTGTTTTAGTGCCTGCTGTGTACCATGAGCTATGATCTGTATGTCAGACAGGCAACAGAGAGGCTGGCACACACCTGCTCACACCTAACACAGACATAAAGGACACACACACACACACACATAGCACTCCAGATAAAAGAGTGTACAATAAGATCAAATGTAAAAGTTCAGCTTCAAATATCAGACACTGGATGAGCTTCATGTCCTCTTTTGGTCATCCTCCACTCGATCGGTGTTACACACCTGATTATTTTTTAACCCTCAAGATCCCGATCCTGCAGACAGAATCAAAATACCACTTATTTTAGATTCAGATTCTCAAGTTTCCGAAGGTACCTGAATGTTTCGCAAGTGATGTTAGCAATGCGTCTAAACAGAGCAGAGAAGACAAGAGAATTTCATCAACATGGCTTTGATTCTCATGCCTTCTTTGAAAATTTGCAGAAAAATAAACTGCTGGAGATAAACTCTCTTAAAAATAAATAATTCAGAGCTCTTTGATGCTTTCAGTAAGTCCTGAATGATCCACATACACCTGAGATTCACTCTTCAAGAGTTCTTTCAAATTTGCTTCCCATGGCATCGTCTTGCAGGGATATAATTTGTGCTCAATTTGGCAGAAACTTCTTTGCAGATCAGCATGATGCCTCTGTAAACTGTGTAAACAGTAGTGAAAGTACTGACTGTAAATAGTTAATAAATATCCTGTAATAATGTTGTAATAGTTATTGCGTTCTGATTATGTTAAGCTGCTCTGGAGACATCGTTGAGTTATCCTGAACCCAGAGAGGAGCAGGACTTCATACCGCAGTGAGAAATGAGACCACAGAGAGGAGAAAGATTTACAAACATCAAAATTTGTCGATTCTTTGAAACAAGTGAGGCAACAGCCTGGATTCCAACGTAACCACTGAGCAATGCTTCAGCATGTTTGGTCCTGACTCTGGGGAAAGAAAGCACACCTGTCTTTAATCACCTGAGCGGTCCAGAGATTTGTGCTTCATGGGGCGATCACTGCTGTATTTTAGCCTCTAACCTGTCAGTGTTTTGGAAACCAGCTGCAGCATTTTAAGACTGAAGACCTCAGAAGTGACGTGACGTGATCCACCGCCCTGGCCCTGGTAGGGTTTAGTCTGTTCCGCTGAAAATAAAGTGATCACACATGGATGAGTGACCTTTGTGTGACCTGGGAACTTGTTGAGCATTGTTCTCTTTTTTCAGGGAATCCCCGCCCCGTACCTGGAAGTGAGACGCAAGTTTCACCAATCTGAACTCTTTTTCACCTCATATAGAAAAATTAAAATTAGAGGGCAGAAAAAAATCCTCAAAGATCATCTCAAAATCTTTAAATTCTGACCGGTTGGTTGATGACAGTGTAGAAGTGATGTAGCTGTGCACCTCAGGGTGATTTTACTAAATGGTGACCACTGAAAGGAAGAAGATTTTATTTTATTTTTCAGTTTTTTTATAATAACTTTATTTAAAAAGGACTGACCTTAAGGTAGAGTGGGAATAAGAGTGAGAGCGGGGAGTGGAAGAGGAGCTCGACCTCGTAAGGACTAGCCTTGTGGGGTGAGTGACCTAACCGCCATAAATCAGCGTGATAATGACAAAAACCATGTCATAGAAAAATTCAACCTGTTTGTTAGTTTTATAGTCTCACCTTTTATCCATCTGTTAACATGAAGAAAACAAACCTTTATGACCTTTACCACAGCCAGCCAGCAGGGGGAGCACGGAATTTTAAAGCTTCATGGCAAAAAGAAATCATGGTGTCCTTTTACATTAATGTCTTAGGCATCAGTCTTAAGTACTGAAAAATGAAACAGATGTGGACGTGCTGCAGTTCCTCAGATGTCCACTAGAAGCAAGCTGCAAGAGCTGAGCTTTCCCTTTAGGTCCCAAATTAAAGTGACTGTTTTAATATTAGCTCAGTTTACCGTGTTAAAGTCTCGGTAAAAAACAAAAAAACTGTTTTCTGCTGTTTTGTTTTCTGTAATTTATTCATAACTCATTTGATCAAATTAAGGTTCAGAATTCATGGATGCAACAAACTGGAAACTGTAACCAGACTAAACAGTCCCAGCCTTTCCCTGATCTTGATGTGATGTCATGTGGTCTTGAAATTGAGGAATCTGTCTTGTTGAGATCAGGTTTTTGCAGAGAACCAAAAGCTTCTCTGTAGATTGCATATGTGTGCTAGCATGTTGCTGCATGTATTTTACTTGCCTTGCAGTGAATGGATGAATGTGTGTTAGTGTGTGTGCTCCATAGGTGTAAAATGAGGAAGCTTTAGGATTAGATGCAGTTCCCTCCTCTTAATCTCAGATGAAACCTCGGCTGGTCCTCTCGATCTTTCCCTCGGCTCGTCACTCCCCTCTGCGCACACACGGAGACACAGAGTGAAGGTGTGCGCTCACCTCATATAATCACACCAGGTGCCTGTTTTTTCATTGTGCCGCTGAGAAAATCCTGATTACTGATGGCTTTGTGTGTGTGTGTGACTGTTTGTAGGTTAGTGAAAGATTGCTGCGGCTGCAGATAAGAGGATTAGAGTGGAATTAGTGTCATTCCTCTATCGCTGCGAAGAATAGATTCATATCGATTTTAATCAGAGAGGGAAAGATGCACATGAAGCGTGCAGGAACAGACTGTGACAGGTGGAGTGGATGAAGCTGGACTGCAGAGAAAGCAGAAGATTCCTAGAGATCATCACAGTCAGGATGTTCATCAGGACGCTGGGGAGCTGCAGAAATACTCGCATGTAGAAACTCAAACGTGTGCATTGAATGGGACATTTCAAAGCATCACTCGTGCATAAGCCGTGTTCGGAAGTTTCACCAGCTCTCAGGATCTCTCTGGTGGTTTTGGTCAGACATCCCACAGCGGATGGAAGTTTCCTCAAGCAGAGTTAGTCTGCCGAGACGCAGAGCTGGAGCTTACTGTGGCCGGGATGCTGCCGTCGTGCCAGTGGCGGTGGGGAAACCTGTGAGACATGAGGGCGGACGTGCTGACCTGCCTCGCTCTGGCTGCGGCGAGCCTTGTCGCGATGGTGATGGGTGGCCGCAGCTCTGGACGCCGGAAGAACAAGGAGGTCTTCCTCGGGGAAAACAGCAAGTTCAAGTTCGGAGGGTGAGACACAGACGGATACTCACACGTTTTTGCAGCTTTCTTTGGCACTTTGGAAAAAAAGGCTTAACGCACATAAAATTTTGCTGTATTCAGGTTTTTCTTCATGTATGCTCGAAAATACCCCTCCTTCCAGAACACTCTGTTTGTGTACAAGTTATACACCTGAAATATGGAACGATGAGGCTAAATTTGCACTTTTACTCATTGAAAGAACAAAATCTTTAAATGAGTCATGGCTCATTTTATTAGCAGGCTAATATCTACAAACTAGCTCACTGCAGGTGAAGCTTATTACAGAGTTATTGCTGTTGTAGGTTTCTTTTTGTTATTGTGGTGTTTCAAAGATTAAATGCTGCCTAAAAAAATAATTATTTTAAGGCTTCTAAAAAAAAGACATTTAAATTAAAGTTTTAAAGAAATAAATATATAAAATTAAAAGTTTGAAACTCTGAGTGATTTTTCTAGCTCTCTTTGAAAGTTACTTTTCAAGCTGTCAAACCACAAACCGTTATTTTTCTGGACCTCACTGATCTCCCGCACAGAGAAGTCTCTTTATTTACCAGTATGTTTCCCTCCATGTCTGTTTTAAGCTGCCATCTTTTATCAGTACCTGATCAGGTGTTTGCCTTGATTAGCCCAGACACGCACGCTTCATTGATCTCATATGAACCTCGTCGTACGCTTGTTTCAACAACAAAATCTGCACCGGCTTCCACCCAAGATTGATAAATGAGGGATGCTGTTAATTGACACAGAATTAGGTAAGATGTAGTGATTATTAATCACAAAACCTGTTTTTAATCAGGTCAACTTTCTAATTGGTCATCTGTACCGAAAAGATTAAAAGTCGATCGTTCATGACGCTTTGATTTAAATCGGTTGGTGGACCAGGCGCCCCGAGTTGTCGACTCCATCTGAGCTCCTTTGCTTTGAAGCCAAAAGACTCACAGCTCCCTCTGCTGTCTGCCAGCAGAACACGTCATCCACGTCAAATTAATGTCTTTCAAACATGGTTCCAGCCGTCAAGCTGATCTGTGTCCAAATGCACATTTCTCTGAGAAGTTGAGTTGAATTGTTTATTTGATTTTAACGGGAAAGGATGTGACGTCATGATTGACAGCTCTGTTGACCAATAAGGTTCCTGCTGTGCTGTGTGCACCAGATTTTCAGAGTAGGAGGAACAGTGAAGGGAAGCATAACAAACACAAACACAAGAGTCAGTGAACTTTCCTTTCTGCTGTGGACTGAAGCCACCGGAGGGATCTGTGATGTTTCATTTGTAAGTTTACTGATGATCAGTCTTTACTTGGTCAGTCATCAGGATAACAGCCCAAAATACAATCTTATCCAAATGCTTCTCCCAACGTTTCTATGCTTCTGTTGTTCCTAAAACTTTATGACTGATGTACTTCTCATTTGAAATATGGCCAAACATCGAGAGATGACGACTGAAGGAAACAGGAGATGAGAAGTCATACTGAGCGGAGAGAGATGAGGGTGAAATTCAGCTGAAACTGAATTATAAGATCAGTGAAATATGTGCTCTCTCTGAGTTCTGACTTAACAGAAAATTTCCACCTCCAGGTTTGTGAATACCAAAAGAATGAGTGGTGTTGAGTTGTCGGTACAGCAGTCCATCTGTGGGCACCATGAGGTCTGAGTTTGTCATGAGTGACTAACAGAGCCTGGAGTCTGCAGCAGACTCAGGGAGCTCGCTCTGAAGGTTTGGTTTTTCTTCCCCCTTCGACTTAATGGAGACTGACTGAAGTAACATCAGGTCTACAGCAGTGTGCAGCTCAGCATGAACAGAGGATGATCAAGGATCTGTGAGGGCGGGATTCCCATGGTTTTAACCTTTTCACTTCCCTTTTCTGCAGAGCTTCTTGTAAAATTCCCTTCTTTACTCTGACTGTTTTTATTCTCTCTGAAAATGACTTCATGTGTCAGTTTCAGTTTAAGTTTCCTTTCACACTTCTCTTTGGGTTATTGGATCTGTGAATGTGAGCTTGCAGCAGTAAAGCGTCTGTGAATGTGGGTTAAAGTGGAAAAAAGCTCTTTCATAGACTGCGCTCTTTTTATTGCTCGAAGCGGATGACTGACCGCTGCAGGTTTCCAGCTGCTGGTGGAGAATTTACTGCTTCAACAGTTTTTACATGTCCACAGGACGCTTTCAGATGCTGCTGCTAAAGACTGACTGCAGATTCAGCTCTGTGCATCTTTAACAAGCTGGGTTATAAACTCCTGATGGTCGTGAGTTTTCAGCTACACTTGCATCCAGAAATAAGATGCATTCATTCATGCTGCTGCAGAATCTGTCAGAAACCCGAGCAAAGAGTTGAAGACTTGGTTCTGTTCTGGTGTCGTAGTTTTGGTTTCAGTTTGAGAAGCCTTGAGGATCTTCTGTGGGAACAGCAGTGCGTCTTCCGCTGACGTCAGACTGCATGATCTTCCTGACATGATGGTTGTCACTGTGTCAGATCAGGTGATCACACAGCCACAAATTTGTACTGTGACTTCACCAACAGACCAGACAGACGAGACACTGGCCCTTACTTATCACCACGGTCATGATAAAGAGGACTGGACGAAACCAGGAAGTGATAATGTGAGTGAGTCCCTGGATTACTGAAGTGCATCTCGTATGTCTCTTCCATCTGGCGTGGACGTCCAATCATCAACACATCGTAAACGCAGGGATGTTGGTGCCAGACCTTGACAAGCTGGTCCTCTGCCAATCTCTGTTCAGTCTTAGAGCTCATGCTTGTGACGGTGCAAATCTTTGCTAAACTGACAAGATGGACAGAAAGGAGGAAAGTGCACACATCCAAAATACAAAGGAGAGAAAGGGAGAGAAGCACAGAATGGAAAGAATACAACACTCAAACCAGAAAATCTCAGGATGGTCACTCTATCAAAAATCAGACCAAGAAAACATAAACTCAGACCACTCCATGAGAGACAACCACAGCATGGAGTGGGCTGTCCTAAGACTGCTGGGGGCGTGGTCGTCTTGCCACATCAGGTAGGACGACCAAACCTCTATGAATCAGCTGACAGACAATTCACAACATCATCACCCAACTCTTCTGAAGGAGCCTGTAGGTCGTTGTGGTCTTTGTTGACTTTCTGTAGGAGCATCATGAAGCCTCCCAGACGTGGGCTTGGTTTTCGTTCACTATGACAAACTGAACAGAATCAAATGATTTTTGGAGCTGGTGGATCCTGACACCCTTCATCTGCTGGATTAGACTCTAACCATGACCAAACTGTGTAATCTGGCCTCGTCATTAAGCCTTTGAAAAAGCTGAAATAATGAGTTAATATTAAGAGTTATGGACGGACTGTGAGCGCTGCTGTGTCCCGGTTTATACAGGAAAATGTAAACAAAGGCTTTAGGATCGTAAACCGATGAACAGAAGAGCCGGGTTTTTCAGGTGAAAGTGTGGCTTTCTTTTTTGGGTCATTGGAGACATCAGTTTTGGATTTAGTTTGTTTAATAAGCAGCGAAAAAATCCTCAAAGTCCATTTACCCGAGCCGGTGTCAGGGTCGAGGCGTTCCTGAAATTTTATTCGCTAGTAGGATTGGAGTGTTTGTTTCAAGGTTAATTTAGGGGATTATGGAGATAGGATTTGGCTCCAGTACGCTGACCGACCTCACGATGATTGGAACCAAATGTGTTTTGTGTGACTGTGTATGTGTGTGTGAGTGTGTGAGTGTGTGTGTCCTGGTTTGTTTTTGTCAAGGTGTGTGACTTTCAAAGAGGCTTTTCATCCGCGAGCAGAGAAAATCTCAAACAGCTTTTATCTCTTTTTTTGATTGTGTGCTCACCTGTACCCTGTGTGTGTGTGTGTGTGTGTGTTTAGCCCCTCTAAACACACACACACACACACACGCTGCTACAGAGAGGAAGCCATACTCGAGCTCTAATTACACCTTTTGCATCCTGAGCCTCGTCTCTCGGGGGTTTCCCTGGTTAAATGTCAGACAGACAGAGAATTTGACGCTTTGTTTAAGTGCACGCTGTGTTTTCTTTTATTTTGCCTGAGACCAACATCCCCACAAAAGCCTTTGATATGAAGTTTGAAGCTTACATGTTCTTAATGTCATAATTAAAGGCCGGAAATGACATCGTTATGTCGAGACTGATGGTTTATTCCTGGCACCTCTGGTCAGACAGCACCTCGCTTTAAGAGAAAAGCGACGATTTGGTGCGATAAAAATGAAAGTGAGTTTGTAGGAATCCAAAGCGCAGAGACTCAACATACAAGTTTGATTTTGTTGTATTGTTAATTAGAGAATCAGCTGATTAACCTCAAGCATAAGTTTAATACTGAGGTTGATGACTGATGGGAAATGAAGTGTGGTAATGTGCATGTCTCATTATTGATTTAACTCACAGAAGCAGGTTATATCAGCTCTGCAGAAGCACCGAGTTCTGTGTGTGTTCATGTGTGTGTATTGCTTGTGGAGCCATGCCACGTCTTTGATTAAGGTTATGGTTTTGGCAGCGTAAGAGTGAGCAGCACAGACGGTTGAAGAGAGGGAGTGACAACGAGGACAAACACAGAGACAAAACCACAAACTGTGTTTCCTGTAATCAAAACATGCAATCACACATCCAAATTAAACCACCTAATCACTCAACAAGCTGTCCTTCTGTCCATCATCTGTGTGTGTGTGTGTGTGTGTGTGTGTGTTGTTTCTGCAGACGTATTGACTACAAACTGAAGAGGCAGGACAGCACCAAAACACTGCTGATAAAAAGTGAACAGCTGCTGAGGATCGAGGAGCACGACTTCGCCATGAGACCAGGCTTTGGAGGTCAGAAACACACACATACACACCACACACTTAGGTGTATCTGTCTTTATATACTAATGAGGACTTCATGTTGGAAAACAGTCAGTGCAACAAGGACAGTAATTGCTGTGACACTATGCTTAATTACAATGTTTATCTGACATGTAAACAAAAATCAAATTCTAAATTAAACCTTTAAGTCAAGTCTTTAAGTTTTTAAGTAAATGATGTCAGTGTTGTTTTCTTCAGCACCCCCTGTGGCTGAAAGGAGGAATTGTAGGCGCTGATGTGTTTCTGTTAAAACATTCCACAAATTGTTCCTGTGGCTCATTGTTTGTGTTCCGACAACAAGGACAAAGACCTGGGTGGATTAAATGCAAAACAGGACACCGATGTATGGAGAAAAACATGACACCATAGAAGAAGACAGACAAGCCATGTAGCACTGCAGTTAGCCCATTAGCATGGAGGATATTCAGCCTGTGCTGGTTTTGATCCTGCCTTATTTCACTGCAGATGGATTAGTTGACACTTTAGAGGGGCGACTGTGGCTCAGTGGTAGAGTTGTGGCCTCTCAATCGAGGACCGAGTGTTCGATTCCCAGCTCCTGCAGTCATATGTCGAAGTGTCCTTGAGCAAGACACTGAACCCCAAATTGCTCCCACTGTTGTTCAGTGGTGTATGAATGCGTATGAATGTGTTAGATAATACTGATGGCCTTCAATAGATTGTTGTGCCATCAGTGTGTGAATGTGGTGTGGATGGGTGAATGACACCAGCAGTGTAAAGCGCTTTGAGTAGTCAGAAAGACTAGAAAAGCGCTATATAAGTACTGGTCCATTTTAGAGGAAACAAGTGCAAGTGGCAAGGTCGTTGCCGGTTGAAGCTGTGTCTTAAAGTCTGAAACAGCATGAAGGGCAGAGATCAACCTGTGTTTTGGTTTAAAATGAAGCCAGATCCAGAAATGAAGCATCCTTTTCAAACAGCTTTAAATCATCATTAAATACTTACCTGAGGAGGAGGTTATGACACGTATATCAAACTAAACCAGGACGCATTTAGAAGACTTCGTCTTTTTCTGGATATCCACTGACACGTTCAGCTGAAGGTCACCAGTTTACAGGGTCACTTTTCAGATTGGAACACCAGGAGCTGACAGAGACACATTCACACTATCAGGCTCAAAGGAGACCATTGATGAGGAGGTACTAAACCAAGTCCATCAACTCTCGACTTTCAAACTGTTTAGGGAAGTATGTTAAATGTATGTGTTAAATGTTCTTATCATGAAAAATTTACAAAAAAAAACATCTCAGAATCATTCAAAGTGATAATCTATCAATTTCAACCCTGATTGGCCCTCACTAAGATAGGAACACAGCCAGCTCACACTGGGGACACGCCTAATTTCATCACCCGTCAACGATGATTTAATTCCCTCCCTCACTGCGTCCATCAGAGACGATGTGAGGGAGGGAATGCATCATCTGCGTCCCACGCTGATGATGCATACGGGCCGGTTTGATGATGTGATGATCAGCACTGGGTCACTCAGACTACGGATGTGTCGATCCCAAATCACCAACTCTGACCCAGATTACACCATTGTGTGTGGGCACGAGTGTGTGTGTGTGTGTGTGTGTGTGTGTGTGTGAGGGTGTTAATTCAGTTGAATACATTAGGACCCGGTGTGCTCACTCAAAAGTGATTGTGTGTCCCTGTGTGTGTGTGTTGTGGCAGTATAATGAGTGCCCGTGTGTATTGTGTGTATTGTGTGAGTCACAGGGGTTTGTGTGCATTAATCTGGATTATATTCCAGGTCTGGAGCAGATGGAGGGGTGGAAAATAAACTGACGTCTGAAGTGAAGATCATCGGTATCAAACACACAATAATAGATGTATTCAGACGCTCGTTCCATGCAAACACATGATGCATAACGTCGGCCGATTTAAGGATTAAAATAATATCATTCTAAAAACCAAAAGCTCCTGAGGAGATAAATCTGGCGGAGCTTAAAACGTCACATCAGGAGGTGTGAAGTTATCAAGTCCCTCTCACAATATAGAAGCATATATATATATATATATATATATATATATATATATATATATATATATATATATATATATATATATATATATATATATATGTTTGCTACACTCAGCCATAGTCAGTCCTTTCCCTGTTCTTCCTGTTGTCCCGCTCTTTCCTTCCACCAGTGGTCCATTTGTGCCCACTCAGCTATGAAAGGACCAACACTGACTGTCTGTATAAACTGTAACCACAGTGTGGCTGGATGTTTGTTCTTCAGTTTACTCGTCCTGATTTAAGAGGTTTTTGTCTTCATTAAAGCTCGACCACGAGAGGGTGTATGTCTAACGTTTGTAAACACAGCCCCTCTAAGTTTGAAGCAGCACGCTGTCATTTCTCCAGTTGTGACGGTTTCTTCTTTCATTCTACTTTGACCTCAAAACATTAAAACAGAAAACTGGAGCTGTCAATAGGGATGGTCCCGAGCCAATATTAATATCAGATATCCCTCCAGTATCAGCAAAAAAAAAGAATAGCAGATTTTATCTGCCGGCATCTGAAATCTCTGATTTAAGCACTCCAATACAAGCAGTCCATTCCAGACTCCGCTCCAGTTCTTCTATCCAGCATGAAACAGTACTGGAGAAGTTTAGGCATTTAAAGTTTAAATATTCCCCCCAAGACTCAGTCAAGCCTTGAAGACCCACAAATAGAGATGAACGTCACACCATACGTGCTGATATCATATCGAATCAATAATGGTATCGGCCGATACTCAATGCTGCGATATTTGTAATGTTTTGGAAGTGAAAAAGTTGTATCGGGACACCCGTAGCTTTCGAGTTTTTAATCTAAACTTTGAGTTTTTGGCTTGAGTTTTGGACTGGAAAGCTTAAAAAAAAATCAATTATTATGCTGTCAAAAAAAAACTGGCTTGTTCAAAATGTCACATGAGAATTACACAAGATTTGCTCAATTTGTGACATCACAGATTGCTCAGTCCCCTTGAAAGACAACATAACACTCAGCAAACAAGACTTTCTTTGTTTTTGTCCTGTTCCCTTTCAAAACTATTCATCATTTATCATGTCAAGAAGAGAAATCCAGGTTTACACAATAACAATGACTTTGCTGTGAGGCAACAGTGGAGGAGGCTCCATGAGTTTGAGATAAACAGAGTTTTAAAGCTACAAGTTGCCACAGAGCTTTCAGAGGGACAGTATAAAGCCTGAATGTGAGTGTACACCATCTTTATGTCCTGTCATGAATGTCGGGGTCCCTAAACATCATCCTTGACTTTCCATCGCTTCACAGCTGGCCTCGCTGTCTGGAAGCGTTGACAGAAAAAGCAGCGAGTAAAAATGTTCCCATCCTCCAGAAAATAGCTCAGCGTTGTGTGATTGCTCTCTGTTTGCAGACAGACCAACGTTTCAGCAGAAGGAGAGCGGATTTCTGGACCGCTTTAATGAACTTAATGACTGGCTGCCTCTTTTATTCCGTCTGAGAAGCACATTTACGCCCTATCACAGCAACGCAGTAAAGAAACCTCCGTTAAGATCACGTTTTAAACTGCCAAACCAGTTTTTTACGACAGAGATGAATCTGTCAGTACGAGCTGATGCTTCTTATCTCCAACTCAGGCCAACTGAGGTGACAAAACAACACCTCTGCCTGAAGCCACCAGCAGAGCTGATGACTGACAGGAATTAAAAGATATCAGCCTGAAACACAGGAGGACGAGGTGGTCTGACGTCAGGTTTATGGAGATACATTTCAGTTTATTGACGTCCTCTAACAGTTGAGCTAAATGCAGACGTCCTATGAGTCATTCTGTGACCTATGGATGTTTGCTCTCTCTCTCTCACCCTCTCTCTCTCTTTATTCAGCAGCTATAGGCTTATCTGAGGAAAAAGCTGAGATTTCCCTCTGTGTCAAATTATAGTCTGTAGAAATGCCACAGGGCCGTGAAGCAGACAGTGCTGCTATTGTCGTCCCCACCCTGAATGACAAGCAGGACCACATAGACTGGATGCCAACTAACCGTATAGACTGAAGAGTTAGACGAGTTCAGCTGTGACTGCGTGACATTTACCTCTCAGCTGAGCTGGAACACAAATTTTAGGTCTGAACTCTGAGGACATGCTGCTCTGTTTTCAAATAACTTGATTACTTTTGTTGATTTGTAGTAGCTTAGTGGTTGGGACTAAAATACGATGAAAGAATGAAAGAAACCACAAGTTAAACAATAGAATAGTCGCAGAAACAGACATAAATACAACAGTAACATGCTGCTTTAAAATTAGCCTCTGATTACAGATTCGACTGATTTAAGGGTCTGAATTATTGTGTGACAGGTGTCCAAGCAGCATCAGCTCATAATGTCTCAGATTGGGCTGTCACCCTGATTACCTGTTCGATGTGTCGGCTGCATCCTGGAGATGCAAGCCTACATGAAGGAGCCTCCTCTGTCTGCAGACAGGTGGAGAGACGTGGTGCAACAGGTACGCGCAACTCGTAAATACCCGTGCGCTCTGAGCGCGTGTTCTCATCGGCAGGTAATGTTATAAACAAAAAGAAAGCCGCACTTGATCCTGATCAAGTCGACAGACTTGTGTTTCTGAGAGTTAATATCATAAACTAAGACGGGCTGTTCGGTTATGTTTTGCTACGTTTTTATTTGAAAGCTCTCTCTGTTAGACGGGCTGTTATGTCAGGTGGAGGGGTCGAATACATTGGAATGAATTACAGATAATTTTAAATTCCTCTGAACTTGATTTTATGATAAAGTGACAGCCCTGGTCTCAGCAGGCTACCAGGATGAACAGTTTGTATGGAGAGTGAAAGCAGGAGGAAAACGATCCACCGTTATGATGTCAGCAGTAATCTGAGGAAGATTTAATACTCTCTACAAACAGATATCTGCTGATCCGTCCTTCTCTTGAAGAAAAAGCTTTCTTGGATTTATTTTGTAGTGATGGTGGACGCTGGAGGAAAGCTAAACGGGAGAGTGATGGAGCACAGGCTAAAACACAAGCTAAAGGCTAAAACACGAGCTAAAGGCTAAAACACGAGCTAACCTGTTTGTGATGATGTTGATTTCAGCCCACATGCAGCAGTTATTCTGCAGTGATCTGATCAAACTGAGGGTCTGTCAGTAAAATGTAGAGTGAGGTTACGTTAGCTCTGATTGGTGAGGTTGGAGCTGGTAGATGAGCTCTGGTCAGACAGAACCAGGATTCACTAACGTGCTGTGAGGAACATAAAGCCGGTTATTTAACTACGGTCCAAACTGAGTTCACAAAGTTTGATTGTTGTCATGTTTCAAACAATAAATAAATATATTAGCTTGTCACTTTGCATCCTGGGAAAAGTTGTGTTAAAGAAGATCTGCTCTCCAAACAAGCGCATGCCTCGGCAGAGTCGCATCTTTATGACGGTGAGTGCTAGTGCTCATGGGAGGCGGAGTTTTTATCCCATAAAAACACAAGCTAACCATGGTCTCTGAAGTGATGTCAAAATGTCGATACTTAGAAAAAGAGAGAAAGAGAAACGACAAGCAGTAGAAGTTCATCAACTTCTAGTTACGTAAAAAACGAGAGGAAAGAAAACAAATCTGCCAAATAAACGAAGATTTATTTTCTGATCACTTAACGGCAGTTACGCTTTGAAGAACTGATAAACACGTCCACAAATCTGCAAAAATGTGCATTAAAGTGCAGAATTCTGATTTTTTAAACTGCTGAAGTCAAACTTTCTGTCTGTTGTTGTGTTTCTGCTCTGCCCTCTGTCACAACAACAACCTTCAGATTCACGTTTTTGCACAAACGGATGTTTGATGAGTCCCTGCAGCGCATCGTAAAGATGTAAAGCATTGGTGTCGTAGCTCAAAACGACATTTTCAGCGGAGGTGTAGTGGAGTAGAAGAAGAAACTGATGTTTCTCCCCAGAAGTCTTTCATGCTTTGTTTGTAGTTAAGTGCTTTAACCCTGAAACCACTGGTGTGTGTTTTTAAAGCTTCAGTAAATACAGGCTGTGTGTTGAGGATAAATACCTTCAGATACTTCAGTCTGCAGTGAGTCAAGCTTTCATTACATTACTGTGATCCAGGCTGAGCTGCTCCTGTTCCGCTCGGCTGGGCTGAGTCAGTATGGATTGTGTAGGAGTCTGATGCTCATGTTCTCCAAAAGCTGCCTCGAAAAATCGCCCCTTAATCCGCCTTCGCCGCTCACCTCTCCTCCTCCTTTGATTGGGAGTCAAATCAAAACACACTGGAAGCATCCAGTGACCTTAAAGCTGCATTGTGCTGCTGATGACTGCATGAAGTGATCCATCTGCTGCGTCGTGTTCGCAGATTAAACGACTCACATTTTGGGCACAAAAGTGAGTTTAAAGCTGCAGCGGGAAAGATTTTTTTTACATGTTATTAAATCTGCAGCAGCTTGCTAACTGTGATTTCGTAGAGTTACCCAAAGAGTCCAGAGCTGGATTAAGTGAATAGCAGGACAATCTGTGCGAACAGGGGAGTGAAAATAATTACATTTGGGGGCATATGCACAGAGAGGATCTCAGCTCACACAGGAACAGCTGCTCAGACAGAACATTTAGCATCATTGTTCCTCCTGTTTGCTTCATAAACACGTTCAAACTATCATCAAATCACTGCCCTAAACAATGAGACCACCTGAGGCTGCACGCAGGCAGAGCAGGAACCACGGCGTCTGACTCTTCACTCAGTGAGAGAAACATTCGTGACCTGTTTCCAGGGCGCACATCAAGAAATCTGACTCTCACCAACTGGTTACAACCAAAGCTCTTTGCAAAACCAGCTTCACGTCCTCATCAGCTTGTTTACTCTGTGTGATTGGGAAAAGATGCCTCCTTGAAATCAAAGCCATGATGTCCTGGGTTCAACTCTGCAGCAGAAGCATCAGTTACACTGACACATGGTCATGGTTACTTTCACATTCTGGAGTCAGAAACTTTTCCACGGAGCCCGATCAGAGAAAGGACGCAGTGATTCACATGGATCTGTGGTAGGGTTTAATCCGGGGACACGGGATTCCCGAGAAATCTGATAAAAACATTTTCTCGATTCCCGGGAAAGGATGTGTCGGGAAACGGGGGGGAAAAAAAAAAAAAATCGCGCCTCTATTACAGTGTTACGGTAATGTTAATGTAGGCTGCGGTGCTTCCCTGTAGTTACGGTAACACAGAGACTCGCAGTAGCCACTGGCAGCTGCAGCCCTGTCTGTTGCAGTGCGCGTTGCGCACTGTGCCGTGTTTTTTTTTTTCATTTAGTTTAAGTTGTAAGCTCTGTGTCTGTAAAACAGAAACATATTCCTGCTCTTATAAAGAAAAATTTTGTTAAATACTAATTCCAATCGTTAATTATTTCCGTTCGCAGCCGAAATCTTAACAGCCACAGAACAGACTTTGGTTTAAAGTGATGGTTGAGAGAATTCCAGCCTTGTTAGCTGAACCTTCAGAGTTTTTCTTTTAGACTTTACAGTATTTATGGACTTGGAAAAGGTTTGGACTCCATGCAGTTTGCAGCACAATTTTTTTGGTTTCTTTTCTGCATTTTGGAGTTTAATCTAAAAATGGTTCGTTTTTTTTTTTCAAAATGAAAACAGATCAATTAAAACGTGTTTTTCCGTTTCTCCTGTTTGTTAATATGGATCAAATAAAGGAAATGTTAATTACGGTTCACAGGCTGATTTTGATTTTATCATTTCATTTGTCTGATCATCGTGACCCATCGTGAGGAGTTTCTCTGACAAGAGATGGTAGATGAAGCCGACTCGATGGGAGCTGCAGGAGACGACAGAGCGGCTGATTGAGACCAGTAGACCATCAGGAACATGTTTTCTAAGTAGTTTGACTTTGTTGTTGTTGTTGTTGTCTGTTGCCCTGATTTCAGCTCTAATATCTGCTCACTTTAACTGTTAGTTCTGTTGATAGTAAGACGGCTCCTCTGGTGTTGAGGCTGAATCTGCCTCACATAAACCCGGAGCCCAGCCTGACCTCCTTCAGTGTGTTTCTCTCCATAAAATGCTGGAAATGTTTTCTTACTGGGTGTGACATGGAAAGAGGAAAGCAGCGGAGACTCTGAGAGAAGGTGACCTTCTGTTTTAGGTTTTTCCCACCAGCAGCGGTCGTTGTCGGGGCTACAGTGATCGTTGAGTCTGCACTGCTGGCGGTTTTGATGAGTCACGCTGGGACCAAAGCCTGCAGCAGGAGCTTTATGGTCCTCGCCGTCGGATGAAAAATCTTTAAACTAGACAATTTCCACGGAAATCGTGAGAGGGGCTCGGGACGCATGCCGGCTGACTCTTCTTGATATACTTTCTAATGTGCTCCGCGCGCCATTTCAAAATGAAGAACCCCTCTGTGAGATGATTTGAATGGTGTAACATTGATTAACAAAAATACACACACAAACACAAAGAGTCATGCACGCTACACGTGCTTAAATGTGGTGGGTGTTTTGTGTAAACTGAGGTCCCTTAATCACAATCATAAACACACACACGTACACATAGGCGCTCTTCGCTTTCTTTTTCAGAGACAAGAATCCCCCTGTGAATGGCCTTCAATGATAAAACTTTGTTCAACGAAAAACAGACACACACCTACACACACACACACACACATACACACACACACACACACACACACACACACATGCTCAGCCAAACACGCACACACACACACACACACACACACACACACACACACACACACACACACACACACACACACACACACACACTCACACACACACACTCTAACACACACACAAAGACATGAGCATTACGCGCTAGAATGTGAGGGTGTTTTGTGTGAACTGAGGTACTTTAAACATCATCAATACAGTCACACACACATACACGTTTGCGCACTTTACATGCCCCTTCAAGGACAAGAAAACCTCTGTGTTTAAGCTTTCATTGATAATACATTGTTTGATATGAGTTATTTCATTCAAAAGGAATCCTCACTCTCTCCGTGTGTGTGTGTACTTGTTTTGATAATATAGCCAGGATCTCCCAGAATGCCCCAGAATGTCCTTATGAGTCATCATTCATGAAGAGCTGCATGGTTTCCCTCTTCCGTCAGTCCTGCTGTGACTGACTGATGATGTCACGCACTCTGAGTGCTGAGTTTTAGTGAAAAAACTCAAAACTTTGTGTTGCTTTACCTTTGTTTTCTCAAAAACTGTTGAAGATAGCAGAATGCCCCTAGCAACTTAAGCTATGGACAGATGTGTCAACATTTTGAAGCAAGAATGACGTCTCTAGCTGAAAGTATGGCGAGGCAGGAGCAGTGTGAAAAAGTGTGTTTTTTTGGTGTTCTCGGGAAGCGTCCCTATTCATTGTCTATAGGACTTTTTCGTCGGTTTTTTGGGGGTTTTTTCGACCAAAAAACACTGAAATTCTTAGAAAAGTCATAGCACACCATTCTGGACCGAGCCGCACGTTTTGATATATAATTTGTTGGGGTTTTCTTAAAGCTCTGGGAGGAGAAGCGGTCCAAAGTTTTGTCCTTATGAGTCATCTTTCATGTAGAGCTGCGTGGTTTCCATGACGATTTAACTGAGAGCAGCTGTGGAGATCAAGGGACACCTCTTTGTGACAGCTGTTCTCTGCTGTTTTTTGGGATGAGGCATGTGTCCGAACAAATGCTCGCTGTGGCCAAACCGTTATAGCTATCAGAGAAACGAGCACACCGTGAGACTCCAGACGGGCGGAGGTATCCGTCAATGTAAAGTTTATATATGTAGGGTCAAGAATTTGCCCTCACGGCCGAGTTGAAAATGAGTGACCCTTTTCTGCCAAACCCGAAAGATTCATAAAGCAAGTAAATACAGAGAGGTGGTCAGGTTTGGCTGACAGTTGGCCCTTTCCTGACTAAGAGCTCCATCCTTTGACTTCAAAGGCTGCTTTGACAGAAGCGCAACGGACATACCTACGTTTTGATGTAATTTTTATGACCGTGGAGTGAAATTTGTGGTCCCATGAGACATTTGTTTGGGAAATTCCTTGTGTGTCATGAGCTGCTGCTCCCACTCTAACTGATGATGTCACGCACTGTGAGAGCTGAGTTTTAGTGAAAAAACTCAAAACTTTGTGTTGCTTTACCTTTGTTTTCTCAAAAACTATTAAAGACAGCAGAATGCCCCTTGAAACTTAAGCCGTGGACAGATGTGTCAACGTTTTGAAGCAAGAATGACGTCTCTAGCTGAAAGTATGGCGAGGCAGGAGCCGTGTGAAAAAGTGTGTTTTTTTGGTGTTCTCTGGGAGCCTTCCCATTCATTCTTAATGGGACTGTTTTGTCGGTTTTTCGAGGTTTTTTCGGCCAAAAATTGCCGAAATTCTTAGAAAAGTCATAGCACACCATTCTGGACCGAGCCGCACATTTTGATATATAATTTGTTGGGGTTTTCTCAAAGCCCTAGGAGGAGTAGCGAACCGAAATTTTGTCCGGAAGATGAAGAAAAAGAACTAGACAATTTCCACGGAAATCGTGAGAGGGGCTCGGGACGCATGCCGGCTGGCATACATACTCCGTTTCTGGAATTTAAAGGGCTTTTATTTTGAAATGCTACATCAGAATCAGCTGATATTGACTGAGTGACATCCTGGTGTGGTAAACTATCAGCCTGAAGTGGAATCATGGATTGATTATTAGTTTTACACATTTTACACAAATCAGATTTCAGGCAACAATGTACTTCAGTTTCAAAAATTTAAAGGGCTTTTATTTTGAAATGCTACATCAGAATTTGTTGATATTGACTGGGTGATACCCTGAGGTGGTGTCCTATAAGCCTGAGGTGGAATCATTGACTGAATATTTATTTAAGCCTTTTTATCCTGATCTTAAATCAGGCAAGACTATAGCTCAGTTCCTGGAATTAAAAGGGCTTTTATTTTGAAATGCTACATCAGTCTTGGTTCAAATTAATTGTGACACATCCTGAGGTGGTGTACTATCATCCTGAAGTGGAATCATTGAATGATTATTTGTTTTAGCCTTTTTACACAAATCAGACTTCAGGCAAGAAAACACCTCAGTTTTAAGAATTTGAAGAGCTTTCATTTTGAAATGCTACACCTGAAACAGCTGATATTAAATGAATGACATCCTGCAGTGGTGTACTATCAGCCTGAAGTGGAATCATTGATTGATTATTTATTTGAGCCTTTTTATCCTAATCTTAAATCAGGAAAGACTATAGCTCAGTTTCTGGAAATTAAAGGGCTTTTATTTTGAAGTGCTACATCAGTCTTGGTTCAAATTAATTGCGTCACATCCTGAGGTGGTGAACTATCATCCTGAAGTGGAATCATTGATTGATTATTGGTTTAAGCCTTTTCACAAATCAGACTTCAGGCAAGAATAAACCTCAGTTTTAAGAATTTGAAGAGCTTTTATTTTGAAATGCTACACCAGAAACAGCGGATATTGAATGGATGACACCCTGGAAAGGTTCACTATCATCCTGAAGTGGAATCATTGATTGAGTATTGATTTTAGCCTTTTTACACAAATCAGACTTCAGGCAAGAATAAACCTCAGTTTTAAGAATTTGAGAGCTTTTATTTTGAAATGCTACATCAACATTGGTTGAAATTAACTGAGTCGCATCCTGAGGTGGTGTACTATAAGCCTGAAGTGAAATCATTGATTGATTATTGGTTTTAGCCTTTTCATGCTAATCGGAAATCAGGCAAGATTATAGCTCAGATTCTGGAATTTAAAGGGCTTTTATTTTGAAATGTTACATAAGAATGAGCTGATATTGACTATGTCTTGAAATTTTAACCAGGATTTGGAGCAGATTATCTCTGTATTATTCGGGTCAAAAATTTGCCCACGCGGCCGAGTTGAAAATGAGTGATCCCCAGAGATTCAAAATGGAGTTTTAAGTGAAAAAACTCAAAACTTTGTGTTGCTTTACCTTTGTTTTCTCAAAAACTGTTGAAGATAGCAGAATGCCCCTAGCAACTTAAGCTATGGACAGATGTGTCAACATTTTGAAGCAAGAATGACGTCTCTAGCTGAAAGTATGGCGAGGCAGGAGCAGTGTGAAAAAGTGTATTTTTTTGGTGTTCTCGGGAAGCCTCCCTATTCATTGTCTATAGGACTTTTTCGTCGGTTTTTCTGGGGGGTTTTTCGGCCAAAAAACACTGAAATTCTTAGAAAAGTCATAGCACACCATTCTGGACCGAGCTGCACGTTTTGATATATAATTTGTTGGGGTTTTCTTAAAGCTCTGGGAGGAGAAGCGGTCCAAAGTTTTGTCCTTATGAGTCATCTTTCATGTAGAGCTGCATGGTTTCCATGACGATTTAACTGAGAGCAGCTGTGGAGATCAAGGGACACCTCTTTGTGACAGCTGTTCTCTGCTGTTTTTTGGGATGAGGCATGTGTCCGAACAAATGCTCGCTGTGGCCAAACCGTTATAGCTATCAGAAAAACGAGCGCACCGTGAAACTCCAGAGTTTCGGAGGAATCCGTCAATGTCAAGTTTATATTTGTAGGGTCAAGAATTTGCCCTCACGGCCGAGTTGAAAATGAGTGACCCTTTTCTGAAAAACCCGAGAGATTTAAAGTGGAAGTAAATACAGAGGGGTGGTCAGGTTTGGCTGACAGTTGGCCCTTTCCTGACTAAGAGCTCCATCCTTTGAGTTCAAAGGCTGCTTTGACAGAAGCGCAACGGAAATACCTACGTTTTGATGTAATTTTTATGACCGTGGAGTGAAATTTGTGGTCCCACGAGACATTTGTTTGGGAAATTCCTTGTGTGTCATGAGCTGCTGCTCCCACTCTAACTGATGATGTCACGCACTGTGAGAGCTGAGTTTTAGTGAAAAAACTCAAAACTTTGTGTTGCTTTACCTTTGTTTTCTCAAAAACTATTAAAGACAGCAGAATGCCCCTTGAAACTTAAGCCGTGGACAGATGTGTCAACGTTTTGAAGCAAGAATGACGTCTCTAGCTGAAAGTATGGCGAGGCAGGAGCAGTGTGAAAAAGTGTGTTATTTTGGTGTTCTCGGGGAGCCTTCCCATTCATTCTTAATGGGACTGTTTCGTCGGTTTTTCGGTTTTTTTTTCGGCCAAAAATTGCCGAAATTCTTAGAAAAGTCATAGCACACCATTCTGGACCGAGCCGCACGTTTTGATATATAATTTGTTGGGGTTTTCTCAAAGCTCTGGGAGGAGAAGCGGTCCGAAATTTTGGACGGAAGATGAAAAAGAAAAAAAAAGAAGCGCAACGGAAGAACAATAGGGGCTCGTGGCTTCGCCACGAGCCCCTCTCCCCCATAGCTTTGCTATGGGGGAGAGGGGCTCATGCGAAGCCCGAGCCCCTAAAAAGAAAAAAAAAGAAACGAACGGAAGAACAATAGGGGCTCGTGGCTTCGCCACGAGCCCCTCTCCCCCATAGCTTTGCTATGGGGGAGAGGGGCTCATGCGAAGCCCGAGCCCCTAATAAAAGTGTGGACTGAGCGGCTAACGATCGGGTACATCCAGGAATCAACGCGCTTCACGTCCACGCGCACACAGATCTCACTTTGAAGGGTTTTCTTTGTCATTTAGAGTGAAGAGAGGAATGTGGCCTCGTAAACCACGTCCAGACGGACGCTGCAGTCAAACCCCAACCCGTGTGTGAGGATGTGTGTGTGTGTGTTTAAACACACTGAACCAGCAGACATGGTTTGGTTTATACAGATCAGAAGTTTTCGTCGCTCTCTTCAGTTTGTTAAACTCTTTGTCGTTCAGAGTTCAGAGCAGTCAGGAGAGATTTAGAGCTTCAGTTTGTTGACTGACACACCGACTCCAAACAGCCTCTCTGAGTTCCCCCACATGTTTATAAGTTTGAAACAACAGTTAAAACTTCACTAATGCTCGTGGTCGGATCAGGAAGCAGCTCTGAAAGGCTGAAATTAGCCGAGTAGCCTCACCAACAAACATCATCAGAGCTGGTTTCCTGCGTCCTAAACTTAGAGCGGCCATGATGTGGAGTCAGAGCGGTGAAGCGGGACGTGAGACGCTGTGATTTGAGTCTTTTTTTGCTGTTTGGCTATTTCTGCTCTGTTTGTGTTTGCACAAATCAGGTCGTTAAGGTTTAGTGTTTAAACAAGCTTAATCTGCTAATGAGGCAGATGGAGCGGGGGAACGAGGTTTGGTGGAGCCGCTCCAGATATAAATGTGATTGAAGCTGGTTTTAGGAAGCCTTCTTAACTCACGTTGTTGGAGGAAAAACTTGCTTCAGTTCATCGAATGCAGATGAAAGATTCTGAGATAACAAAGGGAACAAAAGAAGCTTTCAGCTCAGAGTTTTTCCTAAAGGCTCCTTAATGTCACCTCCTGCAGGAACCTCCCCCTGAGTTATGAACCTGAGTTTGACTAATGAGGACGTTTGACCTCTGCTTTCAGGTTCAGCCATCCCTGTGGGCATCGACGTGCAGGTGGAGAGCATCGACAGCATCTCAGAGGTCAACATGGTGAGGAGTCAATGTTTAACTTCCAGTTTAACCTGTAGCTCCACCTCAAACACGTGACGACTGATACAAACGAGACACGTGACGCCTGAGTTTAGATGTTCTCTTTGAACCTGGTTCACCTGGTCCACCTGGTCCTCTCCTGTTAGCAGAGCTCAGATCTGTCCAGGTGTCAGGTACAACCTCCACGATAAAGACGAGAAATTTATTCTTCAAACTGATCAACTTTATTCTTTTTTTAAAAAAAAATATTCACTCATTTTGAATTGAAGTTGAAGAAACGTCTGCAAGTTGCTCCAAAACATGATAACTACACTGCAAAAAACTGAAATCTTAGGAGGTGCTTTTGTCAAATTTTTAGTAAAAACGTCTTCTTAGACTCAATCTGAGCCTCGTTCATCAGACCAGTCCAGAAACACGTCTCATATAAAGATATTTAAAGACTAAAATCAGCTTTGGATTGTTTGTAACAAGTAAAAAAAATCTGCCCGTGGAGTAAGAGAAAGTTTCTTGTATTTAGACTTTATTCTAAACTTGACTAGTAAATTTTTCTGACCCCACTGGTAGATTTTTTTTACCTGTTGCAGGTAATTCAGACCTTATTTTTGTCTTTTAATATCTTGAAATAAGACACGTTCCTGGACTTAAATAAATAAGACAAAAACACACCTGCTTTGATGTAAAGACGTGAGCGGCTCCTGCATCACTTTAAGCTCTGCAGCCTCATTTTTCACCTGTAAGGTTTGAATTTGTTAACTCGACTCATATGACGTCCAATGAGCTGTTTTTGACGGGAGATGAGGCAGACGTACTGGGTCGAGTCTCAAACAGCCTGAGCTGATTTATCTCATGATAAAAATAAAGGTTAGAGTGATGTCAGAGGAGTATTTCCTCCCTGGACGTCACAGAGCTGCTTATTTTTGCAGCTTTCGTCCCCGTAGCTCCACGTACTGCAGAGCAGCTGAAGAAGCGTGAGATGAGACCAACCTCTGATGTGAACTTGAGTCTCTTGGTTCCTCCGTCTGCCTCGTGACCCCTCCGCGGCCCCTCCAGCGCTCAGTTAAAACGAGTGTTTTATGGAGCCGACAGAGACGGATGGCAGGGAGGACGGTGTTGTCACGGCAGCTTTGAGAGGAATGCTGAAAATCTGCAGGCAGTCTGTTCTGCACACCAGGCCTCAGGCTGCTGCAGGGAAATGTCTCTGACACCTCTGAACATTTACAGCTTCAGGACCCTCAGATTCAGACGCACCACCTCACAGGTCACAGATCACAGATCACAGATCACTGATCACAGATCACAGATCGGTCAGCTTCAGAGGAAACTCTGAGTTTTCTCTTCACTTTCTTTCAGTTTCTTGTACATTTCATCTTTTTTTTTCTGTCTTGTTGTCAAAGTTTGTTTCTGTGCAGAGAGAGAAAGAAGTGTTATTTCTCTCATGACTGAGATAAATAAAACCACGTGTCCTCTGCAGGACTTCACCATGACGCTGTACCTGCGTCACTACTGGAAAGACGAGCGTCTGTCGTTCCCGTCCAGGAACAACCAGAGCCGGACCTTTGACTCCAGGCTGGTGAAGAAGATCTGGGTCCCAGATGTGTTTTTTGTGCACTCGAAGCGCTCCTTCATCCACGACACCACCATGGAGAACATCATGCTGAGAGTCTACCCTGACGGAAACATCCTGTACAGCGTCAGGTACGGGCTGGTGTCAGCGGAGGTCCTTCGCTGTGAATCAAACTCTTGAACAGAAACAGCGTCAGAGAGGAGAAGCTGTGGGACAGACGTGATGTCTGTGTGTTTCAGGGTCACAGTGACGGCTCTCTGCTCCATGGACTTCAGCAGCTTCCCTCTGGACACACAGAACTGCTCACTGGAGCTGGAGAGCTGTGAGACACACACACACACACACACACACACACATTGTCATCTTTTCTTTTAGCTTTGGGTTATCTTTGATAAACTCTCTGTGGCTCTTAAAGGTCAGTTTTATGGAGCTCTGGTGCAGTTTTTCGTTGTGTTGGGGTTATTTTACATGGATGCTGAAACATTTACGCACTGCTCCTTTAAATTAATAAAAAATCAATGAAACAAACTCACAAGGAAAGAAACAGATATTCAAGTTTCCGTTTCTTTTTTGTTGATAAATTTCCTTTCCTCTCTCTCTCTCTCTCTCTCTCTCTCTCTCTCTCTCTCTCTCTCTCTCTGCACAGATGCGTATAATGAGAACGACCTGATGCTCTACTGGAAGAACGGGAACGACTCTCTGAGGACCGACGAGATCGTCTTGTCTCAGTTTTTCATCGAGCATTTCCACGCCTCCAGTGGCCTGGCCTTCTACAGCAGCACCGGTCTGTGTGTGTGTGTGTGTGTGTGTCTGTGTCTGTGAGTGTGTGTGTCTGTGTCTGTGAGTGTGTGTGTGTTTATTAACCTGAATTCAGAGTGAAACAGCTGCAGTCTGATTTTAGCAGATGCATAAAGAGATCAGACCATGAAATGTAACTGTCATCACATTTAAAGTGTGATCTAAAAACTGATCAGTCTTATTTTGAAGTTGTGGAACTTCCTGTCGGGGTTTCGGCTCCTCGAGTTGGAGCTAAACTAACGGCTTCAGATCAGTTTGATGAACTCTTTTAGTTTCCACACCTCAGAGATCGGTCTGAGTGGAGTGAGTTTAACACAGTTTACAGACAGACTGAACAGACTGATGGACGACAGAACTGCTGCTGAAAATGAAGCAAAAACATTCAGAGCATAAAGTCTGAGAAGTCAGCATCCGTCAGCGGAGGGTTGAGGTTGGAGGTTAATGAGAAGACGTCTCTTATTTTCACAGGAGAAACAAAATCAAAGATTTTAAAGTGTTTCTTTTTAATCAGCAGACATGATGTGCAGTTGTTGGTGTTTTCTTTATTTGCTGCAGTCGTTGTTCAGGCTTCTGGAAAGTATTTAAATCCAAACAGGGAGAAATTGATCGACGCTCGTCACAAGCGGCCGTGAAACCGAGCGCCGTCCTGTTTTTGACACGTTGTGTTTTCTCTGTCAGGCTGGTACAACCGTCTGTTCATCAACTTCATCCTGCGGCGCCACATCTTCTTCTTCATGCTGCAGACGTACTTCCCCACCATGCTGATGGTGGTTCTGTCCTGGGTCTCTTTCTGGATCGACCGGAGAGCCGTCCCCGCTCGTGTGTCGCTGGGTAACTCTTAACATTCACGGTGACACGAGAAAAACCGCGTCTGAGCCGCGTAATGCCAGGATTCACTCTGTGGGGAGCAGCTGTCTGAGAGCAGACGATGGGAACATATTTTTATTTCCAATTACATGCTGAACATTTTTATCATACGTGCAGTTTTTCTACACACATGTTTTTTAGCTCTCAGCTCCGGCTGATTGTTCCCCTCTCTGTGCAGGACTCCTTCAGTTCCACATCCACACAAACTCAACAAACAAGATTTTGACTTTTAAAGCAGACCTCTGCCATCAGATCGAACACTTTTAATTATTTTAAAGTTAACTTTTAGTGCTGTTTTTAACAAATTTAAGTTTCATTTGAAGATTTTTATTGAAAAATGCTCCAAAAAGTGATGAACTCACGTCTTCTCCTCCTTCAGGTATCACCACGGTGCTCACGATGTCCACCATCATAACCGGCGTGTCCTCCTCGATGCCTCAGGTGAGCTGGGTTTGTTTGGGTTTAAGAGGCGTTCAAGTGCAGTTGGTTTTTCTGCCTCTACAGGCTCTGAGGAGTGTGTCAGAGTAGAAACATCCTGCTCAGTGTTTCTTTTTGTTATTTGTCTGTTTATGTGCAACAATGTGTTTGTGGTCCAGGTGTCCTACGTGAAAGCGGTGGACATCTACCTGTGGACGAGCTTCCTGTTTGTCTTCCTCTCCGTCATCGAGTACGCAGCCGTGAACTACTGCACCACTCTGGAGGAGATGAGGAAGATGAAGAGGGGGAAGGTCAGCACGGGCAGCTCATGGGCTTTAGTGGAGGGCAGTGAGAGAGCTGTGGGAGCGACAGGGTCAGAGAATGAGTGGTTCTATTAAAGGTCTCCCTCTAGTGGCCAGACAGGGGCGTTACACCAGAACTCTCTGTTTTATTTTCATGGAGAATTTCACTTTTCTTCTATCCCATGAAGTTGAAGTCATTTACAAATGGTACAGAAACATTTTCACTTCTAAAAGATGCTTTTAATGCAACACTTTAACTTGGCAGAAGCTTTAAATTTGCTAAAAAGTGAAATAAATAAATATAATTTCACTGTTGACTGGACTTCACTTTCTTTCTGTTCTATTTCAGATCCCGTCCACCTACAACGCCAGCCAAGCGATGGCCTTCGACGGCTGTTTTCACGACAATGACATCGAGCTGACTCCGTTCCCCCGCATGGCGCCCACCCTCACCTCCGACCCCCTCACCAGTCCACCCCAGAGCCCGGATATCCGGCCCATGGAGGGGACTCGGCTCCGGCGGCAGCGCTCCGTGCGGGAAAACGTGGACCTGCTGGTCAGCAACAGTTACATGATCGACTCGTACTCCCGCCTGGCCTTCCCGCTGTCCTACCTGCTCTTTAACGTCATCTACTGGAGTCTGTACTCCTGATCCTCAGCTCCTCCACAGGTGCATGCAGCAGAGAGGGAGCCTCCACAGGGCCTCGCTGAGTCTTCACTGCACTAACTCTGGATCACAGGAGCCGGGCGCCACGTGAGGAGGAATCAGGACGACTTTAAGGGCCAGAAAAGGACAGGGACATTAAAGGTCCTGAAGTGGAACGGCCCAGTGTTGTATTTTTTTATGGGGTCAAAAATCTCAGGCAGGAGGCAGAAAAACGCTCCAGGTTCTCAGTTCAGGACTTGAGTCTCGCTGGGTTGGTTGAACCCAAACGAGGAACGGAATCCTGATTTGATTTTCTTTCAATAATCTGTTCATATATTCATGATTTTTTCTGCTCTGTAATATTCGTTCTTTGCTTCGAGAACCAATAAACACGTGATGAATGATGAGAGATCAGCCAATAAAGTTTGATCTTGTTCATGATGCTGTAGAAGTGACTCCATGTGGACTTCTTTAAGTTCTGTAAGCCTGAAGAAAAGGAGAAAAAAACAGCTCTTCATCTCTCCTGAAGAGTTAACCGACGATCCTGTTTAACCTTTATTCATCTGAATACACAACAAAGACAAAACATCTACTGTTCAAACTAATAAACTTTGTTTTGTTGCAAATATTCACTCATTTTGAATTCGATGCCTGAAACACGCTCCCAAAAAGCTGGGACGAGTGTCAGGATTGGCTGTAAAAGGAGCATCCCTGGGAGACAGTCGACAGCCATTTTGTGAACAACCGCGTGAGTAAACAGTCCAACAGTATAAGAACAATGTTACTCAACGTACAATTGCAAAGAATTTAAAAAATTTTCAAAATTAAAAGTAAAAGAATTCAGTTAATTGTGTGCACAATAAAAATCAACTTGTTTTATGGGAACAGTATAATAATTTTAGGGAATGAGTTGTTTTCTTGTGCACATTGCTCCCATAATGAAACAGTTTTTGTGTCAAAGCTTCTAAATTGTGTCCCAGGATGATAAACAAACAAACAAACAAACAAAACCCACATTTGTAAATATATTAAATTAGGAAAAAGTAGATCATGAAAATTAAGACTGTCTAAATGTTGGCAGATATAATTTACAGAAATCAGGATTACAGTATTTTTAATTGTTTATTTTTTCAGCCCTGTTGATTGTTGGAAGATGTGAGTGTAGACAAAAGTTGTGCTCAAGAAATTTAAAAAAAATTATTCGCTGTTTTATGTTTATGTATTTGATTCTGCGGTACCTAAGGTAACTGAGGAGCTTTTTGTCTCGCGGAGTTTACGATAACGGCCGGTTTTTAAGGAATCAAACGAAGGAGAAGACGCACCGCAAACGCACCGCAGGAAAATCTCCGAAATCAAGCCGAAGACTTGAACGCAGCAGCAGCAGCAGGAGGAGGACAGGTGACAGGTGTTCTTTCACTCATGAATCGGGAGCAACAACTCTGACAGAGTTGGTTTTAGTCCACTAAAAGATTAATTTAGTTAACTTTAGCTTCTTGTAGCCGTTATCACCTTGGACGTGAACGTTATGGTACGATAAACAACCGTTAGGTAGCTAACGGAAGGTGGCTAAATACAGATGATCAGTGCGTTAGCTGCTACTTTAACCTGAAATAGCCTTTAGCATTAATAAGAAAGCAATGTAAAGTTCTGTGAAGATTATTAACATGTGCTTTTCATTTATTCTTTTACTTTTTGACACTTAATCCCCCAAACTAAAGGTTAATTCATCTTGCAAGCAAAGACGGTTGAATTCTGAACGTAGATTCTGAACCGTTGGTCTCCGCTGCTGAGTCGAGTTGTGCTGCTTTGTCAACGAATGAAACGTCACGCAAAATCACGTTAAATTACAGCATTGTTAACTCTGTTTGCATTGTCACAGTGCGGTGAGTGTATCTGATATAAATTTTTATTTTAAATTTCAGCATAAATGTGTCAAAATAGGCCAATATCCTTTTTAGATAATCGTTAGGGGCATGCGCAGTGCCGCTAAGTAGCAAATTTCGATAGGTAACGCAGTTCGTTGTAACACCCGGCTTCTACAAGGTAGGTTAGCCAGAACTAACGTTAGCTTTGACATTTTTAATCAGAATAGCAATAAAAGCGACCTTTTAGCTATTTTTCCTAATGAATAAAGCTCGTTTTTAAGTGGAAAGTCAACCAAACTAACTTTTTGTTCGATTATGAATGTAAATTTGTTAACTCGTTGCAGAGCTTTTTAGCCGTTGATGACCGTTTTTCAGTGGAGTTTTGTCGCTTAATCGATGCATTTTATTTTTCTCCTTTTTAAACTCTCTTTTTATATTTTATGCATAAAATATGTATAATTTAAATTAGAATTAAGCATCATATTTATGGCTTCTTATTCAGCTGGTACTAGAGGTCCACAATAAGTGAGCATAACAGGAAACAGTTTTAAGCTGTTTTTTTTTTTTTTTATGAATCCAAGTGGGTTTTTTTTTTTGTTATTTTAAAGAACTCTTAATTATTAAGAAAGTTTTTTTGTGGTTAAAACAGGTAAAGCTCGCACATGTTAGTTGCTCAAATGTTCTTTAGAGATCATCCAAACTCTTTGACTTGATTCACTGAGATTTAATTGGTGGGATGTTGTTTTTGCTTCAAGTATATTTTATTTAAAGCGCACATTTCTTGCTCTTAGAACTGTTCATTTTTAAAGTTAAGCGAGTGTTTCATCGGCTGTAAAACACATCAAATCTTTTGTTTAATAAGTGACCTGAGTCATGGCTCAGCATGAAAGCAATGCTGAAGTAATGAAATCTAGATTCAGTGAAAACTCTTTATCTTTTTGAGCTCTGTGGGCGTCCATGCATCTTTCGGATTAAGATGTCCCAAAACATGTGAGCTGATGTGTTTTTGTGTTTCCAGGGAGAAAGAAACCATGTAGGACAAAGCAAAGAATGAAAAGTATGATAGAGAAACTTTTTAATGCCTGTTTTTGAGCAAACTCCAGCTGGTTGGGGATTTATAAAGATAGTTCCCTCTTTAGTCCATGGAGAATAATTTTGTTGTTGCACTTTTCACTGGTACCAGCTGCTGCTCTGACTCACTTCCTCTCCCCTCCGCACTCTGCCAGTCTCCGTGGTGACCATCGACAGCCGCAGCACTCGTCCCGTTGAGTTCCCCATCAGCCCGAATCACATGACGTCACAGTGGTATCAACTGTGGCCAGCTGATCTTCAGGAGCAGTTAACGTTCGGAGCGTTCAGTCCTGGATACTACTACTGCTACTACGAGGTAAAGTATATCTCCTCATCACACAGACACAATGACAGCTGGTATTTATCTCTCTGTTCATCTGACTGTACAGCTGCTAAAACTTCTGAGGGTTAAACTTAACGTCAGGTTTTTATTTTATTTGCAAAGTTTTATTTTAAGAACCTTTGATTTCAGTATCCAAACTGGAATTCACACGAGCTTTGATTTAGATTAGGAAAATGTTTTAAAACCTTAAAAAGGAAAAACCCAGCATGCTATCACTGAACAGCTAAAGAACCCTCTGACTGACTGTTGAGGTCTGAGTCCCCTTCAGGCATGTTTGGGGAGACCTATAGGGAGAGTCAGGGGGAGGTGAGGGAGGAGGGAGCTGAGGCAGTGAGGGTGAAACTGATGTAAGTCAGAGAAAGGTGTCAGTGGGAGGGAGAGGGGACTGAATGGTTGGATGGGGACGAGGAAGAGGAGGGAGTCTCGTAGAGGGAGGAGGAGGAGGAGTGGACACCCTGAGTTACTGCGCTGTGATTGGTGGTTGCTGGGCCGCATGCTGACCCCTCTCAAACTGTAGCCTAACTAGGGCTCCCACATACATTCATATACATACACACACACACACACTCATAGAGTGGTGTGCGGCCCTCTGTTGAGTGGCAGGGACATGTGAGGCCCTTCACATTTGCTATTCTGGGCAGGGGAGGGGTAAAAAGGGGAGGGGAGAGGAGGGGGGAAGCAGGGGGGAGCACAGGGTCTTTTCTCTTTCTGCATGTGGCTGAGCCATCGTGAGGAGCTGCTCAGGATTGTTGTCTCGTGTTGTGTGGACTCACAGTGTTTTTGGCCATAGCAGTTTTTTTTGTATTCCCACTTTAGGCCGGAGAAGATGGGCTGCTGCTTTAGTAAGGAGCTCAACCCCGGCCTGCAGAACGAGAGGAGTGGACTCATACAGCCCCCCAACCAAGAAGGGCTGAGTGAGGTGACAGAGAGGCTCAGGCAGCACGCTGACGCCGTGCTCCAGCAGGTGAGCCTGGACGAAGGAGCGAGTGTGGCTGACGGAGCAGAGGATGAGGACGGAGCTCCAGAGCCGGACAGCAGAGCTCAGACGGAGGAAGTGGCGGCCGGCGGGGACAGCAGCACGTGGAATGAGAAGGATCCCAAACCAGCGAGCACTCACGAGGAGAAGCCAGCTATTATTAACACGAGCTGCACAAACACACATACAAACACGGACACACAGACGGACGGGACACACACCGCCAGGCCCAGCTGTGAGCCGGTCCCGTATATGGAGCTGCCCACACGGAGTCCGGTCAAACAGAAGATCCAGGACAACGCCACGCTCCGTGCTCTGTGGTTCACTCAGCGCCCTGAAGACCAGCAGACACAGAGGAGCTGCTTCTCCTCACCTGCTGGGTTACCTGACCGCAGCGATGATGTCACAGTGCATCAGACGTCACAGGTGTCAGCTCATCAGCTGCAGACGCCACCAGTCAGTGTGTGTGAGGGGGCGCAGCAGGATCCCCCACGAGCTCAGGAGGAGGAAATGTGTGTTGTTGCAACGACACTGGGTCAAGGTTTTGAAACCAGGACCTGGAGCTTCTACAACATTTGTCAGATTGACGCCGATGACCTTGACCACGAGCAAGACCACAGCCAAACACAAACAGCTGGAGCAACACGCTCGCCGCGCACAGCTGAGGGAGAAACAGCTGCTCCAACCTGCACGGCCGAGTCTCTGCTCTCCAGCCAATCACAGACAGAGGACAGCACAGCGTGTGAGACTGAGACAAGCTCCACGTCACAACCAGGTCCTGAAGATAAACGGTCCTCCATCCTGCCGCAGACACACTCAGACAGCTCACACTCAGCCTCAGCTCATCCTGCTGATGATCCACAGCTGACAGACGCTGTGTGTGACACACAAACACACCAAGAGGCGTCCACACAACACACACTCCAGCATGAAGACTCTGGCTGCTGCACAGCTGCTCGAGACGCAGACGAGTCTGAAGATGACACGCTGATGACATCACACACTGAGGAGAGTGCACAGGAAGTTATGGTAACAGAGGGGAGTGTGTGTGTGGAGGGAGGAAGTGTGTGTTCAGAGGACTTCAGTACCTCAGAGGGAAAAGAGGATCCACTGACGGTCCTGGATCAGAGCCTGGACTCAGACTCCAGCCCTCTGATGACAGAGCAGGACATCCAACACTTACAGCCAGCCTCTGGAACTCCTCCTCTGGACTCTCCCCGTCAGAGCTCCCGTCCTCCAGAGCTGGACTTCAAACCGCTGCTGGAGGAGGAAGCTGCTCTGCCTCATCCTGGAGGGGAGGGGGGTCAGTCCTCCCTGCAGAGCGGGGTCGTCCCTGTGACTTCCTGCCTCAGCGAGGACGTCTGTCACAGCCACACAACAGACACAACTCTGACCGAGGTGTCCTCACTGTCCACGATCTCTGCCGTGTCATCGCTGCCCGTCGAGCTGACCGCCTTCTCCTGCCACACTCACCTGTCCGATGATAAAACCACATGTGATCCCTGCGGCTCCATCACACCTGACAGGTTAGACATCAACTCAAACGACCCCGCGTTTGAGCTGAGCAGCTCTGAGCCTCCCGCTGAGGAGGACGAGTCTGTCGTTTCTGACCGTTCTGACGTGAAGCCAGAAGATTCTGTGACCTCTCTGAAGCTCGACGCCCAGGACCAGCTTATGAGCAGGGACGAGAGACAGGAAGTCAAAACCCTGAAACCAGACGAGTGTCAGGACGACAGACATGTTGAAACAGGAGAAGCTGGGACTGTGAACACCTCACCTGAAACATGTGACCTCAGTGATGACTGCACAGCTGGAGATACACACAGTGCTCCTCACAGCCCGAAGAGACCCGAGGAAGATGAGAGTCTGTCTTCCTCCTGTCCACCCCCCTCTGTCCCTCCACAGAGCCCCCCCTCTGTCCCTCCACAGAGCCCCCCCTCTGAGGAAGCTGAGCGAAGTGTTTGTCCTGAAACTGAAGCTGAAGTCCAAGCCCAGGTAGACCCAGCAGAGGATGAATATGCACATGTGTGTGACAGAGAGGACACAGCAGCTGCACAGGAGACTGAGACGGACCCAGCTCCCTCTGAGCCAATCAAACATGACGCTGCAGATTCAGGAGAGCAGCAGCTGCACGTCCCTCAAACTGCTCCTGACCCCTCAGAATCAGGAACATCCTGTGTTTCCTCCGACCGTCTGAAGCCTCAGGCCAGCGTCAGCTTACAGGATGATAGTGCTGACTGTGCTCCTCCACCCGGACGAACAGCAGAAGAGATTCCATCAGAGGAGAGTGATGAGGTGGAGACGATCCAGGAGGAGCATCCAGAGACCTGTAGTCCTTCAGAGATGTCTGAGGTCCACGCTGACATCAGCATCTGTGACACAAACATGGAGCCAAACGACCCGAGCTGTGTGGATGAAGAAAGTTCAGCTCCCACCTGTGAGACGGACCACACCGGGATGACTGTGGACCCAGGTCAGATCGATGCGTACGCCTCCACCCCATCCTACGAGATTCACCTCCTGAGTCAGGAGAACCCCACAACCGCTGAGGAGGGCGAGAGAGAAGGAGGCATCAGGGAGATGGTGTCTGAGCTGCTCGGGGAAGACGCAGACGCATCCGTCTGCCGCCGCTACCCCCACCCCTGGATCAAGCTGGGTCTGGAGCAGAGCTGCAGGGGCTGGGCTCAGGGGGCGTCTCTGGACGAGGACAGTCAGGGCGAGGGTCAGACGGGGGTGGAGTCAGAGCAGATCCCTGCCCTGGTGTCGGAGCTCCAGCCCTCCATGGCTCTGCTGGGAGCGTACCCCTACAGCACGCTGATGCCTCAGGGACCCTGTGTGTGGGACTGGCACACAGACTGCACCCAGTCTGTAAGTCTCCACTCAGCTCAGGCTCAGAATGACGGGTTCACAGAAAACTTTACTTCGTTTTCTTCAGCTCAGAGAAAGTTTAGATGTTTGTACGGTTCAGGGACAGAAGCTGCTCCAGGGTTTGATGTTTTTCACTCACAGACAAACGACACACTGACGGGGTCAGAGCGGAGCATCTCCACAAAGACGTTACATAAAGTGTTTTCACTCAGACGGCCTCCAAACAGACACATAGAAAGAGTCTGATGGTACAGAGTCAGGATCACTCAGACCACCTGCTCTCTGCTCTGTGCTGTTACATTCAGAGTTACTCACACACGTCCTGTCTCACTTCAGCTAACATGAATGTCCTCCTCCTCTTTTGTTTCAGTCACCTGTCGCTGCTCCCAGCCTTAACCCTGACGCTGAGGTATGGACCAATCCCAACTTTAACCTGGACGTCTCTGACCCCGCCTACCTGCAGGCCCAGCAACCGTGGATACAACTTCCCAACATTCTGACTGATCAGGAGGGTGAGTGGAAATCTGAGAAACACCCGAGTCAGACTGTGGTGATTCAGAGCAGACAGAAGCAGCGCTGAAACCTGATTGGCTGACAGGCTGACTGGCTGTGCGGTAACAACGGTTCCTTGGTTTTCAGGATACATGCCAGAGTTCCAGCTGGAGAACGCCGTCCTGGCTGAGGGTTTAGCTGAGGCAGATCCAGGCATGCTGAGTTACCAGACTGTGACTCCAGAAGCTCTGACAGTGAATGGAGAGCCCAGAGAGCCGACGGTCACAGGTACCAGTCCAGGTCAGCTGACTGTCACAGGTACCAGTCCAGGTCAGCTGACTGTCACAGGTACCAGTCCAGGTCAGCTGACTGTCTGTGATTCGTTCACCGTTTCCTCGGCTCTGACTCGACTGATTTGTTTGTTTCAGAAGAGATCAAACAGGAGCTGAAGACCGTTCTGGAGTCCTGCCTGACCAGGTGAAACACACCTTCACAAACACTCTGCATCAGATACTGCAGGAACACGCCCCTCTCTCTCTCTCTCTCTCTCTCTCTCACACACACACACACACACACACTACATAAACAGGTTATATCCTTGTTTTCTCATCCTGATCTCTTCTCTCGTTTCGTTGGCGGAGGGATAAAGATGGTTCTAACTGACCTCTCCGCTCCTCCACAGGGAGCACCTTGGAAACGACCTGTACCTCAACTCTCAGATGGACAGCGACCAGTATGTTTCCATAGCAACCCTAGCCAGTCTGGACAAGATCAAGTCTCTGAGCACGGACCTGGACCTCATCTGTGAAATACTGAAAAGTCAGTGTTTGATTCAGCTCACTAGAGTCCAGTTTGTGACGACATCGTTTGATATTTAAAGGAAGAACTTCACCAAAAATCTGAATTTCGTTGATTCATTTTCTACGACTCAGCTTCAGACGGTTTAAGATTTTTGTTTTGGTTTGTTCTCTCCTCTGATTGGCTGACAGCACTGCCGCTGGTCGAGCTGGCTCCGTGTGGACAGAAGGTCCGGCCCTGTCAGAGCCGATGTGTCGTCATCCTGCGAGAGATTCCTAAAAGCACGCCACAGAAGGTAAGAGCAACCGACCAATCAGAGAACAGCTGGTCTGAGTCTTCAGACAGCTGCTGATTTGATCAACCTGTTCAGGTTTAGTTTCTTCAAACTGAACAAACCAGGAGCGGTGAAGTGATGAACGACGTCTTTGTAATCTGGTCTCTGGTGCAGGAGGTGGAGTCTCTCTTCAACGAGGAGAACCTTCCAAAGTTCTTGAGCTGTGAGTTTGCAGGCAACGATAACTGGTTCATCACCTTCAACTCAGAAGCAGATACACAACAGGTACACGTGAGGACTACAGATCCCAGCTTCAGGTTTGGCATTCAGTGTGAACAGAAAGATTCAGACTCTCTGCTTGTTCTCAGGCCTACAGGTACCTGAGAGAGGAGGTCCGGGTCTTTAAAGGAAAGCCCATCATGGCGAGGATCAAAGCCAAACCCATCGCCGTCACTTCATTCGCTCCCAAAAACGGCTTCAGACCCACTCAGCTGGAAAACCAGTACGGCTCCTACTTCCCCCCCAGCTGCCCCTCCCACCCGCTGTACGATTTCACCAATGAGGTGTGGACCTCAGCTGCTACAGGTTACCAAGACTGTGCTGAGGTCAGAGCTGCAGATTGAAACTCTGACAGGAACTCACTTTATTCCAGCAGCGTCAGACTTCTTCTTCTCTAACGTGTTACTGACGCTGGCTCAGGTTCATCCTGTGTTCACTCTGTAGACTGGACTCTTCCTGTTCTTGATCACCTGTAACACGCAGTAACTTACCTTTGTCTCCTCACAGCCCACAGCTCTGATGAACGACTTCATGAACGGGATGCCAGCAGCTTCCATTTTCAAACCCTACAACTCCTACAGGCAGAGGTACGGCTGTCAGGCTCTCGTTGTTTGGTTCAAAATGAAAGTTGTTGCACACCTGATGAATCAGATCAGAGCTGAGTTCTGGATCCAAGAATGTTTCATCATTTCATCTTTTAGTGAAAAAGCAGCAGCTGGTTTTCAAGGTTTCTTTCCCTTCAGGGGCGGCTCAAAGTGGTCAAACCCTCAGCAGTCGTCCAATCAGAACGGCTCCTCGTACTCATCAGAAAAAGCACCAGCAGAGCGCTCTTTCTCTCCACCCAAGAGGGGTCGAGGGAGAGCACGAGGCAACGCACGCCAGCAGAGCCGGGGCTGGAGATCAGAGCCCCCCAGGCAGGTCCTACCTGCCACCTCTGATCAGGGGAGGTAAGAAAACAACAGAGAGGATCAAGACCATCAAGGTCCTGGTCTGAAGCAGCTGTGGACCCTGACTCCAGAGTCAGGATCAAAAAAACAGACAGAAAGCAAGAAAAGACTGAGCTGTTAAAACCAGATCTGCAAAGACAATAAAACCATAAATAAGAGGAGCAGCTGGTGGATTTGAGGGTTTAGGCCTGAATTCAACTTAATCTGCATGATGGAGTCAGAGGCAGGAGGCTGCAGAGAGATTTATAACGAGTCTGTCTGAGTCACTGAGAGAGAGGAGCAGCTCCAACACAGCAACACAACCCTGCCCTCATCTCTGCTCACACACACACACACACACACACACACACACACACCGCTGTGTACACTGACACACAGCAGCCTCTACAGTCACGTCTCTGCTCTGTGTGTGTGTGTGTGTGTGTGTTCTCTGAAGGAGAGGAAACTTCAGCCAGAGGAGGAGAGAGGGCAACAGGTCATGGGACAAGTCTGCAGCAAACGAGCAAGTAAGAGACCAACGAGCACGCTCAGTGTGTTCAGGTCCACTTTGTCAGACTCTGCATTGACTTTCTGTGTGTGTGTGTGTGTGTGTGTGTGTGTGTGTGTGTGTGTGTGTGTGTGTGTGTGTGTGTGTGTGTGCAGAATGCATCAAACAAGACGTTGACTCGTCAGCCGTCTCCTCCTCCTGAGCTCGGGCCAACCAGCTTCCCTCCTCTTCCTCCCTCAAACACTGCCATAGCAACGGTCCCTGAAGCTACCGACAGCGTCAAGGTAACCGAGCCTCTGCCTGTCTGACACACACACTTATACACACACACACTTATACACACTCACACCTTGTTTACCTGAATATCAGGCCTAACAAGCTTACAGAGTCTCTGCTCATACATAAACCAGACTGTCGAACCTAACAACACACACACACACACACACACACACGTGTGCTTTTGTTCTTCAGGGTCCAGCCAAAAGCAGCAGCAGCAGCAGTGTGTGTCCCTCAGTGTCAGCAGAGCCTCCAGCAGACACACATCAGTGAGTACACACACACACACACACACACACACACACACACACACACACACACACACACACACACACACACTGTGTATTAACTCTGCTTTAACTCTCCTGCTTTGTCTCTGCTGTTAAATCAGAAAACTACAGAAGAAGCTTTTTTTGCTCCAGCTGAGTTTCTGATCACTTTTCAGTATTCTCCTTGCTCTCCTCGCTCTCCTCGCCCTCCTTGCTCTCCCTAGCTCTCCTTGCTCTTCCTCTCTCTCCTCGCTCTTCCTTGCTCTTCCTTGCTCTCCTCACTCTTCCTCGCTTTCCCTTGCTCTCCTTGCTCTCCCTTGCTCTTCCTCTCTCTCCCTCTTTCTCCTCGCTCTCCTTGCTCTCCTCGCTCTCCTCGCCCTCCTTGCTCTCCCTAGCTCTCCTTGCTCTTCCTCTCTCTCCTCGCTCTTCCTTGCTCTCCTCTCTCTCCTCACTCTTCCTCGCTTTCCCTTGCTCTCCTTGCTCTCCCTTGCTCTTCCTCTCTCTCCCTCTCTCTCCTCCCTCTCCTTGCTCTCCTCGCTCTCCCTTGCTCTTCCTCTCTCTCCCTTGCTCTTTTCGCTCTCCTTGCTCTCCTTGCTCTTCCTTGCTCTTCCTCGCTCTCCCTCTCTCTCCTCGCTCTCCTCGCTCTCCTTGCTCTCCTTGCTCTTCCTTGCTCTTCCTTGCTCTCCTCTCTCTCCTCGCTCTCCTCTCTCTCTGGATTTTTCAAACGTGTACTTTGATCTGTTTGCCAGTTGTCATGGCGCCAGCTGTGCTCTGAGCTGTGTGTGGTGAGATTGTTCTGCTGCTCTCTGCAGGAATGTGAAGGCGCACGCAGAGACGACCAGCGAGGCCAACCCAGCTGAACCTGCACCGGAAGCAGTCACAGTAAGACTGGGACACACACACACACACACACACTCTCAGGGCTGTTGTTGTTCACTGTAGGAGTGTGTTCTGTGTGTTCTATAAGAAGTTGGCGTGCAGGGAGGAGAGGATGTATGAGCGTGTGTTGCTGTTGATGATCAGGTGTGAGAGACTCTGACCCCACCCTGTGCTCTGATTGGACAGGACTCCAAGAAGCCGAGTTACGCTGAGATCTGCCAGAGACTGTCAACCAGCGATCTGGTGCTGCCTGCTGATCCCGTCCCCTCAGAGGCAGAGCAGCCCCCGACATACCCGGGCCAAGCTGTGTGTTCACAGTGATCTCAGACCTTTGTGTGTCACAGCGTCAGAGGAGCTGAGGATGTGTTGTTGTACTGTTCTAATTACAGGAAGCAGACGGCAGGAGAAACAACCTGTGTACAGAGAGGAGAGGAGAGCTGGGGGTTAATTTATCAGGCATTGAATCTAACCTTTACATCAGCTACATGTGGACTGGATGTGGTGATGAACCCTTTATGAACACTGCTGACTGAAGTGTGTGTGAGGTGAGGATGGTCAGTTTTCACAGGCAGCTGTAGAGAATCTGTAAATGATGATCTGCTACTTGATTTCACTTTTCTTTCTTGGTTTGTAGCTCAGGTCAGTTTATTTAGAGCCAGGCTGCGTTTTGATTTCTTTGCTGAGAGCACTGCTGCTTCTTTTCCTGCCGTTTGTGTGTTTGATGTTTCATGTGTGTGTGTGTGTGTCTCCAGTCGACACCAAGCTGAAGCTGCTCACACACTCTGTTTTGGTTTTCAGATTTAGGTTTGTAAGAGTGATTACTTCCAGGTGAAAAGCACTGAATATTCAACCTTTATCCAAGCATGATTTTTTATTTCATTTTAGAATTTAATTTATGTTCTTTTTTTTATTTCTTCAAAGAGGCGTGCCTTTGTGTGTTGAAGATTAAGTCTCACCTGTGTAGAAAAGAAGTGTTGTTAGTGTATTAGAGAGGAAGTTGGCCCCATGCAGGTCGTGCCACACACAGGTTTTTGTGCAGGTGTTGCTGTTATTCCTTGTCCATGGAGGAGCACTGTTTCAGAACTTGAACTCTCTTTGAGAACTTGAATTAAATCGTCCTTGGCCCAATGCTCTTTTGTTTAAAACATCAATTTTAAATGTTGTCCTCGAGCTGGCACGGTTGTGGCACGTTACTTTGTTTGTACAGGTGTACATATTATTGAACAAATATTAAAGAAGTGCCTTTAAAGTTTAAACTTTGTCAGAGTGTTTGTATGTTGTAATCAGAGCCTCCTGTCAGTCTGGAAATCTCTGCTGCATCATTAGTTCATGTCCCTGCTTGTAGTTCTGTGAGCTAACCAGCAGGTGGCAGGTGAGTCCCATCAAAACACCCATTACACCATTAAAGGGCCCTGCACTTGTTTACAGTGAGGATGATTTGATTCCTGGATGACTGTAGACCTAATGAATGTGATGAATAATACTAATGAAATACACTGAATTAGAAGCACAAATTGATGCTCACTTATGTGTCACTGCCACATTAAGCTTGTTCAATCATACTGGAGCTGTAATTAAAGGCTGCTTGACCTTTAGCATTAATCACATTATTCTGTTGAGGTTTGCTTTCCACATGCAGATGATGAATTAAGAATGACCACATTAAAAGGCAATGACCATGGCTGTGGAGAGGACAGGCAAATATTGCTTCATTACGTACAACTTCAGATTATCTGAGTTATGAAAGAAAAAATAAATGTTATAGTTTTAAACATGCTTGTGGTTTCAGACCAAAAAAAAAAATATTTGTTCTGTAAATGCAATTAATGAATTTGACCTGACTGTAAGATCTCAGGTAATAAAACTATCTGCAGCAACTTAAACTAAGGGAAAAAAATTCGTGTATGTTCCATAAAAAAAAAACTAAATAAAAATAAACTTGACTGCAAAACTAATATTTACACACTCAGCCACTTTCTATTTGATGAATAATTTATTTATTTATTGTGAATTTATAAAATATTTTTGACCAAAAATCAAACTGAGTGCAATATTTAATTGATAATTTTTTAAATAAATATATTTAATAATTAAAGATATATCGATAAGAAAGCCGTTCACTCCATTGACAGTAGGTGTGGTTGCTCGCTGCGCCACCTGCCGGTGATGGCCAGCACTGCCGTTCCCCCCTCCCCCCCTCCTTATTTCTAGGAGTCACGTGACACCAGCGGCAAGAAGCTGCAAACGGCTCTGACTCTGGGGCTGCGCGAGCCTCATCATCATCATCACTACCGCCGCTACAGCCACCGCAACGGCAGCGTCGAGAACCGACCGAGCAACCGGGGTCTTAAACGTTTCGAGGAGCCGGGCGCCATGGCCGGCCTCCGCTAAAAGGAGACCCAGATTTATCCTCTTTGTTCTCCCTCGACGCCTCGCAGCCTTTCCGCGCCTCCGCCGAGGAGGGGCCGCCAAGGAGCAGCTCTCCCTTTCCAAGCGAAGGAGGAGGCAGGAGTAGAAACAGCAGCGGCGGCGGAGGCGGCAGCGGTTTAACCGGGGAGGTGTTTTCTGCGGCACGAGACGAATGGCGGACCGTGAGGCGTCGCCGATACCGCTGGAGATCCGAGCCCGGCTGGCGGAGCTGGAGCTGGAGCTGTCAGAAGGTAAGAAATGACTCAAATTCATACGAAAAAAGCGCAAACCTCCTCCCCCTCCTTCTCCTGTTTCCCCTCGTTATCCCGTTATCTCATCACCACCATCATCATCATCATCATCATCATCACCATCCACACCGGGAGCCGTCCAACTGACGGAATCCAACCGTTCATTCCTGCGGCCCCCTCCTCATCCTCCTCCTCCTCCTCTCGTCCCCTCCCGCTCCTCCCATCCAGATGTTTGTCTGCCAGAGACCGGCCTGGCCAGCTCCGTGTAGCCGGGAGAGGATGAGGGCAGAGCGGGAACACACTGCGGGGTTCGGCCGCTGCTCTTTGTCTCCGCGGAGCTGCAGCTTCAAAAAACACAAACACCCAACCGGGCCCGTTCGCCCGATCTGGGTCTGAATCCAGCCCGTTGTTTGACCTTGAGATGTTGACACAATCAGCCGAGCCTACCTGTGTGTGTGCGCGTGCGGTGCTGTGTGTGTGTGTGCTGTGGGTTTAATAATAGCACTGCGATCCAACGCTGCGTGACAGAGCAGCACAGAGGGGCACTTTGGCGTTTGATGCCCCTGATCTCAGCCGCCTGCCTCTGTGTTTTTGGGGCCTGCAGAGCAGCTGAGGATGAAGAGGATGCTTGTGAATATTTTCCTCCCTCCCTTCTCCTCTTCCTCCTCTTCTTCCTCTTTTCCTTCACCATGGACGGATACACAAACTGTCAGTCTGTGGGCCTGTGGCTCTCAATCTCAGTGATCCACCCTGCTGTAGTTTCTGTATCTCAGATCAGAAGAGGGCAGTTCTGCCTTATATAATGGGGAAGGCATATTTTATTCATACAGGCTTTGGAGGGCCTACATTGTGAGAGAGGAAGCCTAGATACATGCTGGATGTGAGCCACCCTGTTGCCTGATACGTTTCATTTATTGTGGATAAATGTGCACTCCAGCTGGCAGACACGCAGACGTGTGGAGCTGTGATTTATGGCTTCGTTATGTCGCTTTGCTGTGCAGGAAGGAAAAAAAAAAAAAAAAAGGACAACCTCTTTTACTCTTCTGTCACTCTCGTCAGGTCTGCAGTGAATCCAGCCTCACCTGCAGTGATGTGCAGCTGTACACACACTCTGATCAATTCTGGAGCAAAACCTTCAGACGATCAGGAATCTGCAGCTTTAACCCCCCAAAACACAGATCAAACTGTCCCCTCTGCTTCTGATCAGCCTCATCATTCAGAAAAGCATTTATTTTCTCCCACTGCAGTGACACACACACACACACACACACTCACAGGAAGGTGAAAGTGAAGCAGCTGCAGGCCGAGTGGAGCTCCTAATCCAGCTGAGAGTGTTTATCAGAGCAGAACCTGCGGCTGACAGATGTTATTAATGATGGAGACGGCAGGAGGAAGTGGAAACGTCACGCCCAAACGTCAGGCAGCATGAAACACTCCTGACACTCAGGTGTGTGACGTGTGTCTGTGTGTTTTATGTGTGTGTGTGTGTGTGTGTTTTGTCAGGGTTATTGGTGGATCACTGCAGGATGAAAACCTGACAGCTCTCCTGACAGGGTGACGGACGTGTCAGTGTGTGCGTCTGTCACCGCTGCTGTCTAAAACAGAGGCGAGAGTGTGTCCGTGCTGCCGGTGTGTGTGTGTGTGTGTTGCTCTCTTAGAGTGTGTGGTCACTTCAGAAGAAGAGTGCGGTGTGCAGTTTGAAGGGAGGACGTGTTTTAAAGAGGCCTCAGGATGACGTCTGTCTGTGGAGCTTGTTTTACACAAATATGGAGGAGATTTTCCAAACAGCACGTCCGTCTTTTTAACCTTCATTCACGACACTGTTTCACACAGATGGTCCCAGAGCTGCAGCTCCTGAGCTCTGAGTATGAAAGACGTGACATAATGTCTGATGTTCGTTAAAATAATTGTATCATACACCCTGATTTTTGCTCTATAGTTCCCAAATCTCCAGTTGGGGTTTTAAGATTAATGTTTTTGGTCTGACACTGAAACATTTAGTGGATTCTACACTTATTTACTGAACAGAAACACAATCAGGAATGATGTTTGTGTCAAATATCAAAAACAACAACAAAGATTTGATGATTTCACTTCCTCCGCTCAGAGAAAAGCTACCTACTTTTAACCAGCTTTACTTTGCTCATTAAATTGTTGATGCTTTTTTTAATTTCTGTTGCAGATTCATTTTTCAGAATGTCAAGTTGTGGATTACTTCTTAAAAGCAGGCGAACAGATCAGGAAACTCTTGGTATTGTTCTGAAGACGAGCTGCGCAGCTGTAGAGAAAAACAACAGCTTGCAATAAAACACGCTGAGTCATGATAATTAACAAAAAACTGATTCAGACGTGTCAGATTTACACATCTGAGAACCAGAGTTTCCCTCAGGAACTCCTCGAACATGAGAAACTCTGGAAGAGCGTCAGACGCTAAAGACGGAAACATCTGAACATCCTAGATTTAAAAAGGCGTCCTCTCTGACAGACAGACGTCTGTGGAGTGAAGAGGGTTGGAAACTTTTTAAAACACAAAGACCTGTTTGGATTTCAATGCCAGCTGTGTCCTCAAACGATTATCAGCAGAGTAATAAACCTCAGGCATCAATTTCCTGTCAGCTTTGATGAGCAGCGCCGTGGGATCAAACTTTTCCTTCTCTGCTTTGGGAAGCGGCGCTCCACCTGTTTATTAGATAAACTGAGCAATCAGCTGAGCCGCCCGCGGCAGATCAGCCTCTGAGCTGCCGCCTCACTCAGCGTCGTCCAAATCACATCATCCTCACCGTGTCGCTGTGACCTCCGGGCTGCACGCTGCCGTTCTGGAGCTGGACAGATCTGCTGCTGCTGGAGGTAACAGGACGGCCTGTCAGCTACCAGACCACCATGTTGGTTCAGGACTAATCTCTGTTTACAGATCCAGGATGAAAATGTAGAATCTGTATGCTCCGGTCTGGATTTTAGCACGAGGATGGACGGGATTAGGAATGTTGACTGATTACACATCAGCAGTTTGTGGTGTATGCAGAAAAAAACGGGCCTCATGGAGAGCAAAGAAGCGAGAGAGCGAGAGAACGAGAGAGTGAGAGAGTGAGAGAGCCATCCTCATGATGTCCAGGCTCCTGTTGTTGGTCACCTGATGATTTTTACAAATATCTCTGTGAAAATTTAGATTTCCAATCAAAAATCTCAACTGGCAACAAATATTTTGATGATATATTACAAAAATTTGACTTCCTAAAAAGAATTCAACAAACAAAGAAATCAGTTTTCTTCTCCTCTTGAGGACAGACCTGACAAAGCTCGACTTTTTACGAATCGGCATCAAGATGTGAGGACTTTCTAAGTGGTCTCGTAAAAGTCTCTCTTCTAGATATCTGCCGGATCCAATAAAGGTTATTGATAAATGATATTTCTTAGCTTCCCGATCGGGTTGGACAGGACCAGATTGATTTACTTGATTGACCGTCAATAAAATGAAGAGTGAGGTTACGTTAGCTCGGATTGGTAGATGAGCAGCACACGAGGATTCGCTAATGCTACAAGTTAGCCTACGGATACGTCTTAAACGGACAAAGTTTACTTGTTGTCACGTTTCAAACAGCAGCGCTGTGTAACTGTTGATAAATACCTTACCTCCTCACGTTGTATCAGGTAAAAGAAAAGTAGTGTTAAAAAGAAGATCTGATCTCCATTCATTTCCAAAACAAACACGCGTTTGACTGATATTGAAATCACGTTTCATAAACACGAATATTCATTGATTTTAAAACCTGAGTATTTATGGAACCACAGCTTGAACGAACAATCAAAGATAAATTAGTAACAAGTAAAAAAATAAAAATAATATATTAAATAATTACAATAAAAACAACGTATAAAAATAATCAGCCAGTCTACATGCACTGCTCTGAAATTTGCAACATGCAAAATACACTAATAACAGACAAAAACACAACCCAAAAATACCTGCTGAAGTCTTTTCAAAAAATTTTTTTAAAAACAACAAAAAAAATCTTAGATTATACTAGTTTTTTATGATCGTTAGGCGCAAAAATTTGAAATCACAATCAAAATTCTGCTAATAGTCCGGCTCTACGCTGAAGTAGAGCAGAGCGTCTGTGTAACGGACTGTTTACAGTGAAGCTGAGACTCACCTGAAACACGTGAACAGGTGCTTCCTGCAGCACGTAATGAACGCAGACAAACGTGGTTGTTTTTCAAGCTGCTAAAGAGATTTTGAAAAATTTTGCGCCGGGGGGGAAAAAAAGTCTTTGCTTGATATGAGACACCGCAATGACAAAAACCTCTCTGTTATCTCATGGAGGCGTTTTATCATCGTCTCATGACACTAAGTGTTTCAGGAGTGGTTTGAGCTGCCAGACCTCAGCGCTGAGATGTCCAGCAGCCCCTGAACTAACCGTTAAAGCCTCACGTGCTGAAGCTGCGTCGGCTTCTGTTGTGGATTCTTCTGGAGCCGGACCAGAAGCAGCGTTTCTGTGAAGTGTCCAGAGTGTTAAATATTAAACTGTTTGTCCAACAGAAAAAGATGAAACTGATGTAAAATGTCCACTCATACATTTTTAACAAACAAAGTGCTGCTCAGGTGTGACACTGACGGCTCCTTTTTCCTCCTCTGCTGAATATTTCACAGGTTTTTATTTTTTGACTGATTTTTCATAAAGAAGAGTCTCTCTTCAGATTTTTTTATGAAACCTCTCTTGCAGTGTCGGTGTTTTGCTCATTAACTCTCCTGCATCAGTTTCTGTTTCCGTGCACGTTCACCAACAACATCATGCATCTGTAGCCTGCAGCGATGCGTTTTAGGTCAGTGTGGGGTTGTTTTTCTGTCTCTGCAGCGCCTCACGCTGCTCAGAAATCACCGCCTGTCACTGGAGATGTTTGCGTTTAATCTCCAATGAGTGATACTCAGTTAGTTTGTTCTGTTGGTGAAACTGAGCAGCTGAAATGTTTCATCTGTAATCTGTAGGCACGCATGGCTGTGATGAATGTAGGCAGATATAAAGTATGTATAATTGAATATGTAGTCTGGTGTCCACAGTGGAGTCAGTAGGGATCTGTTTTAGTGCTTCTCAATCAAACACGGACTGGATGCATGTTTCTTTCAGTGGAAATAGACCCACCCATCAACAGTTTTCAGCCTGTTGGTCGAGAACGAGCTTGAATTCACTCACAAGTAAAGGATGCAGATCACATGACTTCTACTGACGTCAGAGATGCCATTAATTGCGTTATACTGATATCTTTCGCTTACTCTTTATTGTTAAGGACACCAACTCTCTCCTCTCCGACACAAAACCAGAAAGTCGTCCTCTGATTGTTTCAGATGTTGACATTCAGAAATCTGGTTACTGTTTTGTTTCTCAGCTTTGTTTAAAGACTGAAGTCGAGGCCGCTGGCGGGTTTTTTTTATTCTAAAGCCCCGTTTCCACCAAGTGGTTCAGTTCGGTTCGTCTCGGTACAGCACGCATTTTGTGGCGTTCCTTTTGACTAAAACAGGGTTCCAAGTAACCGACCCGTACCGTCCCACTTTTTGGTCCCCTTTTGTTGGGGTGCCAGATACTGATCTGACCCCAGAAGGTGGAGCTAGAAACACTGCAGTCCGTTGATTGGTTGAAAGAATCGTCACTTCCTGTGCGACAGCTGTAATAAAGAAAAACACATAACCCCGCCATGTTTAAATCTCCAGTCAACTTCCTGAAGAGAACTTTCTTTTTGTTTGGAAAATGGCGTCACGAAACAGTGTTGCGTTTTCTTCTTTGTTGGATTTATTAGCGATTCACTGTGTTGCGCTGACGCAGCTATGGACATCCAGCTTTACACGCCGCCTACCAAGAAGAGCCAGGTTGACTGTGGAAATGCAAACAGGATCAGGCTTCACCGATCCGACCCGTACCAAACTGAACTGATCCATACTGGACCGCTTGGTGGAAACGGAGGCGGGGCTTAATTTTCCTGAAACTTCTGGTGCTGCTTGGAGCAGAAGTTCTTGAGATGAAAAGTTGAACTGATGGTTGAAGGAGTGTGGTTTGTTTATGACTTCAGTTATACTGATGGTTAACTCTTAATAAACTTTAATCAGCTCATCCCAGTGTTACGTGTCCATACGTGTGTCCATCGGTGGCTCGGGGACAAAACACTGACCTACAGGAAGCTGAACAAAGACTGTTTTTCAGCACAGTTATTTTGTCCAGTTGCTGAAGAAAATGTGAAAACACTCAGAGGACGTGTTGACGACTGTGTGTAGGAATCATGTTTGTCTGAAAATCAGAAGGAGAAGCTCTGCACTCATTACGTCATCACACTAAGAGAAATGAAACAGCAAACAAGCTGTAAACTTTACAAACAGAGTCACAAAATCATCCCTCTGTGTCCTTTTTCCTGGAAACTCATCGTCTCACAGAGAATAAAATACAAATAAAGTTTATCAGCTAATCAAAGCTTCATACAGACACTAAAAACTGACCCTTGGTTCGTCTTCTTGAGTCAGAATCTAAAGAATCTAATCTGTATTAGTAATGGACCGATATGCTTTTTTCAGGGCAGATACCGATACCGATTATTAGCTGTGAAGGAGGCCGATAACCGATATTTGCAGCCAATATTCATTTGCAGTAAAAGTGAATATATTGACATCAAAATTTTGAATAATACAAACTCTGATACTTAACTTTGTTTAAATGCCTTTCAGCACATGTTTATTTAACATTTTCCAGGCTCAGCAGCATGTCTTCTAAAGGTCAATAAAAATGTAAACAAATAAATAGCTCCCTTAAGTTTTCTACAGTATATAAACTGTTTCAAAATTTCAATACAACTAAAATGTTTCTCTCTTTTTTTAACTTCAAACAATAACAATATCATTTTCAAGAGCCAAGCAAGCTGTGAAAGTTATAAGTTCATAGACTGTGAGATAGTCACCATGCTAATTGCGTTAGCCGGTCAATGGGAATTTCCATTCATGTTAGCATTAAGCTAGCGGACTTTCGCGAACCGAAGCAAAGTAGTTAAGAATAGCTTTCCTTTGCCAAGTTTTGAAGTGACCTATTATCGGCCGTCGTATTAAAAAAAAGGCCGATGCCGATATGGGTCAAAATGACAAATATATGCGCTGATAATCGGGCCGGCCGATAATCGGGCCGGCCGATAATCGGGCCGGCCGATAATCGGGCCGGCCGATAATCGGGCCGGCCGATAATCGGGCCGGCCGATAATCGGGCCGGCCGATAATCGGGCCGGCCGATAATCGGGCCGGCCGATAATCGGGCTATCCCTAATCTGTATCTGAATCTAATCTGTATTTTGGACCTAAACTGTGTTTGATTCTGTTTTATGATGAGCACTCATACAAGAAGTTAATCTAATCTTCAGTCTTTTGTTACAGCTCAGGGAAAGGAAGGGGCAACATGACACTGATGTACTCAGGCAAACAAACCACAACTTAAACGAACACAACGTTTAAACCTTCCACCAAGACCAAAATAAAACCCTGAGAGGAGTCAGGAGGAGTCAGGAGGAGTCAGGAGGAGTCAGGAGGAGTCAGGAGGAGAGGAGACGATGCAAAGACTGCAAATGATGCAAATTCCTAAAACAAACACAAACAACCAGAGCAGCCTGAAAAAGAAGTGGATGAAACAAACCCCTGAAACTGCTGCCTGAAACTGGAGCTGGAAGGTAATTACAGCTGGTATCTGAGCGTGAACACGCTCAGACATTCAGCGCCGTGTTTGCAGTGACAGTTTTCCGTGCAGCTCTGCGTGTTGAAGCTCCATTCCGCCCTGTGCTGGTCAATAACGTTTTTCTAAATCTGACAGCAGAACAAAAGCCATGTGTTTCCGGTTTGGAGCTGGAAACAAACCAGTGACAGCTCACAGAGGCCTGCGTTGGTGTGTTTTCAAAAGAGAGCAGCTGTCAGTCATTTGGTGGAGATGACGTCTGTTTCATTGTGGTCGGATGAAGCTGAACTGTGGGCTGCGTACGTGGGTCTGCTGTGTTTATGACTAAGAAAACTAAGAACAAAGGATTTCTGATGGACTCCGAATCAATATCATGATTCCACTCAGCGTACGTGTTAATTAGTAAAAAAATAAGCCATCATCAGGGCACCTAAAGGACTTCAACTCTGCATTAAACTCCTACTTTACACGGCGGATCAGTAATCTGAGAGTTTGCAGCATGTTGATGATATTAAATTATTTTTGCAAAATTAGTCGATCTGCACTTTCCCAACAGTAATTATTGCCAACGAATCTTTGTGGTTAAACACAACAAATAACTTTCACAGATGTTTCACAGAACTTTCAAGAGACTAAAAAACTATTTACAGAATGTTTATTATTTTAAAATATGAAAGAAAGTTACGTTTTGTCTCTGCTGTGACTCACCGCACAGTCTGTTGCTTTTAGACGAGCAGTGATAACACAGGTGACTCACAACACTGTGATTTAAATACAACATGATGCAATATGACTGGATCAGGATGTGACGTAGTGTTATGCAATGCTCCTGCAGTCGGATGCCATGCAGTGGGTTACAGTGCGTGTTGGTGTGATGAGTTTCTACGTGATGAGTTGTGTTGAGTTCTGATGGGATACGATGCGTTTTGGTGTTTTGATGCGTTTTGATTCAGTGCGATAAGACGTGATTAAACCTGATTTGATGCGATGCAGTAGGGCTGGTGGATTAATCAAAAAAATAACTGAAACCATAGTTTAGAGCGTCTAACTGACATAAAACTATTGTGTCAGTTATTTTGAGTTCCGCAAACCGCTGTCCTATCCAGACTGCTGCACACAGTAGCTAAACGTAGCTACGTTGCTAGCTTTGTTTACATGCAGCTTAAGAAATCAGACCATGAGCTTTGTCAGCACCAGAGCAGACTGTTAAAATGCATGTGAACAGCTTAGTCAGACTGAGAACGGACTCAGTGTAGCTCGATCAACACACGTAGCGATTGCTATCAGACTGCAGGTGGACTCGGCAGGACTCGGCAGGTCGCGGTAAAGACACGTCACAAAGGAAAAACACAAACTCTGAGCTGACAGTTGGATGCGAGCAGCTTGTACCTGTGAGGATTTCTGTGTCGGTTGATTGGACACACTTAAACTTCCGAAGGGATGACCACAAATACATACGTGAAAGTTGTTGTTTTTTTTTCTTCCCTTTTAGAAAAAGTTGATTTTTTTTTTCCACAAATCATTTTCTTTCTGGCTGATGTGTCCCTTCCTCAAACATACTGACAGCTGCTGCTCAGAATCAGTTTCTTGATCACTGCTCAATGATTCCATTTTTCTCATACTGCAAACTTTTGCATTTAATAGAAAGGTAAATGCATCGGCTTCAAGTGTGTGAGGCATCTTTGCAGGAGTTTTCTTTTTCTTTTTTTGGGTATGGATCCAAAAAAGATCTTTATCGTTTGATTATTTTAAAGCAGCCACTAAAATCTGAAGGAACGAGCTTCACAAGGAATCTCACTCTGACAGTTTTTGAAGAGTTTTACCGATCAAAGAAACTTAATTGAATTTTTGTCATTTCTAAAAAAGTGGGATAAGATTTGATGGAATTTAAATCCCCTGTGAGCTAAAGGAGTGATGGACCTGCACTCCAAACGTTACAGTCTGTCAGACTCTGATTTTCTGATGTTGTGATCACTCAGTGTTTTCCACCAGCTCTGAGTTTGTTGTGAAGAAAAGCAAATCCTCTTTATCTCCCCTCATCAGCGCAGAAAACCAAAATCAAGACTGAAACTAACGACGATTAAAATCCTGAATAAGTTTGACGTTTATCTCTGAGAACAGCTCGTCTGTGTTTGTTTGTGTTGCTGTCCGTTAGAAATCGACGGTGTAACCTTTAATTAGATCAAAGTGAGCAGAGAGAGGTGTCACTCCTCCGGCTGGAGCAGGGGAAAGATTCGGTGTTGAACAGAAAATTGAGTCTCATTTTGATAATTGAGGGATCATTAGTGTCGTCCATCGACTGAAAGAACCAAACGTTTGCTGGTTTTGGCCTCACAAAGCAAGGAGTGGAGTCCTGGAGGCCTGAGGCAGAGGACTGCTTCAATTATTGATAAATGATGAAGGATGGAGCCATAAACATGTCAAACAACAACAAACAGGCATCAGTCATGACAGCAGACCTCTCTGCGTCTGTGTCTGCAAACCTCGAAGGTGCAAAGAGAGCGAAAAGCAACAAGAAACATTTTACATGTTTACATGTTTATACCAGCTGTTTATGTCCTGTTTTACAAATTAGCAGTAAGATCTGCGGCTTCCAAACATAATAGTTAGCTTTAGCATGAAATAACGTTGTGTGTGTGTGTGTGTGTGTGTGTGTGTGTGTGTGCGCTCAGCCCTGCAGTGGCTACAAGAGTTGTAGAGCCAGCAAATGCTCCCCAGTCCTGCGTACGAGTCCGATCGCTCAAGGTCCCCGCGTCATATGACACATACTGTTGTCCTCTTTCTGTCTATATGTGTGTATGTGTGTGTGTGTGAGAGAGCGAGAGATGCGCCTGCTGGAGGTAGATTTGGTTACCATGGCGGCTTTGTGGGTGGACTGTCTGTTGATGATGATGATGCGATAAGGACGAGCGGGGGAGAGATTAAATAAAAGCAGGAGGTTAAGAAAACGACAGCAGAGGACGGTCGAGGAGGAAATAACAGTTTGAGTCAAGGAGAGAAAGATGGATGGACGGATCGAGCACAGACTGAATAACAAGTTTGAAAACATGTCAGTTACCGAGTCCAAACATGTAGAGCTCCCCCTGCTGGCTGGTGGTGGTATGGTTGGTGAAGCCCTCTTCTTTCATGTTAACAGACGGGACAAAGACTTTATAAATCAACAGAGTGACCTGAAGCAGACACTCAGAGTTACAGAGTCAGTCAGGCCTTCAGGTAACGGATCTGTTACTGCTCCACAGGTACATCTGACTCAGGAAACGTCACCGGAAAGAGACCAACATCTGATATTTCTGTTTCACTGCTTTGTTTTCATCAGCTGTGCTCGCTCGCTCCACTGTTTCTCTATGTGACTCGAGCACCTTTGCGTCTCTTTCAGGCTCAGAGTAGCTTTGGGTTAGAAATAAAACATTTCTTCTTTATTGGCTTTGATGTGTTTGTTTACAAACCTGGCGTCAGGTTTTTCTGCACATCAGGTGTGGGTACGGTTGCTTTTTGCAGCATGTTTTCTCTTTAACGGTGTTTCTGTTGTTTCTTTTGACTTTGCACATGCAGAAATGATGCACCTTTAAAACACCTGC